>CM042555.1:7682500-8115000 GCA_023630585.1 Cranoglanis bouderius
TATTATCATTTGTTATAACGTCGTAAAAGTCTTTTTTCCTGTCTTGACGTTAGTAAGACAGTCTGTGTCTGAAAACTTAAAAGTTACAGCTTTACCTCTAACTGTTATAAAAGTGCTGACACTGGAGACACTACACACGTTTTGAATCTGTATGTAACCATATGCTATACAAGTCCTTGTGAATTCACGGTCACTATAGAAACAATAACGTATTAACGAGAGCATTAATATAAACCTACTATTTGTTGGCAATACTGTCGTAGCTGCTGTTAAGCAACACATTCTGACCAATGAATTTTGAGAATTCGACGGCGCTGTGGTATAAATAGCAATAATGCTATAAATAACAAGAACAAATCTCTTTTGTTTCTCAAATATAGAAGCCTCTGTCCTTGTCATTACTGAAAACTGAATGGAGTTTCAGATGTGTCAAACTCTCACAATGGTTCTTCAACCTCCCGCTTCTCACACATCATCACCACCTACACTCTTCAACAGTCAGAGAGTTAAAAGCTTTGAAATTACCATCGCAGCCTGCATGGCTTCTGCTAAAGAACACATCAATCTCAGTCCCATCGGGGCCACAATGCGATGCGAATGAGAGCGAGTCGGTTATTGAGTCACGTACCTGGAAAATGCTGGCGCCGTACGGCGTCCTCCAGGCATTCAGCAGATTGTCCTTCCCCGTGCTCACAAACCATTTACCTTCAGAGCGGAAACATCAAGAGTTAGTGCGGGGAAAGAAAACACACGCATACATTCTTGCTGCACTGAAAGGAAACACTCAGATGGCCAAGGACAGAAGCAAGGTGATTGAGGCATTTCCATTCAAAGCACCAGCTTCTCTTTTGTGTGGGAATAGCCTAGTAGAGCAGCTTTGTGCATGCAAAAGAGGCAATCAACGGAAAACCAAAAAAGCTGCGAAAGGGCACAATCCTTACCACAGTAGGCGAACTTGAGGGAGAGCACGCAGCTCTCATGCAGGTGTAGCTGGTATTTGTCTGGTTTGGTGTGGTGGAGAACCTCCACGTTGCTGCTCTCCATCCCTACAGCCAACCACTCACCAGTCGGACAGTAGCCCAGAGAGAAGATCTGCAAAAGAAATGTCACGAGTGGTTATTCTCACACAGCCTGGACAGCAGGGCATACGATCACTCTCGGGGTACACTTTTCTGGCCACAAGCTTCAGAATCATTTTGAACGATGCAAACTGATTGCAGTGACTAAATGAGAATCTTCTGTGGGATGAGAAATGTCTATGGTTGGTCAATCAAATCAAACCAAGCAGTTCTTGGACAGTGGCTCTCTAGTGAATGCTAGAGATCTGACTTTGCAAGTTACATGTTGTGGAACCTACACAGCATGGTTTGCACCCAATAGTCAGTCAACTTCACGATTATCAAATAACTGACTTTTTCTGTCATGTCATGTCATTGTTACATGTGTAACTAGGTGTTTGTGCATCTTACCTGTGAGGTGAAGTCATGCTGCTGGAGCTGTCGTCCCTCTCTCAGGTCCCAGGAGCGGACGGTGTTGTCCAGGCCTCCCGTCCACAGCTTGGTGCCATCGTGAGAGATGTCTATACAGCTCGCGCCATCTGTGTGACCCTGGAACTGCCTGCAGAACCAGCAGCAAAACAAAATTATTTCTCACTTTGTCAGCATTTTGTAAATGGCGTACTGGTGATTTTATATATATATATATATATATATATATATATATATATATATATATATATATATATATATATATATATATATATATATATATATATATATATATACACATACACATACACACATACACACATACACACATACACACATACACACATACACACATACACACACACACACATACACACATACACACACACACACGCAAGCACGGACACACGCACACGCCCACAAACACAATAGAGGTGGTAAAAGTTCAGTATAGTACACAAGGTTTCCAGTGAAACAGAATTATACAGACATACATACAGAAAACACTTTACATTATCAGGACTATCTTGCTGATTGTTCTCGTTTTTTTTCCCACTTTTCCTACATAGGAGATTTGGTCCTGACAATTCACGAAAACAAAAAACACTACTGTGCTCACCTGACAAGGGTCTGGTTGTGCAGGTCCCACACGGCGATATTTCCGTCACTGCAGCAAGAGAAGCAGACCTTGGCGTCAGGGCTGATGGCCAGAGCGTAGCAGGCCGGTGCTGATGAGGTCAGTTCAGCCTTGATGCGCGGCGTCTGAGAGGCCAAGTCCCAAATGGTCAGAGTGCTGGCCTCGCCACCCACGATCAGTGTGCGGCCGTCTGGGAGCAGCTTACACGAGCGAATGTAATTATCTCGGTTCTAAAGACGGCAAGAGAGAGATGGAGAGAGAGAGAGAGAGAGAGAGAGAGAGAGAGAGAGAGAGAGAGAGAGAGAGAGAGAGAGAGAGAGAGAGAACAATACGAGTCAAAAAGTGCTCTTTTATAAAGGAGCAATTGTTCAAGTACTCTAAGGAAATTTCTTCTCGAATATTCCGAGAACACCATGTAATCTAATGTAATTTTCCCCGCCCAGTCTTTTGTAACGCGTCTCCTACTCGACTCCCTGTAATAATCGCTGCTTTGGAGGAAGCGAAAACAAAATGCCACGGTTTCAAGCGAGCAAGCAGCCTCTTTCCCCAGCCTTTCCCTTTCAGTGTGGTGATTATGAAGGTTATTGGAGAAGGAGAAAAGGCTGATAAGAGCTTGCAGCTGAGTGCATGCAAGCGGGGGCGGTTGGGGGTGTTGGTGGGGGTTTGGTATCTTTTAAAAGGTTTCTAGTTGCCGTTTCAGAGAGGATGCAGCGCATTTTCAGATTAACAACAGAAGCCTGGATCACTCGCAGGGCCAGATCAATAACCGGGAGCTTTCAGACAAATTAAATCACTTTATGATAGCCACTGAACAGCTCATCACATCCACGCTGTCCTTTCATCTCCCCCCCCCACCCCCCACCCCTTCTCTCTGCTGCGGAGAAACACTTTTACATGCCAGAAAACTTTATCCACTGAAAGATAATAGTCAATTAAATTCATGAACCATATTGCAATATTTATTTTAGGAAGATTTTCCCTGGTATCAATTTTATAACATTTAACAGTTAAAAGATTAGTTTATGTACAGCTATAAAACAGATGGCTGTCGATAAAGCTCTCTGTTCTTACATTTGCTGAGACTTTAAGAGTATAAACTATTGAAAAAATGCTTAGGATCCCAAACTTGAGGGTCACAGTAAACCCAGCAACGTTGATTATGATGAATAAAATGAATAAATAAAAGAAAACAGATTATTAATAATTCAAACAACAACAACAACAACAACAGCAGCTAAATCAGACCAATACTGCCCAATATTCTCCTGGGCATGTTTGATTGACAGCCCTCTGTTTAAAACTCCCAGCCTGCTATGTCACTAAACACAATGGCACAGATGAGAAGTACTGGGATTGTGCACCCCTACAGGTACAAACCAATGGTTAGGGTTTACAAATGAGGAATTATAAAAGAGTCACTGTTGACTATGCTCGCTAGGCCAGATTTCACACACAGATTTGCATAATTTTGATAAAAACTGTGTAGGTGAGAGAAGCAACATCAGCCTTTTAACTAGTGTGTAGCCTTGTGACTAATGTCAAATACATGATTCTTATACTTTACATCATCTCATGCAGCGACATGTAGCTTAACCCAAAGCCCCAGGTCTTTACCAGGCAGTCCAGTTGGGACACGGGGCTCTTGCTGCCAGGCTGGCTGATGTCCCAGATCTTGACACATCCCTTGCCACCCGTGTAAACGTGGCGTGTGGGGTTGCTGATGGTGACGGCGCAGACCACCTCGCCGTGGCTCAGTGTGTTAATCTGCCGTGCATGGCGTGGGATGCCTGGGCCGATCAGCGCATCTGGAGGAAAAGGGACGGGCTGCATCTGACCATCTGCACTGACGTGGAATGAGTACGCTCTGTTTGGAACAGAAAAAAACAAGTCAGATGAAAGGAAATAAAACGATCAGGAAAGCCTGTGTTCAATCTTACAGGAATAGTTTAGTAAAATAAAATAAACCTGCACACTTTTCCCCATTTAACCCCAAATGTAGTAACCAAGTGTCCAATACTTGCTTCTTTAATTTTGCTCTGCAGCCATGAGGCTAATGTAGCTGACAAATTAAGTGGTATGTTTTAACACAGAATATCTTACTGTAATCTATAAGAATAAGCACTATAGTATTTAATGCAAGCGGCCATCTTGGATATTCAGGGTTTTTTTTGTTGTGGTTTTTTTGCTACAACTATTATTCTGCACTACATAAAGTGGTCGTGTTCATACTAGTGACGCTTTACACCCCACTAGACTGCACCTCTGAATGTTTCAAGGTGAACTGCAGAGGTTGTGCTAGACGTTGTGCTAATTTAGCAACCTGTAAACCTATTTACATATACACCAACAAAACATCAACAGACTAGGCACTCACGGTTTTCCTCCAGGGATCGACGACAGGCTGGCTGGGAGACCTGGAGCCCGCATGTGAGGATGTGGATCAAATCCAGGCTGTGAAAACAAACATGTGCACAACTGAATTCCACAGCACAGCATACCACAGCTTGTATCTCCGCTCTAACCCTCTTCTCTACAGAAAGACTTGTGAAAACATGCAGCCGCCGCTTTTCTGTCTTAAGCCTGTCACACCCAGTTCAAAAGATCAAGTCAAGCAGCATACATGCAAAGGTGATATTTAAAAGGAAGATTATGTGACCGGGAAATACAGGTGGTGAAAGGAGAGAAGGGGAGAAGGGAGGGGGTCTCACCATGGGCGGTCGTCCGTAAGCTGCCGCCGTGGCCGCTGCGCTCATCTGAGGGGAGATGAGGCCGTAGACACCTGTACTGGAGAGAGAGCCGTTCATCTCTGGGTGATGACCCATCATTGCAAATGGAGCAGCGTAGGACAGAGGAGTCCGCAGTGCAGGACCTGCACACACATTTTACTATGGTCATTTGGTTTGCCAGAGTATAATGAGGCAAATTTGCATAACAAAGTTTTAGTGAAGCATAGAGCAGCACATCGCAGGCACTGTATTAGCAATTTGTGTCAGAACACACAAACACAAATGTATAGAAACATATATATAATAATAAATTTTATATAGTGTGTGTGCACGTGTCTCTCTCTCTCTCTGTGTGTCTATATACATTCTTACCCAACACTTCCATGCCAAGGGGTTTGGGCCCTGGGATGGGCCTGAGTCCTGGGGTACTGCTGGTTCCTGGGGTGGGTGCGTCGTTGCGTGGGGTGGGAGTGTTGGACTTCAGGCCTGGCGTTGAAGATTTATCATTCTAAACAAATCAGGAACCGAGAATTACAAAGCAGCCAAGCTAAAAACTGCAAAAGCACAAATCCAGAGACGATCAGAGAGCTCTCTCTTGCTAATCCAATCAAATCCTGACAGCTTATTTTAATCTGGATTAAATCGAAGCTCCTGCACCATCCAAACAGGAAGAGAAGGAGGAAAAGCTGCTTTATCTTTGCACTCTCTTTTAATCTCTTTTCTCCACTGGTTTATATGCAGAGGTACAGCGAGGCTGTTATCTCCATGATGTCACTTCAATAACAGAGAGGTAGAGGAGGGCAGAGGGGGTCAGTGCTCAGCTCTTACATGAGGGTGATCCTTGGCTTTGGAAGACGGCGTGCTCCCAGATGAAGCCACGGAGGCTGGACTGTTTGGGGCATCCTTCTTCAGCACGCGGGCCTTGTCCAGGCCGTTCTCTGGGGGAGAGTGAGAGGGGCTGCCCCTCGGAGTGGGTGGGTCCTGCAGAGAGAAAGCACAAATTCAGAGCTTGGCAATTTAACAAGAAAGAAAGTTCAGCAGTTTTAGATCAATGCAAGTCGTTTATATGAGCTACCTCATTGGACACATCAACCACCAGGTCATCACTTTTGTCACCATCACTGTCCTATAGCAAAAAAACACAAACAATTATTTATTTATTTTTCAATTAAGAATTAATATAGGAAGTATACAAGCATGCAAAAATAAGTGTCTGACAAAAAAAAAAAAAAAGCTACATTATAAACAAAATCATTTGATTAATGGAATAGTCAACATTGTTCAAATTGAAGGCTATGAAAAAAGGTATTAAATGTATCTATGTGGTCTATGCTATACATTGTGCAAAGGATTTAAAAAAAATAAATATTAACATTATATTTTGGGGGAAAAAAAAAAAAGAAGAAGAGGAAAAAAAAAAAAAAAAAAAAAAAAACCCACAACTGATTGTCCACAAGCTTTAAAGCAGAAGTTAAATCAGAAAAAGAAAAACAAAAGCACAAGTGTTAACTGGTAAGAGGTTGAATGTTCTGCAGTAACACACACATTCACTCATTTGAACACAGTAACATGTTACTTTATTCTGTAAATGTATGACACTTCTTACATTTATATACAATTACAGGTTATAACCCCATTATAGTTACTGCTCTCATAAAAAACTTTTAGTTTTGTTTCTAAATATATTTAAATATAGAATCAAACAACATATCTGATCAAAATGAATATTTTAGTGCGCACTGTTTGATTGACGCTCATGTGCGGACTCGCGCTCATTCGGTGAAGTTTAATGGGGACTCACTTGTCAGGACGAGCCTTTATGTAAAATGGAAATACTTGCGTGAATTTCCAACGTTCACAGATAAGGATATAAGCGTAAAAATGTCATTTCTGCGCTGAAGAAAACATGTCTGGAACACATTACACAGCACACGCATCTGTCGCGACAAGACACGTTAATACACTTACAAGTTTGTTTGAAGTGCTTTATATAAAACATTCTCATGTTTTGGACAACCTGGATCGTGCACTTCTCCTGAAATGAAATTCGTTGTCGATTATTTTAATTATCGATTATTATCAATTAGTTGTTGCAGCCCAGTACTGGTATATCATAGAATGTATGATATGGCCGAGCCCTAATAGTGAGGGATTTAGGTAGAAGTCCTAAAAGCGTCCAACTTTTTTCAGTTGGTGGTCCACATCGTTGGTGGTTTTAGAGCCTGAGGAACCACAAAGACCAACGTTTTTCCCCAAATTCCAAAACTGTGAGGGGAAAGAATTTAAAAAAAAAAAAAAAAAAGGGGAAAAAGAAGTCTTGATTTAAAAAAAAAACAAACAAACAAAAAAACTCCACACACAACAGCGCTGTCAGTGTGCACACTTACGTATCTTAAGTTGTCCTTCTCCTCCATTTTGCGTTTCTTTGAATCCAAGCCATAGTCAGACGAGGCTCTGTGTTTCTCGCTGGCCCTCAGGCTGTCCGACGGCGACACAGAATTATTCTGCAGGGACAAGGGCACAGAAATTGGTCAAAATGTTTGGTAGTAACATGATAATTACTTAAATAAGCATGCAATTGCCATGATCACAGTGTAGTTTCCTTTATTGTTCAAAAGATGCTATACTTACTAACCCTTTTTCTTTTTTTTTTTCGTTTTTTGCTTTTTTGAAAAAGCAGACAACACTTTGGTTTGAAAAACATATGCACTAAAACTGGGCAATATGGAGATATGATTATTAATATTGTGATACAATATGGCACAGTACGCTTTTCTGAGAGGTTTGTGGGAATCACTAGTACTGTGTAGTTAAGAAAGTTAAGTAGCTAATAAGACACGATGGGGCATGCTGTTTAAGGAAAATAATCCACGACAGGGTGGTGTGATGCAGAGGAATTTTTACCACCCCGAAGATTTTCTTTTATAGCGCAGCATTTTGACAACTATTGCCACTTTTAATTTATTAAGGAACAACATGTCATGCTTTTTTTTTTTTTTTTTTTTAACCATTTAGAGATTTAATGCGGTTGCATATAAAGCAATCAACTGAATTACAGCTGGCACTACTGTCAGAGCTGCGGTTATAGAAAATTAATCAACACATTCTGACCCATGAGATTCAAAAGTGCTACAGTATAAAATCTATTCTTGCACCATGTTTCATTATTCCTCCTCTTACGTTGCTGTATTATTTATTGTTGTACAAGGTCCATGTTATGATAATTTCGCCATATTACCCAACCCTATGGTGCATAAATTATAGTTACAACATTTAATGACAAATGTAATACTTGGAGCTAGTGCTAGCATAAATAAAATTAAGCGACTCGAGGCCCATCGGAGGCTGTAGAACATCTACTAAACGTTAATAAAGACCTCATATAGAACCTCTCTGTAGCAGCACTGTTGAGCTGAGTAGGTAAAACCTGGATGGATAGACAGAGCTCTAAATAACACTAACACAAATATCAGAGGCACCGTGCGGCCACTGGGATGTGTGTGTGTGTGTGTGTGTGTAAGTGTTTGTGTGGGCGTGCGTGCGTGCGTGTGTGTGTATGCAAGTCCAGCCCTTGTTGAAAGTAAACACTGCTGGAGCAGAGGGTTGAGCTCCATGCTGCGTTACATCAGCGCTGGACTGGCAGCTGGAGAGAAGCTCAGGGGCGTCCAGACCCGCTGAAGCAAAGCAGGCAGGACAGCTGAACAAACTCGGGGCTGAAGACAGGAGTGGGTCGAGGGGCACTACGCTTCAAATGCTCCGTGCCAACCCTACAGGCACGCAGCCTCGCCCAGTCGCAACACGCCAAGTGGACAGCAGAGCAGGAGGGAAGTGATCCTGACAGCACGGATACGGTGGCATGATGGGAGGAATGGATGGAGGGAAGGGAGGAAGTGAGGAGAGGCAACGGAGCGAAACGTAAACAAGCTGACCAGAATCAACAGCCTCCCTCCCTGAGAGTTAACCAGCCAGAGGACAGCTTGTTTTCCTCTCCTCCTGTATCCCCAAGCCAAACACAAGCCAACAGTTAACCTCTCTCTACATTTAGCAGGGCTGAACAGACACACAGCAGGAGAGTGAGTGAGTGTGTATGTGTGTGTTCATCTTACCCAGGCTGCTTGGCCTTCTGCCAAGACCACTCACTCGCTTTATTGCTCTTGGTGGGTTTCCACCACAAAAAAAAAAAAAAAAAAAAAAAAAAAAAAATCAGGAAAGGAGGGAGGAAGACAAAGTGGGTGTACAGCAAGGAGGAAACTGAATGAGATACTTAGAGACTGGCTCTGTGTGTGTGTGTGTGTGTGTGTGTGTGTGCGCGCGTGTGTATGCGTGTGTGTTCGAGAGAGAGAGAGAGGGCACAACAGAAAGGCTTAGTAAAGAATCAAAACTATAAGATAGGTGGGAGGAGAAAAAAGGGGGCAAAAAAAAAAAAAAACAGGCAAAAGAGAATTGGCAGCCATATTGGCTGGGCACTGGCTGTGGGCATGCCTGAGCAGGATGGAGTCCTCCCCAAACCAGAGCGAGACTCTGCCAGGGCACACAAGCCAAGCCCAGGCTCTCACTAGGCCCTATTCATCCAGAAAGAGTGAGTGACTGAGTAAGGGAGAGAAAAAAGAGAGAGAGATGAAAAGGAGGATGTGGTCAGGCTATGGGAAGTGTCCTCCAGACAGAAAGAATTCTCTTCTCGCCTGGAGATGAAACAAAGACATGCCAGGCGCTGGTGCCAGGCGAATCCTGTAGTGCGGGCGGCCATGCCACACCGCACCTCAATGTAGCCTTTGTCAGTGCAAGCCTACGCTTCTTGTCTCAATCTCATCTTAATCCGAAAATAATAAACAAATCTAGACAGCACTGACAACATGGCATGACAGGGAGGAGAATGTGTGTGTGTGTGTGTGTCTGTGTGTGTGTGTGTGTGTGTGTGTGTGTGTGTGTGTGTGTGTGTTGCCCCACAGCAGGTATAATTGGCTGCCCTTATAAGGCCGGCTTAACATCACTCAATAAGCGAAGCTCGGACAGTCTATCAGATGACCCGTGACAACAGGAAGGCCAGGCAGGCGCGGAGCGGAATGGCCACTGCGGCGCTAAGCGCTAATCAGCAACAGGCTCTGATTTCTGCAGACATGACTGCACCCATTCAAGCTGCTTGCCAATTACACACACACACACACACACACACACACAGCCAGCTTACTGGACAAAGAATACAAGTGGGCATTTGATACAGAACAGAACAGAGGGATCAGACAATAAAGAGAAAGATGAAGCTGCCTCAGGGGCTGCAAACCTTCCCTGTCTGATGAGACGGAAAATAAATGAAGCCTGAATGAAAGCAGGAACGTCCTGAGAGTCTAGAGACACTGAGGCGGAGAAAAGCTATAACAAGGGGGACTGCAGAGGACAAATCCTTTAAGACACAGAGTCAAAGTCTTTTTTAATTGTGATGAAATTATAGAGCTGCTAATCCCTGGCCTGTGCCGTCGCTCATTTTTCACCTGGATTAAAGGCGGCGCAGGATTAAACCTCGACTCCATTTCCTTTTCATTACTTTATTTAAAAGGGTTTAGCGCGCAGTAATGCGGCTCGGCTCGCTAATGCCACGCAAAGAGCCGCCATCAGCAAACAGCGCGGCTCAGAGTCAATGTCAAGCTGATGCCCTCATCACACTCACCGTGCTCGACTCCCGGTCTGCAACCGCACCAACGGAGGAGGAGGAAGAACATCAGGAGAAAAGGGAGGATAAGATTGCAGGAGGCACAAGAGAAGGGAAAAAAAAAAAAAAAGTCAGTATAGATTCAACCTTTATATGATTTCTTCTTTTAATCTTTAATAACCTCTGCGTGTGTACCTCTGTGCTCCAGCTCGTGATGATTCTTCTCGTCTTTGACCGGTAAGTGGGCCTGACTTCCCAGCGCTCCGAGCGTGAGCAGGCCAGATCCGGAGCCTGTGACTGGGGGAAGGCCGGGGGGCTGCAGGCCTGAGGGGTGAGGGGGCAGCTGGACGGGAGGACCGTGTGCCGCGTGAGAGAGGTGCTGAGCCTGGAGCTGCTGCTGCTGTGGGAAAACACACACACACACACACACACAGAGAGAGAGAGAGAAAAGTCCAAGTGGGTCGCTGGGAAAAAGGTACAGAGACACCAAATGCTAGAGGAGGAGGGATGAGCCTCGTGCACAGAAGCACACATGTACAAACACACACGGTGGCATATCCACATCCTGACACTTGTATTAGTCTTTAGATCAAACCTCCTTTCCACTCACAAGGTGCAGATTCAGGATACCATTTAAAACCTTTTAAAAGAACTGGCTGAACAGTTTTGTAATCATAATGTGGGAATTAAATATTAAAAAAGTAACAATGGTAACAAGCTTTGATTCTTACACATAGGATGCTTGTCACATTTCTATTATTATTCCTTTTAGTTAGAATTAATCTTGGCGCCGAGTTACGCTTGCAACGTCAGCATTTTTTTCCATCAATAATCTCTAAAATTCCCTGCACTGTTCATGTCTTTTTCATATAGGGGTGCATAACTCATTGGTCAGGGTAACAAAATAACATTATACCCAAGCCCCTAACTCAGTTCTGAGTTAGAGTTTAGAGTTTAAGCACCTTGTCAGTGGAACATTAATTCGCAGGTACATGTCCAGAAGCACTGTATTACAGCATACACTGTTAGCAGTACATCAGCTGAACGGTCGATAAAGTATGTTAAGGTGTAAATCATGTCAATCCATACACACAGCAAAAAATAATAAATAAATAAATAAATAAATAAATTTTAAAAAGCGTGATTTATACATCATATCTGAGCACTGATTGAGAAATGAGAAAAACACCCCCACATAAAGACTGATCCCAGAAACAACTCAAACCCATAATTAACTGATGAATTGAATCAGGTGTGTTAGAAAGGGAAAATCAAACTGTGCTGGATACCAGGTGCAGGGGGGAGAAAGAAAAAAAAAAAAGAAAAAGAAAAAAAAAAGAAAGGTCTAAACTCCTCACCACGCCTATTTAACAACGGGCAATTAGCTACTACATTGTGTTCTTGTTAATTCAGTCATCAATAATGTGGCCGGAACGAAATAGTCCCTGTTTACGAGTGAGAAGGAGAGAGGTAATGATGGGGAGAGAAAAAGGGAGAAGACAAAGAGAAAGTGAGAGAGAGAGAGAGCGAGAGAAAAGGACAACTATCGTGCGGTGGGAGTTGTTAATGAGTTCTGCACCATAAGAATCATAAAACTGCCTCATTACAGATGCATCACCTCCCTCTGGAGAGACGCATTGCAAAATAAAGAAATAATCATCAAGCAATGTGGTGTAAGAGTATTAAAGCTAATAAAGATCTCGTGCACGCGTGCGCGCACACACACACACACACACACACACACAAAGCAGTGGGAAGAAAGCAAGATTACATTACATGAACGTCAGTTGTGAGTTAAGCTAGTACTTCCTCAAACTTATAACACACACTTCATAAACACATAAAGCAACTGTTAGAGCAGCATCTCAAAAGGATCAAGCCTCCTGCTGTACACATGCACACACTCATCTGCACAAAGCGCTCTTAAACACTGACCATCAGAGCAGGATAGACAGCATGGGCCTGTTGCTGTGGAAGATGAAGATGAAAAGACACTCAGACATTGAGCTACACACTCGTTACGTGTACATCTAATACATTTCTGGATGCATCACGAGTCTATCTTGCGAAATTCGCCAGTGATGCACGAAACATTGCTGCACATTACCGGGATTTTATGTTACACACATTTTCTGATCAAAACGGTCATAAATAACATACAGCACTGATGAAAAGGCCTAGTGTTTAACCTAGTATTTTTAGTTAAATAAAAATCAATCAATAAAGTTACACTTCCCTATATTCCATAATACAGCCTGGACTATTTCTTTTTCTTTTTAAATGAGCTGTATCAAGATGCGTAAACAATGATTTTTTATTTTTTTTTGCTTTATAAATCACATCTTGTCACTGAATCAAAATCAAACCGAATCATGAGGTATCTAAGAGATTCCCACCATTAAATAACCTCAAGATTAGTTTTTATTTTGACTCCCAGCCAAGTTTTAAACGATTCTTTTTTGCACCTTGATGCATCCCTACAGCCTACATCAGGATTTCTGGCTTTTAAACTTTATTTTTATCAGTAATGAAAACACTGTCACCAGAGTCATTGGTCTGTGTGTCAATTGGAGAAGAAAAAAAGAAAAGAAAAAAAAAAAAGGGATGCGTAAGCCTGTGTCCGAAGTGATTATGTCATTAAACTGTAATTACCCCATTGTTACTGAAATGTAATGTGTAATATTTTTGTACTGTATAATATTTTGTATTATTGGAAAAGCATCTCTACACATCATAATAATCCAGGATGTGACATTACAATAGAGCTTATGTGACCTTACATACTACTGCATGCAGTGTAGTAGTAAAAATTTTTTTTTTTTTAATTTGCTACTCATAGTTTAATTTTTACCCCGGTGACACACCTTACCCTGAGATAAAGCTTCTCACCTTATTGCCAATCATATGTAAAACACAGGGCTGTGTTATCAGAGTCGATTCAGCTTCTATGGAAATCTGAATTTGAAACCCAAATGTGCTGCAACAGCATGCAAAGAGAGTGCGGGGTTCCTCTTTACAACAAAGACCACGGCAATAACACAACCTGGGCCGTTTTACATACGGGAGACGTGTTGGCTGAGAAGTATAAAGATTACCATTTACATTGGTTATAATAAGATAACCACTGTGGCATGACTTTGTCTGTTCAAACAGGTGTGTGTGTGTGTGTGAGTGTGTGTGTGAGAGAGAGAGAGAGCGAGCATGGGTGTAGAAGCTACACCCATGTGTAAATAAGCCTGCAGTGTTTAACAATGTTAATGATATGGTCACTGCAAAAAAAACAAACAAAAAAAAAAAAAAAAAAAAAAACACACACAAAGACAGCCATGAACAGAAGTATCTGAGAAAGCCAATAGATTAAGGGTGCAAATACAGTGAGATCAAACTATTTACCTACAACAGTGGTTCTCAAAGTGAAGCAGAGCCAGGGATCTCGGTTTTGTTTTTTTGTTTTTGATAGAAGTTATTCTATCAAGTTCTTATAGTTATCAGCCTGTTTAATGGGTCACTTGGATCAAATGGGCTTAATCCAAACTTCAATCATTCAAGGTGGACTATAAATAATGTCAATTTGCACATACTGTGTTTGTCTTTGGAAACAAAAAGCCCTGTAGCAGTAATAAACAGCCAAAAATACTACTGTACACATTTAATACTGAATAGTTATGAATAGCGTTATAGTCAGAGCAGATCCATGAAATGTATTTAACGGTTAAATACCTTTATGCTTAAAATCCTCACTTTATGCTTAAAGAAGCCCAAAGCTGATGGATGGAATTTGTAGGGGAAAATGACATTTCTGACATTTTCACCCCTTAAATAGCGAAATCCATTAAAATAAGTGCTCGGGTACTATTTGGATATTGAAAATGGCTAAGCGGATAGACAGCTTTCTGTTATGTCGCCGATGCAGTCCGAGAGGAACCTTCTGGAATAATCGCAGAAAACAAACAGAACGCATATTTCCTCTCTTTCATTCCTTCGCTGTATCTCCATGCCTGCTGCCTCCTGCTTTCCTCTCCACTTCCCTTTCAATTTTTCTATTCCATGCTCCTTTACACCTCCTCCCTCCCTCGGTCTCACTCTCACCTCAGTGTGTGTGTGTGTGTGTGTGTGTGTGCGCGTGTGTGTTCGTGCCAAACGCTGCTGGCTCCCGATTACCAGTGAATCTTTAATGACCCCATCACCCCTCCCTTTCCTCTCCCACTCACTGCCAGGGCACAGATTGATCTTTTGCCATCTCTTTATCCAACAAATAAAAGCTTGTTTTTCCAACCGGTGTGTGTGTGTGTGTGTGTGTGTGTGTGTGTGTGTGTGTGTGTGTGTGTGTGTGCGCGCACACACACTAGTGTGTGTGTACCGTGTGTCTGCCTGACTGCCTCCCCCTATTTTCCAGCCATCAGGATAACAAGGAGACACTGAGGACAAGTGTGTGTGAGCAGTTGCATTAAAGTGCTCACACACACACACACCCCTAAACACCCCCATACTACCCCCACCCCACCAAACCCCCTTTCTCCAAGCTGCTCTGCTGAATGGCCGTCTGCTAAATGGCGTGGTCCTCTGGACAGTTGCATTCAGCTGGACTGGAGGAAGCAATTACCTTGAAAATGGGGGGTCAGAGTCTTGGCTCATTTGCTTTAATTGAATTCCGATATCTGGCTCGAGCTGGCCCAAGGCCCATGGCTCAGAGAGAGGCCTCGTGGGCCACCTTGACCCCAAGTGGACTAATCACAGAGAAATCAGTCACTCTAACCTCCCACTACACCCTCACTACTCACCATCATCATCTCAACCCTAAAATAGCCTAAAGCACAAACAAACGAACGCCGCACACGGCGGCCTGTAATTGTAAAGGGCAATGAATTGGAGGAGCCGGAGTTGTTTTCGCATCAGTCACCCTTGGCCTTTCAATCATCTCATTATGTCAGAAAGGAACACGGGGTGGTATTTATACTTCCACTAAAAATTTCTTCCAGGTTCTTTAAACGAATAGCAAACAATTTTTTGTTTAGCCAAATGTAATCCATCAGTCAAGACACGGTCGATGTCCAATGTCTGTTTCTGTGAGGCTAATGTCGATAAAAGTAGTTATCCAACAATACGACTTAATAGAAGTCTCTTCCATAAACTATTGACCATGAATACATGCCTGCTCCCTTATTATTACTTCAAATGGCATTTTTTTTTAAATCCACATTTCAGCTCACAGTGGAATCATATCAACATCTCCACAAAGTCCAGATTTCTGAAATAATTCCACCTCGAACACTGGAGATATGAGGGTTGTTAGCACGTAATGGATGCCCAAGTCACCCAAAAACATTTTGGTAACAGCAACATTAATCTTCTAATGGATTAATGCAAGTCTAACAACTAATAAAAGTGAGACATTACCTGTTAAAACTAACACTCAGACACACCAGGTCTGGGCTGAAGGACTACATCTAGAGTAAGAGGAAAACTGTGCACTATATCTGTGGCTGTTCCTTTAAAGCATGTTATATTATTCATGTTGATCTCAGAGACTTCAAGCCTGAGATCAATTCCTGCAAATTCAACTTCCTGTTAAACCCCTGTTACGTGTTCTAACCCTGAAAATACACAAGTTAATGTGGAACACCTTCAAACATCCGGTTTCTCAACCTGTTCGAAGCACACGCACACTGACACAGGAACATGGGCGGTCTCAAACAGAGCCGCAAAGTAAATTATATCACATAACACATTTCTGAGAAAAATGGTAATGGCACAAATTAAACATGGCTTCAACACAACACATCACATGTTACAAATAATAATAATAATAATAATAATAATAAAAATTTTTAAAAAAACAAAACAGACCATTAATGACCAGGGCAAACCTGCACAACACTGAAATCCACACTATGACCAGTGACTGACTAAGTACAGACCTTACGATCACGGCTGCTGCTACTTTTCAATTTATGAGATCAACGGAGTAACTAATATCAAAATACAGTTCTATCAGAAGCGAGAAAAGTCGCGCGGTAAAAGACACAGGATGCTAATTAACCCTGTTAGGGCCTTGACAAACGTTTTTCTCGGTTCAGTGCGAGGTCAGTGTACAGAGTGCAGATTTACCCCAAGCCCTGGTCAAATGAAGGAGTAAGAGGGGTATACACACGGTGAGAGGCAGATTGGGAAGTCCACGTACCCCGATGATGGCATTCAGCTCGGTCATTGTCACTTGCTTAGCACGCTCAACAGCCTGCGCTACCTGCTGTTGGTGCTGCGGGAGAGGAAGGCAAAGAGAGAAGAACAAAAGAAGAAAAAAAAATGGATTAACACTTCAGCAAGGACGAGCTGAGCATTAGCATTTCTCCTTTACCACGTTCAAAAAGAGGGATGTCAGGAATGGTTAAAGTCACCCTCAATTTTAAAAATGCGTTAAATGGTCAAATCATGGCAAAGGAATTCGTTTAAGAAACAGGGAGAGTGAGCAAGTGTTATTACATCAATAAAGCAAGCTCATTAGAAAGTGGGCATGTTCCTAGATGGACACTAAATCCCAAAGCAGTATTATCTTTGTCAGATACTCTATAGACTCTATATATGGCTGATTTTGTGAGTTTATCCAACATGTGGACATACCACATTAACTCATTTATTGTTCAATATGGAAAAAAAATATATATATGATGGCCTACAATACAGGTTTAGGGTGACTTTAAGGAAATAAGGAAGTATGATTACTACAGTTAAGGAAGTGAAGCATGTATTTACCTCTTGTGACAGAAAAGGCATGATTTGAGCAAGAATTGCATTGAGGCGCTTTGCAATCTCAGTCTGAAAGAAAAAAAGGAAAAGAACATTACTGAACAACACATTAAACTGTTTAAGCATACATGGCTGTTTTACCTCCTAAAGACAAACTGTGAACATCTCAACTGACAAGCAAGAAGTTAACCTCTGTTGCATCATCAGCCATAATAACAGTCTCTACTGCAAGATTACATCAACCCAGTCCAAAACATGCACCAGGGCTAATGTGCCACTCCTAAAGGAGTCAAACGTGGCTGGCTGGGCCTCGAGCCCTTCTACCCATCTGGCCGGAGGAAGAGGGGGATCTCACACACTCACACTCACACTCACACACACACACACACACACACACACACACACACACACACACAGCGAGAGAGAGATCGAGGGAAATGCACAGGAGCATCTGGCATCGTCTCCACAGCTCTCCCTCATTACCTAGACAGATTATTTCATTAAGATGCTGAAATATGCTAATGCTGATTTGGGGCTGTGAGATAAATGATGGTAATGCTGAACAATTATCATTTCCCAAATCCCCCATATTCCACATGCACAGTCTGGAATGAACCTTGTGGATACGATGACGGAGGATAAAGGAGAAGGTAAGAGAGAAGGGAGAGAAGATGGAAGGAGGGAGAGAAAAGGTGGTGCTTAGAGGGAGGGTGGGGGATGCAAGAGAGAGAGAGAGAGAGAGAGATGAGTGTGTCAGAGGGCGGATGAAAAGCGACGCGGTGAACAAATTGATTATAGGACGGAGCAGATGGCCCAGCAGGTGAGGCAGGAGAGAAACCCTTTTCTTTCTCTCCCCGTCACATTCCGCTCATTTCTCGGCCTGTTTGCCCTGTGGGATTGTGGGAGGGTGCTGACCCTGTCCTGCTGCTCGAGGAGTCTCTATGGAGTCAGGAAGATGGGAGTGGGGTCTGCGTCAGCCTGAGAGGTGCCCACTCAATCACACACAAAGTCTATCAAGCACAGCCTGTCACACACACTACTCAAACATAAACACACAGCTCCATGGTACCTCATGAACACTGACACACACACACACACACACACACACACACACACACACACACACACACACACACACACACACACACAGCCCCCTTTTGAGCCTCAGTGCCTCCATTCCTGAGCCGCTCTCCCATGTTGCCCCAGCAACTGAGCTGGCCCTATCCAGCTCTAAGATCATTATGGAAATTGGAGCTCTGTTTGACCAGAGCAGGCAGCGAAATCATATTATGCACACAGTGGCGGGTCATTAAAACGGATTTTCAGCCTGTCCGTCAGATCAACTCAGCCAATTAATGCGGATAAACGGGTCGAGGGTGGGAGGGGCCCGACGGCTCTTCACTAAGGGGGTGTACGAACCCATAGGACAAGCTGGTAACACTAACAGGAGCGGATTCCCCCCCCCTCCCCCTTATGATCTAGAACACTGGATGGCTTTCACACTCACACACTTTGTATTGTGCGATAGCTAACGCATGGCTACACGTGCAAACCCAAATCAAGGGCACAAGCAGAAATGCATTCACATTAGGAATTTCTCCTATTACAGATTCACCACTGCATTAACAAGAGCACTTTTAATGGCACACTTACAAGAACAATCTGGCATCGATATGTAGCATTTAGGTGATCACCATGGCAACAAATTTCAATTAATTTCCTTGTAGTGAGAAAGAAAAATAGCAAGAGACATTTTTATACAAAATTCACTTATAATGGAAGCCCAATGGCAGCTAATTAAGACTTATGTGAAAGCGCATTTTTTGTAGGATTGTTTAAATATATTTGTAAATTACTCTGTAAAATCTTTCAGATGTGAAACTATTCCCCCCCCACAATTTATTGTTTCCACTAAGGAAGAATTTGGTTCTAGCTGTAGTCAAATTCTACATGAATAGCATGTGGTGTTTTTTTGTTTTTTTAAAAAAAAATTTTTTATTAAACTGCAGTGGTCAGAAACTTGAATATGACCGCATATGAACTTTGGCAAGATGAAGGATGCAGACGGTTAATGTTAAGTGTAACGCAGTTAACGGTTGTTTTGTGTTACATAGTCACATTCAGTGTGACTTTGTGTAAGTTTTGAGTAAACAGGGATCCCCCCCCTCCTTACCACAGAGGACCACTGAAGCCCTTATCTACACCAATTGCTCAACCATGACAGATAAATTGAGATTAGGATGAAAAATGTTGGACTAGTTCTTTAAATGTGACTACTTTCCATAAAATTTGCATCATATCAAGGCCACTGACGCAAATGAGAGATATCAGTCACAAACGCTGAAGGCATCACGCTGTAGTCACTCTAAAGGTTGCAGAACAGCTATAATAGGCTTCTGAAAATCGAGACAGTTGGGTCAATTTCCTCCACCGTTTACTACTACCGTACACAGCAAGATATCAGCTGTCTTGTGAGGAAGCTGTAATAACCGTTCCCTCCTTGCGCTTTTCATTCGGTGGTGCATGAACAGGCTGAGGAAGAAAGGGTTTATGGGTAGGTGCCGAGTTCCTCATTCAGAGGCCATTTCCATCGAGGCGTGTTGAAAGCTTTTAGTGCCGCTCCGTCACGCGGTGCGATGAAAAAATAGGGCTGTGAAAACAGAGCCCTTGAGCGCTGAGGAGGCTTTTTGCTCGGCTTCACAATTCCAGGTGCTCAGAGCTGTCTAGCACCCCGTGAAGAGCACTCTCGCTCACTCACTCGCTCACACACACACACACACACGGCCGTGTCAGGGCACACAGGGAGCCATTTGCTTGTTGCTACTGGCGTTAACTGAGTGGATGGAGACACTGATGAGGATTAAATATGGGCCACAACAACAAGGGACTGAAGCAGCACCACTCAAATGAATCAATGAGAAAACACACGCACGAACACAAAGTAAAGGTTTAAAAAAAAATAATAATAACATTTTTAAAAATCATTCACTGATTTCTCATAAGTGTATTTAACACCTGTAAACAATTGCACAATTGTTACCACACACACACATACACCCACCCCCACCCCCGCATCTCTAATCCCCTCTGGCCCGAGGCAGAAAGACCGTACTGAGCGGTGATGATGTGTGTGAGTGGGGAGGAGATCACTGCTCTTCTTGGGCCATTGTTAATGTGCAGCAAATCCTGCTCTAACAGTTTATTGACGTCTGTGTTTCCGAGCGCTCATCTCCTGGGAGCGAGGCCAAGGGTCACAACCCCACTGGCCCAACTCGGGCAGGAGAGAAACCAGCCAGATGCTGCTGAAACCTCACACGCACACACCCACATCTCAACAGCATAAAGAAATACATTATATTAAAACAGAAAGGCCAGACTCATTTTAAACTCATTACAATTTTCAATCCACAGCACCACACACGGTATACCACGAACATACCGAAGAAGAACGTCCTCATGTTAAAACACGTCAACAAACAATCGCCGATTCTTTCGACTAGGCCCATAAAACTGATTTAAAAAGCCCGATGTAAAATTAACCTGTTAACAACCTAAATACTTCTTTAACACGTATGAACACAGCATTTCAAAGCTTGCACATAATAATGAGCATGTACCGGTAATATAAGATCTGGTTTATACTTTATGTGTGACAACGTATGCATGTGTGGAAACAGTGGCAACGTCAGAGGCATTGTTTGCACACTCGACTGTGTGCCATTAGATAGCCAGTCAGAGCTGAAACTTCCCAGTCGGCAGGTTTCCATCTCAATTAGTAAAATGTTCATGCCAGCAAGGAACCTAGATCAAAATTACAGTACATCAGAAACGTTTTCACTTTTTTTTTTTTTTTTAATGCATTACTCAGTATGTTTTGCTCGTTGCTTAATTTTAGCTTGATTTTATATTTCTCAGGCTACCAGAACACACCTAAAATCAGCCATCCTCTCACGGAAATATAGAATTTGAAACTTATGCTCCTCAAAACACAGTTTTTAAGATTTTTTTTTTTTTTTTTGCCATGTTTACATGCACATCAAATTCCGTTTAAGGTCTATATTCGGGTTGCAGCCATATTCCGAATACAATGTTTACATGATTGTTGTAAGTCTGCCCGAGTTGCCATTCCTAAATGCCTAGCCTTCAGCTAAGCATCTGTTAGCACCCACAATTCCTTGCGGACTGAGCATGCGCATAGAAATCCTTTCGGTGGATTTTCTGAATAAGGTGTTAACGTAATAAATTTCCGATTAAAACAGGCATATTCTGGGGGTGGGAATCAGAATAGTCTTAATCTGAATCGGGCAATCAGATCACGGCCTTTATATGACTTCATACTAATTCGGATATTGCCAAATTCCGATTAACATCGGAATATTGATGTTCATGTAACCATAGTCAATGAGTTCCTAATTACTATATCATAGGGTATACACACAATACAACAATAGTTTACCTGAGACTCGGTCACAGAAAAAGAGTGAGAAACATCTTGCATTCTAAATAGCCTTCAACATATTGCAGTTGTGCTTTAACACCAGTTGAGTACACTGTTGAAGCACCACTAGTCAGAGAGTACATTTACACCACATCTCTGCACCACACTGTTTCCAAATCAGCGCAGGAAATAAGTGCACTTTCAATTAGGTAATAAACAAAGCAAAACAGTGAATGCGGTCCCCTTGTTCTCCCTCTGGAGTGCTCACTTTAGGGTATAAACCCATTTCCACTAATGCAACACTCTGTGCCACCCGCAATAACCAGCCACTTCCTCCAGTCCGCAAGCCAACAGGCTGAGGAGCGTCTACTTTAACTCTAATAGCTCATAGTTGGTCTGTACATTGCATACATAAACCCATGGTGCAACCAATGTGTGTGTGCACTCGCACATTAAAGTACACACACAAAAACAAAGGCCTGAAAGAAGACTGCCACGTTCTGAGACGGTTTGCTTTGGCTCTCGGACAAGTCGACCATCCTCACCTTGGCAAACAACTCCTGGAAATTCATTTGAACACACACACTCTCTCTCTCAGCCCTTCACTTCTTCTCTTTACCTCTCTTTACACTGATTGAGATTCCCTTAATGAATCAGGTGTTCTTTCTAAGCTCCTTAACGATAAGCAAAAACTTCTGCTCAAACTAGAAAACAGATTTGAAAGAGAAACTGCCTCAGTATTTGTGAGGTCACAAGACAGACACCACAGCTCTGGACCAATCACCTTCATTATACAAATTATTACAGGGTGACATGGTACCCAGAGCTCCAGAACCAATGTGCTAAGCTTTCCAGCTAGCTACTGATAAAAATATTGGTTGTTGTGCTGTATTATGAAAGGTTTGGTTGCTGTTAAATAGCCTGTTGAACTAGCTGTTAGCGAACAGGAGCTAGCCATTTAATATGGCAGGAAAATAAAGGGAGACAGGTATATTCATAGATCCTGGCATTTTTAATAAGGGTAAAGGTCATTACTAAGCACCATCTTAGCGGTTTCATGAACATTAAAAACAAGCAATTTATCATTCTACACTGCTTTCCATGATTTAAATTAAAATAAGTTAGGGGTATTTTAAGGATAGTTAGTGAGAACGAAAACAGGAAAACAGACGAAGAGAGCGAGGAGGCTTTGTGGCAAGAAGCAGCAGGGTGCCGCTGTAACGAGGCAGCTCAATGAGGCACGATAATTAAAGTTTCTTACTGACACTCAGACCAATACAATCCTCCTTAATGATGCCCTGCTACTCACTCGGCCATTTTACCTAGCCCGAGGCTATAACGAATAACCAGACCAGACTGAAGAGACCATCCACATGCTCACAATCAAACTTAACAGAACATGCATATCAATTTTCTGCTTGAATTTTATTTTCATTAGCGCACTAGAAGAGCAGCAGAACCGCACCTGTGCCCATAACGTGCTGGTCTACTCGCGCCGGACTTTATTGAGAAAATGGGGGCTCGCAAACAGGCCAGTCGATTAACCTGTTTACTTTCAGCCCCCTTGGTTGGACAGAGGAGCTTAACGTACCTGTTCATGCCATCTACTACACACACAGCGTGACTGATGACTGGTCGTTGCTGTTCCAAATCTTTATCTGAGAACATTAACCTTGTGCAGCCTTGGAGTGATAAAGCCCTTAACAACTGAGCCTCTACAGCTCATTATTCAGCAGCGTGAGTGAGAGAAAGGGAACTGTCCCATAGGATTTCCTCATATATTTAATCCAGGTGAACTGTAATGCATATCCTGATATCCAACACTTATTCAGGCACTCGGTCTGAATAATCCCTATAGTTTACTCAAAACCGCAGGCTTCTTTCTGCAGCTCTTTCTCCTTTTCATGCCAGAACACAGATCATTTACATCATATAAAAGCATGGGCAACACACAGTGCCTCTCAGTGCGTCAGGCTAAATACAGCAGCCTGTGATACTTCATATATAACGTGAGAAATACCCATGTTTTGATTCGTTTAATTCAGTCTTTTTGGTCCGTGTTATTTTCTTCATCGTACAGCTGAAGAATAATCGCTGTTTGTTTTCCGCCTATAGAGCGCTATGAATTTGGTGAGGCAGCAAACGTAGATTAAATCATGGTATTGAACTATCAGAATGGATTTCTGATGGATTACTTCAACATTTATTTTGAGTAAACAATTACATAAAACATAGCCTGCTTCAGATCACTCGTTCAGTTACTGTAATAGCCTTGGTTACTTACTAACTCACAAAGTAAGCACCAGAGCTTTTCTTTTTTCCCCCTTCAGGTCCCTGAATTAGCACCATAGCATTTGCCTTCTTACTTCAAGTCTCTCAGTTAACATTATAGCCTTTTCCTTTTACTTCAGGTCTCTAAGTTAGCATTATAGCCTTTTCCTTTTACTTAAGGTCTCTCAGTTAGCATTATAGCCTTTTCCTTTTACTTCAGGTCTCTAAGTTAACATTATAGCCTTTTCCTTTTACTTCAGGTCTCTAAGTTAGCATTATAGCCTTTTCCTTTTACTTCAGGTCTCTAAGTTAACATTATAGCCTTTTCCTTTTACTTCAGGTCTCTAAGTTAACATTATAGCCTTTTCCTTTTACTTCAGGTCTCTAAGTTAGCATTATAGCCTTTTCCTTTTACTTCAGGTCCCTCAGTTAGCACCATAGCCTTTTTCTTTTTACCTCAAGTCCCTCAGTTAGTACCATTCTTTTATCTCGGCTTGCTTAGTTAGCACCACAGACTTCACTAATTAACGTTTATAAAACAAACAATCCCAAAATCTGAATTTAAAAAATAAATAAATAAATAAATAGAAAACTGAAAATAGGTAAACAGATTTCATGGGAGCCTGGCTTCATGGTGTGCAAAACAGTAAAAATAACTTTAGCGACTTCACATTCGTTTGTGATCTGCTTCCTCTTTAAATACACACATGGCACATTTTAAACTCTGTTGAAAAGTCACACTTAACCCTAAGCCGTGGAAGTCTCTCCAAAGCAAGTCTTCACTTTTATCACCCAACACGCCTTCTTACACAAAGTGTTTATCCATTACTGGTAATTCTTCACATGCGCCACATAATTTAACCTACCTCCTAAACCTCAACTTCAGTCAGCACACAAACACTGTGACTCAACTGCAGTTACACAAAAAGCATTAATTATGTTTGATGAATGAAATTTAAAAAGATTGTGGTTGGGATAGGTCACATACCTGTTTGTGCATTTCAATGTTGAGTCCATAGGACATCTCATAGTACTGCAAGAAAAGAAACAGATAAGATTAAGCAAGCGAACATGTCCTACACACACCCCTTATCTAAATCTAATAATTGAGACAGGAATGCAAAGAGGACTTGGAACACAAAAGACAAATACTTTAGCAGTGCAGCGTGTAACACCCAAGGTTGTTGCTTTATTGCACATATGTATTGATGGCCTTAAGGAAGAATGGAAAAAATGTGCTTCCTTTTATTGCCAACAGATGAATCATTGTGGCGTGTACACACATTATTTGGAATGATTAAGGGGATGATCACAACATGGGAGTTATTGCCCATTCTTGTTTTCAAAATGATAATATAGGCTAGATATGTGGCAGTAAAAAGGAAGCAATACTTTCTTTTTTGGCAAAGATATAAATTGCTAATATATCAGTCATCGACTACTAGTCAATCAGGAAGCACAAAAATATGGGACTCCAACTGGTAATTGTTCATGAAAGACATCTAAACACTCCTGAATTTGTTTGCATTTCAAATGGTGGAACGCGTGTACCTTTAATGTGCTTGCACTGAGGGACACAGTGATATATAGTGCACAATAAATTTCCAGATGATATACCAAAGCTACTTAAAAAAAAAATAATAATAAAAAAATTAAAAATGAGGTGCCAAATTTGAATCTTAATTCCATTAACATCCTACAAATGTCAGGCACTACATACTCAAGCCCATTTACAATATACAATATAATGCTCATTTGAAAACACAGCCGCAGGTCAGAACACACAGTACTGTTTACTGTTCAGATACAGATGCTCAATTTTGCTATGACTCATAGTTCACACACCAACGAATGGTTTCATCAACGAGTCACACTTTGTCCACACCTCCTCTCAAGGTGACCGCACTGCAATCTGATCTTGCCCCACGTGAGCCTTTCAATCTCATCTGTTCTCAAGCGCAGCTACTATGACCAATCAGCGGGTGCTTTTCATCAGCCTGCTGGTACGTGAACCCGAATGAATGTTTCGGAGGATTCCGAGATACACATCAGGTTAGATCTACCTCGTTCTACGCTTTTGTTAATGCACGTTGTTGGAATACAGAAACTACTTTTTTTTTTGTTTTGCTCCCACCACATTTCCATTTACTCATTTGGTAGATGTTCCTAACCAAAGTGACATACAAATGAGGCCAGAACAGAAGTTCAGCATAAACCTGAGCAGCTGATTGTTATTGGTTTTGCTCAAGGACTAAAAAAATTTGACCTTGTGACCATCAGGTTACTAGCACACAACCTCTGATCCTCCACATGTAGAAAGTATTAGCCATTAACTGTATGTGTGCTCTGTGTAAAAAAAAAAAAAAAAAAAAAAAAGGAGTGTAAAATGAACTGCATCTTAATTGTGAAGTTTAATCGATATTTGCCGCCCTCTATTAATCACACGGTCGACTGCAACATTGGTGAACTTAGCTAAACCTGGCTAATTAGTGTGTGCTTTTATTGACTTGCATCACAAGCTCCCAATTCAAACAGTTTAACCGTATTTGGTTTCACACTCTAGGGACATTAATTTATGTATATATTAATCCCGAGTCTAACTGTGCTTAAATTTAGCATTTAAAAGATAGCCTAGTCTTACTTTGAACGCTTTTTACAATTGAAAGAACACAGGCTTATAATGTGAAGTGTACAATAAAGTGCTCTTCTCTGTTCCTGAACACCTGTGATTAATAATTGTGAACTCAATTATTTTTTGAATTCATAATATTGTGACATTATAATGATCACAGCAGCCCTATTCGGTGCTAAGCCTTTGAGAGATTGCGCTTGTATACACTGCATGCTAGATTAGTACGAGAGTGTATGTAACACCTGTCAAACAGACACTTAGATCGGTTCAAAAACAAACTCAACACTCATTAACCTCACTCTTACACTGATTCACTCTCACAGGCTTATGACTAGCTTTTTTTTTTTCTCCCCAGTTCGCACTTCTGTATAACAAAGATTATTATAGCCACTGACGTGTCTTAGAACACGCAGCCCTCCGAGTTAGCGATATCTAATCTGTATGAGAGAAGGATGACCGTCACCCCCAACTGCTAACATCAGCTGATTCTCTGAACGTCAGGAAAAAGCCCCCCCTACCGCCTGCTTCACTTTGTTTATCTTGCGCTGCCCTTCATCACGTTCACCCCGCATTCCTGCGAAAAATAATATTTAACAAAAGTACCGGTATGTCAAGTCAATCCCTGCGTGGCCAAATAAGATAAGAGAGGCTGGTTAACACTGTCCAACACAGTGCCTGCTCTTACATCACCGACTGCAGGAACTGCTTTTCCTCTCGCCGCCCCTGAGTTTCCAGAAACACGAGAACCCAAACAAGGGTGAACGGTGAGCCATTAATAAATCGATCAGGATGAAACAGCACTACAGGGTGGGTTTGTGTTTGCTGGTACTTGATTGCTTGTGTTATAAGTGGAAAAAAAAAAAGAAAGAAAAAAAAAGGGCAATTTTCTGTCTGTTTAAGAATCCGTGCACTTTTTTTTTTTTAAAATCCAAATTTCCAGCAGAAGCAGTCTCGAAATAAAGGCACATTTCATTGTTGCTGTGATGGTACCATCAAGTGTACATGTTTTGTCATTTTTGTACTTGGGGAAAGCGCATGCAGTGTACCTTTAATGAGGTTTTACAGTCCAGTAATGTACCTTAAATTATTTTTTTCGCCCCCCCAAGTAAAATATACATGCTAAAAATACGTAACATGTCTGTTTGATGGTACCACCCTAACAACAAGAAAAGTATAGTTTTTTACATTCTGTTCTGAAAGCACGTCTGTGCCTTTCTTAAAACGATTTTAAATACCATTTGCGTGTGTTAAACACTTGAGATGCCACCCACGTTTCACCTGATCCAGTCAAGCCACAAGCACACAAACTAACTTCTACTGTAAACAGCTGGAATTGAAACTTTGCTAGACAACACACTGGTCTGTAAGGCGCTCCATGTAGAACGGGAAATTACAGACAGGCAGAAACAAACTCACAATCTGACTTCGTGTTTGCAATTCAGAAAAGAAATAATTACATGAATTACACCCCATCCCAAACACTGACCCTATTACCTTTTCACAACACACACACACACACACACACACCTCTAATCACAGCAATCACTGCAAACACTATCAGTCTGATAAAAAGGGCTGATAAAGCATGCACATCTGAACTGTTGTGATGTTGTGGAGTTCACGCTGATAAAAAGAAGCACATCTGGCTCTCACCATGACATAGTGACGCTGCATCTCAGTCTTCTCATTGGCCAGCTTGTCATACTCCACCTTCAGGCTAAAGCAAAGTGGAGAAACAGAAAAAGCACTTGACGCAGGAGACGTGTAAAGTGTAGCATGCATCTCTGAATATCATTAACCCATACGCTGTCCATTTATTAACTCTATAAACATGCAATGATTTATGATGATCACCGTTTACCTGTGATACTGGGCTTGCAGGAACTGAAACTCGTCTTTGATCCGGTCGCACGATTCCGCCACCGTGAATTTGAACCCGGGTTGCCCGGGCTGATGAGGAGCCTGCGAACACCAAGATCATTTTCGCTCACACAATCTGTCACAAAGTCAAGAGATACTTCCAGGCTGCACCCTGCCACCATTACCAAAACAATCACACCAATCTTTGCTATTAGGCTCCTGTGCACTGGCTGTGTTTCAGACACACACACACACACACACACACACACACACACACACACACACACACACACAGTGAGTAATGTGACTCATGGAAATAACCGCCGCTGGTGTCAATAACACATTTCATGCTTCCTGATTCTCTGGGAAATTATATTTCATCTGCGGGCTGAGCCGTGGTCTGTCAGAGCCACCCATGCGTTCCCTGGGAGCTCGGCCCGCTGGTCGTTTTCGTGCTGGTGGGAATAGCTGCCATCACTCAACAGCGTTCTCTGTCACGCAGACGGGTCACTGCGTCTAAACAGCCTCGGAGAAAAACTGTAACCTGATTTCCACCCCTCCCTCCATCCCTCCCTCCCTCCTCTTCCCCCTCTCTCCTCTCCCCCCTCTCTTTCTCTCTGTCTCTCCTTCACACCCTCCCTCCTTCCCTGCCTGGTCTCTTGTCTCAGATCCTCACCAGCTCGGCACAGAGACACCGTAACCTCTCATTGTGTGATCTCAAACTGCACCAGGGTCCTGGAGTTGGGTTTTTTTTTCCCCCCCTTTTCTTTTTAGCACATAATCAGGCAATTGGGGTGCACTCGGGCGCAAACGAGAAGGGCCCCTTTGTTTATTCTGGCTGTGAAGAACAGATATAAAGAGGCACTTTGTGCTCAGGGGAGCCTTACACAACAAAGTGCACATCACTGAATGGTGGAAAAGGTGATCAGAAGGAAAAGAGGAGTCATTTTAGAGCCATTACTTACCGGGTGCCGGCCCTGTGGATACATCTTGCGTGTATCCCTGTGTGATCTGGGGGGATATGGAGCCTCGGGCAGATCTGAGCAGGTGGACAAGATCCCCCTCGGTACCAGAGGTGTCCTTCCACCCAGTCCTGCTCTCTGGTCGACTTGAGGTTCACAAAAAACAGTCGAAGAGAAAAGAGAACACAGTGTTGGCCGGATTGCAGCACTGTTAATGTATGGTTTAATTAGTCTGAACTGGTGAATGAGAAGGAAGCTCCGGATCTCTAACAAGATCTCTTACGATCGCTTCGGATCTCTTCTGCTGGGAGGTGGTTTTTTGGTTTTTTTTGGTTGGTTACTCGGTTTGTTTTCACTCTCACAGCCTTCATACAATGTACCAACACATTACTAGTCATACTTCACCCCAACGTTACACGAATAAATCACTGATTTACAAGCGATCTCTAATGAAAGCCGTTTATCTCCAGATGCAGGCTGTAAAACAAGAGCGATCGTAAGAGGGGAAACGGGATCTATAGGTGTAACGACGCTGGAACTGACAGGTCTGAACTCACTACAGAAAAAAAAGAAAAAAAGAAAACAGGAATCCTCTTATTATATCCGTTATACCTTTTGTCTCCACTAAATCCAAGATCCCAGCAGTGAGGAACACGTCCACACCGTGCACACTCCGTGACCTGACTCTGTGTTAGAGGAAATGACTCTCTCTCTCTCTCTCTCTCTCTCTCTCTCTCTCTCTCTCTCTCTCAAGGCTGCAACGCCTTTCCAACCGTCGAAGAAGGTTCGTTGAAATCGTCGAGTTTCTTCTCGCGGTCTGACAAGCAACAAAAAATAAAATCCGATTCCAACCGTTCCTCAAAAGCAGTCGAACTCCAAATCCGACATCCGGATATTTAAAAAGGTTTTCGACGAACCAAGTAGGGAAAAAAAAGAAAAAGAAAGTTCACACCGGAACGCGCCGCCGTCCTGCTCTATAGCTCTCGCCCCGGTTCCACTCCGCACCACTCGCCGTACCACACACACACACACGCACACGCGCGCGCGCACACATACACACACACACACACACACACACACACACACACACACACACACACACACACAGCCCACTGACACAACGATTCAACTGCCGCGAGAAAGACGCGACACGGCCAATCAGATCTCAGCAAGGAGTTTATCTACACGCACCAATCCGAGCGCGGAGTCCCCACGTGGGCCACGCCGCCGCCTTGTGCACTGATTGGACTGTAAACATCTGACCTCATGTTCGCCATCTTGGATCTAAACGTGCTTCTTCTTTTTTTTTTTTTTTCTTTTATTTCCTCCCCCCTCCCCCTCCTCTCCTCCACCTCCTTCAGACAAACAGCTTACATGAGATACGATTGTTCGAAATCTTAACCACAGAAGCTGAAATCTCGGAAATGCGTATATTGTGCGTGAACAAATTCATTCGGATGGAGAAATTAACAGCTCTGATCGATGCAACACAAAAGTGATCAGTCAAATCATACGCAAAGCAGGGTGTTTAAAAAGCAGTCAGGCAAAGGTGAAGCAAATATGGGCTTCCAGGCAGACGACTGTGTATGTTGTGTGTATTTATGTACATATATACAGACAGAGAGAGAGAAAGCAAGCGATGTCGCTTGAATTATTATACAGAATATATATACATATATACCATGTAGTTTAAATGTTGAATTATTTTATATAAGAGCTTGGTGTAAACATAATAAATAGTTCTTCGACGGTTTACGCCAGAGAGCCTAAATTAACAGGGGGAAGAAAAAAAAAATAATAAAAAATCAACCCCGATTACTTGATCCATGCTGTCAGCTCAACAACAACCGAAGCCCAACATGTCTGCGCCCGAGCAAATCAACCTATCACGAGTTGCTCGCGCTACTCCTCCCCACGTGGGCTCATCTCCGACGTCACTCGTGCGACCGACTAATAACATCACGATTCATTTCCACGCTCGCACCGGATTGGTGCAAAGCGGCAAAGCCTGTCAGGCCAACCACTGTGTTGTCAATCAAGCCCACGAGGGGCAGAGCGCTGACAAATGCCTGCGCCTCTCAGCCTCCCGCCTGCGAATAGCGCTCGGAATGGCTGCTTAATTAGCTTCGAATGGCTTTTCCTTCCAGCTCAAACAATCTGTCACTACCATGTGGTAAAAAAAAAAAAAAAAAAGAGCTTTGCGTAAAACAAAAGAGGGAAAAGCTAGCAGGGGCTAAATATGAGTTTGATTTTTTTTTTTTTTTTTTTTTAAACCACGTCTGCATTTGTATTACCGCTAAACAAAGCGTTTATTCCACTCAAACACTGGCCCATTTCAGCCAACTGTCTTAACTAATCCGAGTAAAAAGGCAGTGTCGTTTAAAATGCATAAAGCACGTGTCATTTTACAGCAGGAAATAAACTTTATGCAATTAAATCGTTTCATATCATCTTAATTCCCAAGAATAAAAACAGCACATGAACATCTCTACACGTTTAACCTCATTAAAGTACCAGGATTTATTCATGAATCTTCAGTAAGCTCTTTATCCTGTTCAGGGTCACACTGTATCCTGAGGGTTGGGTTTTTTTTTCCACCCAGGAACACCGCGTGAACCGGAGACATATCTTGAACGGGACACCGGTCCATCACGGGGCGCCGTTCAGACACGTATTCACACCTAAGAGCACTTCAGAGTACCAAATTTGACCTACATGTTTTTTGGGGGAGGTGGGAGGAAACCAGAGAACCTGGAGGAAAACATGCAGTCACCAGAGCTGAGGATCAAACCAGGGACTCTGGAGCTCTTTGTACCACCGTATCGCCCATGAAAACACATAAATATAAACTTTAGAGAGACTTGATGTCCTCCATCCATTCTAAATAGCCTAATATCATCAGCATTAGATATTAACTTAGAATATCGAGCTAGATAGCAAGCTAGTCAACTGCTAGTAAGCTAGCCTGTAGAGAAGAGTGAGATTTGAATATCCATGAGTCCTGATTTGCATTTTCATATCACCGGTTTATAAAACAGTAGCGAAACTTATTATCTTTTTTTTTTTAAGGAGTTAAAATGCGACTTGCGCTGTGACACTAAATTACATTATCAGAAGTCAACCTCTTTAAAAAAAAAAAAATGCATCTGTACTCAAATATTTTGCAGCATTATATTCTATGTGATATTAAATGGTCAGATTATAGCTTTTAAACTTTCTGATTTTTCAGACACGTTGGTGAGAAACACTACTCCTGAGTAACACAGACCGTGTGCAGACCCTTTGACCTACAACACCATATCAGAGGGATGTATTTGATATTTAAACACCGTAATCTACAGCTGGTTATTAATTCAACATCCACTTGACAGGGCATGTGAAAACTAGTGTGGGTGAAATCGGGGTAACGGATGGCTTATAACTTACCCGAAAAAGCGAGTGATATGTCAGACGGAAACGTGGACTTGGCTTTTGTTTAATCTTTGAATGCTCTCAGACGTGCTGTTCAATTGGACACCTTTTAAATGTTTATGTAGCCAGAGCTTGTAGGGTTGGTTGTCTGTGCAAGCTGAGTTCACAAGTTGATTAATCATAAACTTAAACTTCCATGCTTCAGTTTGTGTTTTTTTTTGTTTTTTTTTAAATAACTGCTCAATGTTGTTACCAACAGAACTAGTGGTACTCGGGTGGTACCCTTATGTTGTTGTGTTTTTAACCTTTAATGTATATTTCACGTGGAATGTGGACATAGTGTACCTTTAAGGTACATAATTGGACAAGATACACTACAAGCACCTTTCTAGTTAAAAAAAATACATACTAAAGGTACCAAGGGTATGTGCTTAAGGGTACCACCCCAACAACTCGGAATGCTAGTTTAGTACCCTTTTTTTCTGAGAGTGTAGCACTGAGTATTGCTGATTGTTTTTGCCTACCACATCGTACCATGTGTGACGTGATACACACAAACACAGAGCAAACATATTTAAAAGAACATTTCAGATGACTTTTCATGATTGAAAGTGAAGAAAATGGAAAATCCAGGCGTAGAGTTATCTGAATAAGCTCACTGCATGCTGTAAATGATGAGGCAGATGCTTTTACAACTGAGTCACTACTAATGATTGTGTAATAATTTACAAGTCATCACTTCTAACGACTTTGTTCCTATATAGTGTTGCCTCATGACTGTCAGAAAAAAAAGATACTGTACAAGTGTGTTTATGTTTCGGAAGGTACAAACAATTTAAATGTCCCCTCAAAGGTAATGATGTGATAATGTTAAAGGTAATGGTCTAAATGTGTATGTTAAATGAGTATTAAAGGTACACTAGGTTCACTTTTACCAGTGAAAAATACATACTAAAGACACAAAACCATTGAGGGTAACGTACCAATGACAAGCATACGTTCCTGTTTCAGTTAAAGGAAACTGATGACATTAGATGTTTTCATCTAAATATAAATGGTTATGAATGTAAAATATATGGCCAAAAGTTTGTGGACACCTGAGTGTTGAACATCTCATTCCAAAAACATGGGCATTGATACTGAGTTGTTCACACTTTACTCCACTCTTCTGGGAAGGCTTTCCACTAGATTCTGGAGCATAGCTGTGGGGATTTGTGCTCATTCAGCCACAAGAGCATTAGTGAGGTCAGGCAGTGATATCCGACAAGAAGGCCTGGTGCAAAGTTGGTGTTCCAGTTAATCACAAAGGTGTTCACTGGGGTTGAAAACAGTGTTCAGTGCAGGTCACTCGAATTCTTCCACTCCAACTTTGGCAAACCATGTCTTCATGGAGCTTGCTTTGTGCACAGGGGCATTGTCATGCTGGAACAGGTTTGGGCCTCTTAGTTCCAGTGATGGGAAGTCACAGCATACAAAGACATTCTATACAATTGTGTGCTTCCAGCTTTGTGGCAACAGTTTGGGGAAGAACCACATATGGGTGTGAGGGTAAGATGTCCACACATTTTTGGTCATTATTGTAAAAAATTTGGTCCCTCAGGGGTCTCTGAAGCATAACCGATATGATTTAAAAAAAAAAAAAAAAAAAAAAAAAAAAAGTATTTACAGAGGTGGATATCACAATCCACCATTATCAAAGTTATCATAATGATCACTTGAACTGAATGGGTTTAATTCAGACCACATTAACTCAAAAATAATTAGGCCTATAAATAATGCCAGTTTGGACTCTTATATGTTCTATCAATGGAAAGCTCCGGAATAGAAAGCTCTATAGCTGTAGTAAATACACAACATATTATTATATATATTGTATGAAAATAATGTTCATGAAATACTGTAAATATGAGGTCCGTGCAATTAATTTCACATTTAAAGGGATTGCTACAGTTTGAGAACCTCTGCATTAAAGCACAGAATATTCTATTTCTTAGATACATTCATGGTCATGCCATAATTTTTAAAAAAAAATTCTTAAAGAGATTGCAATGGGTAGCCTAGTGATAGCTTGGGTAGCCAAGCTTGAAACAATTCACATGATTCAATCTGTAAGAAATGTCCATAAAGGTTAGACTTTCATATTTCATTGGAATAAAATCCAATGAGAAACCTATATCATAGCCGTGCACTCAGGAAGCCTTTTACAGAAAGTTTGTTGGAGGTCTTCTTTTCAGAAGAGGCCAGTAGAGACATCTGTCCCTACACAGCAATATGCAATGAATGGACATTCATTTGATTACAGCCCACAGTGACTACTGCCCTTTGTGTGTGTGCTTGTGTGTGTGTGTGTGTGTGTGTGTGAGAGAGAGAGAGAGAGAGAGAGAGAGAGAGAGAGACAGACAGAGAGAGAGAGAGAGAGAGAGAGAGAGAGAGAGAGAGAGAGAGAGAGAAAGAGAAGCTGGCTTCCTAATCTCTTGTGGGCAGCCCTTTATTCTCCTCAATAGAAAGTGCTATTAGTGAAAACAAATGGAAACCAGGATACTCCTCTCTGTATGTGTGTGTGTGCACTCATATGTAATGGCAACCCCAGTACTGTTTATTTACACAGTAATTCCAGATGCTGTGAAATTTCCACCATGTGGTCTTAAGCATGCGCTCACACACATATAAATATATATATATATATATGTGTGAGGTATTTCCTTCGACTTGTGTATTTTTCCTAGATAAATTCTTCTACCCCCAACCCAAACCCTAACCTCAATAAACAAAAGGAAATCTTTTTTTTATTTGTTCAAATTAAAGCTCCAATTTTTTTTTATCATCATGGGGACACATGATCCCCACAAATAGATCTATTTAATTCTTCAGTGAAAAACTGTCTTGATAAACCTAAAACAAACCAGGTTTTAAAACCAAACCTGGTTCTCAGCATGACTGCCATTTGCCTGTCCTGCTTTTCTAATTACCCACCATTTACACAAACCATGGTGTAAAGCCACAAACACAAGTTCCATCACTTACAACAGCAGCCTGCATTTTGATAGCTAGTTCTTTCTCAAGTACAAAAATGACACTTTCTCAAGGGATGAAGGCGATTTATCTGTGACGAATGAGCATCAGAAAGTGGTGATGCATACTGTGCATATCCAAGCATAATTTGACAGAATCTCTGTGGATGATTCACACCTCTGTAGCCTGTTCTACCAAAAAGCTCTCAGTGTTTTTGCATGGTAATGTGGTTCTAACTGATAGCTGGTAGGATTATCCTCAGCATGTGGGGAATGCCTCTCTCTCTCTCTCTCTCTCTCTCTCTCTCTCTCTCTCTCTCTCTCTCTCTCTCTCGCTCATCTTCGCCTGATTTCCCCGGTAGTGGAGCAGAAAAAGGAGGCCTGACTCTGTGTGGCATGTCTGCATTGTGCAGCGCCGGTGTCTCGGGATTATTGACATGCTTTCATTCGTGGGCTTCAGCTCTGAAAAGAGACACATTCCTGTCCACAATAGCTCCAGTATGCCGCTCGGGGGCCCTGAATGGACCGCAGCGTATCAGGGCAACTCGTCAAGCAGCAATCAATGCAAACAGGATGAAAGGCCTTATCAAAAGAGACAAACGCAGACATGAGCACTGTCACCATGTGGGGAAAAAAGAAAGAAAAACAAGGGACAGAGAGAAAGAAAGATGGAGGGCTTTGGCTGTAGGCCCTGTTGTCTTCTCTGAATGCTAAGTGAGAAAGGAAGGGAGGGAAGTGAGCCAATGAGCACTCTGAAATTCTAATTCTCCAACATCAATAGCCACAGCTATAGCTACATCTTGAGAACAGAAGCGGTGACAATGTCGGTGCTAACTCGCTCACTCCCGAACGATTTAGCATACATCAGCATACATCACTCGGATGATATATCCATATAAAAGGGCTCCATGGTGGTGGATGTGTGTCTGTTATTTCCACACCGCAATTGAGGAGCTGCCAGTGATGATGGGAACAGAAAGGCCCGTCTCTTCAGGGAGTCGCCTCCCAATCCTGTCTGCTCTGATGGATTTGCTCTAATCCCTCAATAAAGGCCCAAAACTCTTCGCAGGGACCTGTGGAGCATAAGCCTGTTGAGAACAGCGTGGCCCATCAGAGGCATACGTTACTGTATTCTGTGTGTTTGTGTATCGGGGTGTGTGTAGCTTTTGGAAACAGCTGTCTATCAAAGCCCATCTCCAGAGGTGAAGCGCAGTAGGGAGAGGACACTATAGATGTCTCAGGAAAATGTGGCGACAATGAACTAACATCGTTCCTATTGTTGATTTCAAAATCAATAGTTGGGTCAAACACATGTTTACAAAGTCAAAGACTAGTTCTTTAATAAATGGGCAAGACGAGCTAAGCACTCCCTCTTTTTAAAGAAAATGTTAAATGTTTCCCATTAATTTCATTTTTGATTTTTTTTTTACTTTGGTGTAACCAAAATTAACAGCACCACCAGCGGGTGTAAGGAAAAACACATGGTGCATGTGAAATAGAATAGCAGGAGTAATAAACACGAACAAAGCGCATTACTTTTTAAATCATTCATTCATCATTCATTTTTGTCTAAATGCCTTTGAAGAATTGAAAATGCAGAAACGATTTTAAATCTAAGGCTAGCTGCAACCAAAAAGCATAATACAAAACCATTTCTGAACTGAAATTGAGATAAACCCTTAAATTCAGTTCATAATTGCTCTTTTCAGCATTAGGATTACTTTTACAGAGAAACTTATGGAAGGATGTCAGTTTCTGCCTGAAGGTTCATGGATAACACAAACTCTTTGAGAATTTGTAACTAACCAGAATTAGTATTGCTAGTATTTGTTGGGAATGTGATGGGTTTATTTTATTTTTATTTATTTTATTATTATTATTATTATTATTATTATTATTATTATTATTATTATTATTATTATTATTATTATTATTATTATTTTTAAATCTAACTGCCCTTAGGCTTTCACTAGAAGTGACTTTCATGTAAAACTGGATTCCCAGTTCAAGAAAGTATGCTGAAATTCTTGTCTGGGGTAATCGCAAGTCTTTTACAGATATAGTGGATAGAGATTAGGGTGAGAAATCGGAGTATTTCTTTGAGTCCTCAAAATAATATTACTGTATAAAATATAAGCAGCAACAAACCACTTTCTAACTCAAAAGACTATTTGTTCACACATATATAAGCTTAGTCTACTGTATATATTCAGTATTGGAATTAAATATGGTATATTTGTATCTATTTTGTATATTCATTATATATAACTATATTGGGGGGCATGCTGGTTTAGTGGTTAGCACATTTGCCTTGCACCTCTGGGGTTGGGAGTTTGAATCTCACATCCGCCCTGTGTGCGTAGAGTTTGCATGTTCTCCCTGTGCTTCGGAGGTTTCCTCCCCCAGTCCAAAGACATGTTGTAGGCTGACTGGCATTTCCAAATTGTCCGTAGTGTGTGAATGTGTGTGAGATTGCGCCCTGCAATGGGCTGGCACCCCGTCCAGGGTGTCCCCCACTCTGTGCCTTGAGTTCCCTGGGATAGGCTCCAGGCTCCCCTGTGACCCTGTGTAGGATAAGTGGTACAGAAAATGGATGGATGGATAGATCTTACTATATTGTAATTATATAAATATAAATAGACTATGTTGTAATATATATGCAGTACATTCTGTTATGAAAATATGACGATGAGGTGACACATCATGTAGCAGGTTTTCCAGACCATCAGCATAATTTAGCAATACTAAAAAAGGGAAGAGATGTTGTGGGAAACTGAATGTGTAATGCCATGAATGAGAAGTGGAGGATACTGGCTGAAAATGATTACCAACAAAATCTCACTATCAAATCTATCTCATTTAAAACACTATCATACATCTGGTGTTTGAGATGCATTTGACCAAGCTCTGTTCATCAAGTGTGAGTGATTGAGACAGAGAGAGACAGAGAGCATGAGAGTCCAGAGCTCTTTAGAAAGGTAGTGTTATTTTTGGTGATTGAGACACAAGTGGAAAGGCTTTAAAAGCAGGTCAACAAAGTGGTCCGGTGCTTCATGCTGAGTGTGAAAGCGTGGGGCCGGACAAGTTGAGCACCTCTTCAGCACTCATGATGCCAAGCGGCGTTATCACCTGGCAGAGAGGAGGGAGCTCACACACTCTCTCTCTCTCAGTCCACACCTACACACACACTCATGCGTGCTTATACTTCTGTATACTTTACAGCGGCCCTTACAATAGCACTCGTCTCCGCCTGTAAAATCACTCTTTAAAAAGCTTTTCACAACTGCTTTCTCTACGAATGGCTTCCACCGCCGAAACTCGGAGCATGTGCTTCAGAGGTGCTAATTTTGTGCCTCTCTTTGTCTTTTTCCTTTTGATTGGTCACACTCTTCCATTGTCTTCTCAGCTCACCTGATTTCATCCTGTTCCTCCCTATTGTGAAAACTTCAAAGTGCTGGCCAAATTGTCTCCTGAGGACAATTCTGAAATGTTAGGCCAATACAAAAGGGTGTTCTAGTTAATGTGTGACTGCTGTCCTTTCAGTCAACACACACACACACACACACACACACACACACACACACACACACACACACACACACACACACACACACACACACACCTACCTAATGAATGTCATTGTGGACACTTTTTACTACGTGTGAATGACAGATGACCCTGTCTCTCTGACTGTCCCAAAGTTGTCACAGTAACCATTTATCCAATAAGAAAGCCCTGCTAAGACTGAGGTATCACTTCCTCACGTGTCACTAGAGACATACAGCAAACAGGAGCCCCTTAGGCCTGTCCTAGGAGTCTCATTAACACACACTCACCCTAGGGCTGAGCAGTTAGAGCACTCGATCTCACATCCCTCACGGCACCACCGGCTTCTCAAAATGGAAATGATGACATACAATGTAATAAATAAGCAGATATACTGGTTCTGACTGCTATGAAGTGGTTGATTATTCGCCCCAGCCTAAAGTGTTTCACTAGAAGCCGAAACAGAAAACAACTTCACTCCCTCCACTCTGTGGTTATAACATGTTATGCTGCGACAAAACGAGAGCTGGGTTTTGGTTGTGGCTTTTTAGCGCTGGGGGAAAAAAGGTCAACGCTCTTTTGTTGTTCAGGTCAGAACAGATCTACAGCCTCTCTGGTCTTCAGCACCGTTTCCAAGGGAACAAGGCAATGTTTCCATGTCCCCAAAAGCCGGCAGTTAAAATCAGTGCATCTCTCTGGGGACTTCAGGCTTTCTGTTAGGGGGAAAATGGAAGCGCTTATTGTCGCAGAGTGAAATAACAGAAATAACAGTGAAATATTCGAAGAAGAAGCAACAGTGGCAAAGGTCGCTGTGACAGTGGTCTGAGATGCAGAGCCTGAGAATGCATTTACTGCAGAAAACACTGAAATGGGGAACGAAGCGAGTTTCTGGTTTAGTAACTGAGAATTCTTTATGACAACTCATGTCTTCTTCCACTTTCTATCCCCTTACACTAGTGTACTGCATATGAGAAAACATCATAATCATAAAGTTAATTATAATGATAAAACACAAATTATTAAAATAAACTGTTATTAATTAGGTAAATTGGTATGTGTGTAATGCACTGTATATTGGAATGTATATACAGTACTGTGCAAAAGTTTTATGCACCCTATTTTTTTTGTACCAACTTTGTTATAGATTTTTTTTTATTTTATGACGTCTACATTATCAAGTCAGTATAAAAAACATTTTTGATTCCCAAACATTAGTTTTCTAGCACAAAATTAAATGTTACAGAAACATGTTTGTATGTCATTAAAGAAAGCAGCATATTACGTAAGAGACACTTTTCAGACAGTAAACACAATGAAGGCTGCTGGGTTTTGCTGCAAAAATAAGAAGCAAGTGCGAAAGTCAAAGTGTCCAGAAGAACTGTGGCTGGTTCTGCAAGATGCTCAATAAAACTTACCAGCTCGTTTCCTTATAAAACTACACAAACTGTATCGGACACTACTATTTTTATTAACTATTTTTACTTTTTTTGTCACACCAAATATTGAGTTGGTTTACTGCTCTTTATGGTATTGTTTTTAAAATGTAGAAACATTTAATTTCAGTATTTTGAAGGCATCTTTGCTCTACAGCATTTCTTTGCACAAAACATAAAACTTTTGCACAGTACTGTGTGTGTGTGTGTGTGTGTGTGTGTGTGTGTGTGTGTGTGTGTGTGTGTGTGTGTGTGTGTGTGTGTATATATATATATATATATATATATATATATATATATATATATATATATATATATATATATGAATATGTAAGTAACAGGTACATAATTTTTTCATTATTGACCTTTAAGACTTGAAACATTTTTGTAACTGTTTTTAAATTAATTTTAAATATGATAATATAAAATGCACATGAAACCATATTTTAGGTTTGATTTTGTGTTTGATTACTATTAAATATGCATGAATCCAGGATGTGTATTTTATGCGTACACATGCATACATAATTCAAAGATACTGTATCATATCCACTTCTCCTACTCTGATGTTACATAAAGGTGTTTACAGGGAAAATAACATACAGGACAGAATTGTCATTCAGTAAATATTTGAATTTTAACGTCTAGCATTATAAAAGTTACAATGAAATTCCAAATTAATATGTGCCTTTATATATATATATATATATATATATATATATATATATATATATATATATATATATATATATATATATATATAAATGTAACATTTTTCCCTTTTTGTCTTTGACACATTCTCTACGTATCTTAATTACGTTGCAATACAGAGTGGAATAAGTGAAATAACACAAAATCTATCCGATCTTGCTCAATTCTCTATAGCTTGGACTGCTGCTAACCCAAAAACAAAACACATGTTAACTTGACTCATCCAGTACAAGTAAGACAATCAGTAGTCCCGAATGATGCAGGATCAGAGAAAAGGAGGATCTACCTCTTTCTGGGCTTTACTGATAAGGCTTATTAAAATGAGAAGTGAGTGGAACGAGAACACCTCAGTGCGTGTAGCTGTACCGAGGATTTAACACAACTAAGACCAAGATAGATGACGGCCGCCTGCACAAAATGAGTAACTCAATCGTTAAAAGGTGATAACATGGTTTTGCGATTTGAGAGAATCTGAGGCGAATGTGTGTGGCTTATTCACACCCCTGACCCTGTTCCAACCAACAGCTCTCAGCACATTAGCATGTTAATGTGGCACTAAATGGGAGCTGGTAGGATTATCCTCGGCTTGGGAGAATCCCCACACTGCCTTGCTGTTGACTTCATTGAGTGCTGCCGCTACCCAGTTATCAGCCTCTAGTCCTCTTATCAAAAGCCTGGAAAACTGCCCAAGGTCCATCTCCTTCACTCTGAGGCTGCTGACTGCTAATGCCTTTATAACACACACACACACACACACACACACACACACACACACACACACACACACACACACACACGTTCTAGCCATTTCATGCTACATCCACCTTCATTATATTCAAATACCATTACGGGCACTATATACACTTTATTATAGCCAGACTGTAAAATAAAACTCAGTTTTGCTTAGTTAAAGATCCGAGAAACTCCCATTGAGCTCATTCTTTATTTGCCCAACCTACAACTATGGTCTCAAACTTAGTGAGTCTTACACCCTATGGTGATTAGTTTATCAGTAGAGGTCTTGATAGTGAGACTGCACAGCTCTGAGATATTTGGATGGCCTCCATTACACACCAGGCAACAATGCAAGTGCTCTTTAAGTATGGTGCTCTGGATGTGCTGAAGGAATCTGATCATCTCCTATTAGCATCAAAATCTCACAAATAGAAAACACACCTACACTTTCATCTCTATAAATTCCGTAAATCAAATATACATCAGTTCTTTGTTTAGTCACCACTTTAACTACAAGTCTTAAAGTCTTAAAGACTTAAGATCATATCTCATATAACACTGTATTAATATATTTGAAGAAGTAATGATGAAAGCCAGTGCAGAAAGCTCAGCTTACTTTGAAATAACCTAAGACAAAACAACCAACCTAAAAAAAAAAGACCTCCCAAAATCTGACTACAAGTGGGGGACTCAGTAGGACCACTGGAGCTGAGCGTTCAGTAAAAGGACACTCATGACCCCCTTAACCTATTATACTTTTAATGCATATGATTCAGGCTCTACAGTTCAACTAATAGGAAAATTATGTAATTATGAGAGTGTGGACTGTTACTCTGGACCCATTGATGGATCCTTTGAGAGTTTAAGTGGTTCATTTTATTTATTAAGCACACTTAAAATGGCAAATGTTAACCAAAGTGCTGTACATACAGTAATTGAATAGATTAAATAGATACAACACACAAATACACACATTACCACACCACACTGACTATATTAATGTAAACCTGATGTAGTTTCTCCCTATTTAACAATCCATGTCCAAAAATTTCCCAAGAAACTACTGAAAATGACCAATAAACCGTTATTGATCCTCATAGAACTGTTAATCCTCATAAAATTGCAAGGATATGTGAGTACAACTATGTAATTAGGAAATGTCTCAATACAATCCTGCAGTCCCAAATAGCCCAGTATCAATAATACTATTTGATTAGTTAACTGAGTAGCTAACTGATAGTGAACTAACTCATGTTCCAGGTTAATGAAAGTATCTAAGTATTGATTTGCACTGTGATTTATTCAACAGTGACCAAACTTTTCAAAATACACCACAACAAACAATATTTTGGTCATTACTAACCAACATTGGCTAATTTAGCTAGGTAGAATATGTGGCTAAACATTTCTGGGTATAATCCTACTCTAGGACAAAGAACGTAGTCCAAAGCTATGGAACATAAATAAGTCCATATACAGTACATTACTTCCCAAATCAGTTTTAAGAATGTCTCTGGGTTAAATAGAGGAGCATGACTCCTTATGCTGTGCTAACAATCTTGACCAATCTACAATATATTAGCATAAGTAGGCATCCAGAATGAGTTAACAATTAAAAATGAGGCAAAAATCTAGCTAAATGGGTTAAAAGAAGTGATTGCTGGTCCTGTCCTTGAGATCTTCCCAAAGAATTTGAATTTAAACCCTAATCTAATCCAACAACATTGATCTGGCTAAAGCACAATGTACATGATGATCCCAATAAAATCTTGGCTGAATTCTATAGACTGTGCTATAACATGTGTTCTCCATGTCTGATTATACAAGAAAGATCCGCTAATGATAGATCTGAGATTTAAAAAAAAAAAAAAAAAATACTACATTGAAACGTTTTTCAAAGTGAATTAAGGCAATAAGGATTTTTTATTTTTTTTGTAAATTAGCATGTTTTGTTTATGGTTTGCCACATGCTGTCCTCCTTTCGGATGGTGGCTTTTAGATGAGCACTGTAGCAATGCCCAAACTCTAAGATTTTAATAAAGAATTTCTGACACCTACCAGAATCTTGTCATCGTCTCTCATTGATCACAGTGACACTAAATTAGGCTGTTGGTGAGCATGTCATAAACCTAGGCGTAATAAAGTAGCCTGATCATTTAATCAAAAATTCGCAATTAGAAGATATATGCATTCACAATTTGCAGTCTCTCTCTACCACCAATATAGATCAACAATGTTGATGACATCATTCTGCACTTCAGCTTCTCGTCAGAATTTCTGTCCAATCGAATGTTCTCTAAAATGTAAAAGTGCCCCGCTCCCAACAGTTGTAAGTTTCCTGGCTGTGAGGCAAGCTGAATGCTATTGGCTGTTTAAAAAAGGGGAGGAGCCACTTGATATGTCCCGCCCTGACTACCTGTTTCAGTGGAAATTATGTCAACACATTGAAAAATGCTACGTGTTTCAAGACATTTCATGGGGACTTTAAAGCATAGATTAGCGTAGCATTAATGTTGGAACTGAATTCTGCAGAAAAGTACAGTACTGTGCAAACGTTTTAGGCACATGCAAAGAAATGCTGTAGAGCAAAGATGTCTTTAAAATGATGAAATTAAATGTTTCTACATAAAAAAAAAATACAGTAAAAATACAGTAAACAGTAGTAAATGAAACAAAGTCAATATTTGGTGTGACAAAAAACTAAAAATAAATATACTAGTCTCCGGTACAATTCGTGCAGTTTTATAAGGTAAGTTGTGAGCTGGCAAATGAGCTGGTCAGTTTTATTGAGCATCTTGCAGAACCAGCCACAGTTCTTCTGGACACTTTGACTTTCGCACTCGCTTCTTATTTTTGCAGCAAAACCCAGCAGCCTTCATTGTGTTTTTTGTCTGAAAAGTGGTCTCTTACTTAATATGCTGCTTTCTTTAATGACATACAAACATGTTTCTGTAACATGTAATTTTGTGCTAGAAAACTAATGTTTGGGAATCTAAAATGTTTTTTGTACTGTAGAATGTATATGTAGAAGTCATAAAATAAAACATCTATAACAAAGTTTGTACTAAAAAAAAATAGGGTGATTAAAACGTTTGCACAGTATTATAGATCTTCATGAACAGGGTTGATTTGAAATCATTAAACTAATATTCTGGGAGTGAGTTCATAAACCATTCAACTGCTCTTTCTATGGTAACTACCTTCCTGTTAATACAAAGTGTTGTGTATTTCTATTGTACTTCTTTTTGCACAGAGGACACTTACACTCTGGCTACCTAAAAAAGCTTTTAAAAGCTCATACTGAAACAGCTCTAAAAAAAAAAAAAAAAAAAGTGATGACTCGCCCATAACCTGTTGCTGTTAGTGAGCCCCTGCCATTTGCATTATTTATTCCAAAAAAATCTATTCAATTGCTTTTTAAAGGTGAAAAAGTCACGGCGGCCATGCTCATCTTGCACAATAAAGAATTGATCCGAGCAAGATGGGCCGCTTTTAACCTTCAGTTTCAAAGCCTCCGTTAATGGTTGGTGCAGCACTTTCCTATAGCACGCATGAAGCTATAATGGCACAGTGATGGAGGCTCAAGCTGCAACGTGTATCACGGACAACACGAAATCTCTCTCACAGTTTAATCACAGATGGAGTATAAAATTGAGTTTAAACGTAGCTGGAGGCCACGAGATAATAGGAATTACCGATCAGTGATGTGTTTACGTGCTTGTGCAGGTGAGAGGTGAAAATCAGATTTCAGATCAGGTTCCTTGACACAAGACTACTTCTCAGTAGACAGCTACAGTTGTCAGAAAAGACGAGCCTGCACAGGACTGTGTCCCCGGCATGAAATCCGATTTGTGCATTACATACCTGAAATTGCTCAAAAATGGTCCACACAGGTTAAGACAAACAAGAAAAAAGTGAGTCAAATCAATGTCAGTGCATGTAACGCCGAGTGAGGAGTGAATGTCAACATGCTACAGAGAGGCTCAGTGTTTAGAAAAATGGCAGCCTGTGTCTTACAAAGATACAGAGGCAAACGTTGTACTCTGCACACTCCAACATCCCATACTGAGGTAAATGATTCCTCAGGAGTGCTTTTGAGAACCACCCAAAATGAGCTCCTGAAAGTCGATGATGATTTTCAGAAAAGTAGGCAATTTTCAGGCCAATAAGCGAGTGGGATAGAAAACAGCATGTAGTAATTGCGTGAAAGCACATTTCCTTCTTATCTGTCTAAAACAAATAGTGGCAAGCTTCAAAGGGGATGAGGATATTGCAGTTTATGTTGCTGCTTTCCGCTATTACGTCACGAAGACGATAGAGAATGACACAATCTTAGCAGTGTTTGTATAATCTACTGTAAAAACATACTTATACATGTGAGTTACTCTGAAAATGGGGCTTAGCTACATTAAAGCTAGCCTTCAGAGAAATGTACCTGGTTACATTCCAAGATATGCTATATGGCAAAAGTCTTCATACATTTCGTTCTTCTTCAGTAACCTCGGAGTCTATGCCAGGAATTCTGGATGCAATTCAGGAATATACCCGGGATGGATTGCCAGTCCATCACTGGGCACCAAAAACACACATATTCACACCCAGGAGCAATTTACTGTAGAGTTGTCAATCAGCAAGTTTTTAGGAGGTGGGAGGAAACCCACATGGACATTTAGAGAACATGTGACACTCTGAACAGTTTCCTGAGGTTAGGATTGAACCGGTGACTGTGGAGCTGTGAGGCATCAACACTACCCACTGCACCACCATACTGCTCATGGCAAAGTACCTTTACTAAAAGGAAAGTAGGATATACTGTAAATAGGATATAAGTATATTAAACTACATTTACAAATGATATCACCTCTTGTGCTAATTACAAATAATTAAAAATAATATTCAAAAATGCTAAGTAAACAGTTTGCTAGTGTACCCTTTCATTACCAAACATGCTATTAAAATCTGGCACATTGGATGCTAAAGATTAACTCCATAACAAACAGCTTCATTACATTAAGCCTACTTAAAAGGAAACGTGAATCCAAATAACCAGAAAAAAAGAATCGATTAAAAAAAAAAAAAACAATTAAAAGCTACTTCATTTAAAAAAGGAAAAACACTATCACCTCACTAATGGAAAATCTGGTTAAACTAATAGCTTTGTTAATTGTAATGCTAATGTGTCTCCACAAACATGTTCATCTTGTCAGCAGCAGAGTTGAAGCTCCCACCAATTCCCACCAGTATATGCATGACTGCTGGCCAATCGCTGCAGAGATGGGTAGCAAGAGTGATGAGTTTTCTGAACAGGCTAATTCCTCCAACCATCCTCTGAAATGCTTTTCCGACTTTAATCCAGAGTTTAATCCAAAGTTCCAAAGTTTACACAATGAGCGTTTGCAAATTTGTAACCATTTGCACACAAGCTGCTACATGGAAACAGGATTCAGAACATTCCTCATGTACCTTGTAGATTCTCTTCTCTTTTGTACCTTAATCTTCATATAAAATAAAACAAAATCCAACTACATCACCCATGCTTGCTTTGAATTCATTCAAATTTCCCCTGAGCCCAGGTTGGATGAGATGAAGTGGTAATGGAGATGGAGAGATCTTCAAGGACTGGTGATTGAGAGAGGGCAATGAATGAAAATCTAGTCTTATGAAAAATGATCTCTGCAGTAAACAATGTATAGAAATCCCTTAAAAGTCATGAAACAGCATGTAGAAACAATTCATTTCCTCTGTGTGTAGCCAGCTTCTGTGTTTCATCCAGCAACCCACACAGAGCGCAGCGAGAGGCCCTGCTCTGCGAGTCCGAGCCTGCGTATGCGAGAGAAGCAGTTTCCAGGGGGATGGAGAAGAACAATTAAAGTACGTCTGTCGAAGTCAAGCACCTCCTCTCAGGCTTTTTGCTCATTAATTGGGATTTGGGGAGGCTGAGGGCATCAGGGTTCGAGTGGCTCCCTATGAATGACAGAGACTCTCATAGGCCTCTTCAGAGCCCGGCCAGAGCAGATGAGTTTCAGACAAAACGTGATCAGCAACATGAGGTCACAGCCAAGAGCCTCTCTGTCTGGCTATCTCTCACACACACATATATACACTTCAGCTGCGTTAAGGGTGTTTCGAGTAGGAGGGAGATCTGGGAAACATCAACGAACACGCACACACATGCAAGTGTAGTACACTTCCTCACAGCCTTAGTCAAGCTCAGGCAATCTGTAGTGAGCTCTAATTTGCACAGAGATATCTGGAGTAGAGAGTCAATCTGCCGCTGATGGGAGTAGAATGATGTGGCCACGCTGAAGCGTAGTTTTTGGATGACACCTTGGATTTGTCAGTGGTGGCAGAAACAAAAAAATATATATATACGGCATTTCCAAATTGTCCGTAGCGTGTGAATATGTGTGCGATTGTGCCCTGCGATGGGTCGGCACCTCGTCCAGGGTGTTCCCTGCCTTGTGCCCCAAGTCCCCTGGGGACTCTGACTAAAGTGAATGATATTTCTCATCATGTCTACAGCGATCTGAAAAGTCAAGCTAGGGTTTCTGTTCCTACTGACTGCAGCCGTGTGAGCGATGCTGTCATGCAGGTAGTGACATTAATGTGAAATATGGAAAGGCAGAGAGTTCAGGAAGAGTGCTTTACTAACATCTTCAGACTCGCTAGCTGCAGGTTGATGATTACAGAGAGCCAACTCCTAGGGATGAGTTTTAACTAAGTGTTAAACGATTGAGTTAAATTGCCACTTCCTCTATTCATACACATAATGTCTCAAGTAGGACCAAAAAAAAAAAAAAAGAGGAAAGAAATCTAAGCAGTTAAACAAATGACTATACAATCATCTTAACTATAGTCAGCTGTCAAATAATTAGATGAAGAAAATGTTCCAACCCACATTTATCTCTTTTAAGTCTAACTGTACTGATGGATTGATTGATCATAATGCAATAGAGGAGAGGAGGTGAATTCAGTTCACATACTGTATAATTAAAGGAACAGGCCATCATTTTACAACTTAGATTTTTCTACTGCATCTGTAGTGTACACGAGATTAACATGGATGATAATTTGAAGAAAAAACCTGTTTACTCAAAACACACTTATAGTGGAAGGGCAGTCGGTGAATTCCATCAATAAACCTTTATGTAAAACACATATTTTTTTTAGAATGCCTGTAAATGAAGCTCTAGATCTGTTTATACCACAGCGTTGTTGAATTCTCAAATGTGATTGGTCGGAAGGTGTCGTTTATTTTTCTATAACAGCACAGCTCAGAAAGTAGTTCCGGCTGCGAGGCAAATCAATTTTTTGTTTTTTTTTAATTAATGTGCTTGTTCTAATATGTCATTGTTTTAACGAACTGAACATAACAAACTGAAATCATCATATGGTAATATGATGAAGTTTTCTGTAATCAGATGTTGATCTCCAGTGTAATTGCTTTGAAACAGTCACAGGTAAATCTGTTCCTTTAGGTTTTTGAGACTTTGTGCTTTGCATTTCTTGGTAACATAACAAGCTGCATTTTTTCCCTTATTAACTTCAAGAAAGAGAAGGAAAAAAAAGAGAGGCTAGTGAGTGAATGATTATTATAGGCGCTATAACAAAAGTGATAATTGTTGATGTTCCACAACATTAAATGTAATGTAACATTATAAATAAATAAAAAGTTCAATGTGTCATTCATTAATAAACAAAAAAATTTTAACCGAGGTTCAACAAGTGCCATTCAATATATGTGAACAGGTTTTTCGGAATAGGAAAGTTGCATTACAATTTGTCTGTGGTAATCATAAATGTATGCTATATGCTAAATGTGGTGGATAGAGATAAGGTTGAAAAATGCTGGAGTACCCCTTTAAGCAGAAATTAGTCCAATAACTAATTGTTACTGTGTGTTTATTCTCTAACTGATTTGAATTTGAGCCACCACGTTGAACTGTGACATGAATTTGTCTTGTGTCTCCCGCAGGCCATTTCTCAGGCTGGACGGTGTTTAGGAAGTGTAAATGTGTGTGAGCAGAGAGGAGACTGGAGCAGGCTGACATGGCAAGACAATCAAACCCAGTGTATTTCACTCTCAGTACCAGGCAGCATGCTACACATAAAGGCTATCTGTCCCTGCAGGCCTTCTCTCTGTCAGCCTTCCTAGCTGCTAATTTTGTGACCTTACCAGAATAAAGAATAAAGAAAAGAAAAGACGGAAAAAGCCGTCTTTCACTCTGTTTCATGCTCATGCTTTCAAGCGCTCCCCCTCTCGCTGTGTCTCATGCACACTGCCGTGCTGAAATCGAGAAATTCCCCTCCAGGCAAAACTGACTTCACACGATCACTTCCACGTCTGGTGACTGACATGAGCTCTCTAAAAATATCTCCTTCACCGGCAATGGATTGCTTTCGAGCTGTACCTCCTGTCAGAACACACTCAAATACAGGCTGAAATGTGTATGTGTGTGTGTGTGTGTGTGTGTGTGTGTGTGTGTGTGTGTGTGTTGGGAGAGGAGTGGCAAGAATGAGAGGAGGAACGAAAAAACTGACAGCAGAGGGAAAACAGTGCACCCTCTGAACATGGAGTTATCAAGAAACACCAAGCAGGGGTTGAGACACAGGATCAGACAAGCCCGAGGCTGCCTCACAGAGTACACACACAAACACACACACTCAAAACACAAACACACACACTCAAAACAAAAACCTCTCACTCATGCCTCTCAAACACCTACCGAAGGAGGTGGGATTGATGGAAATGATGTGTGCACAGCAGAAAACTGAGGTTGGAGTTCTCCAAGTTCCCAGACACAACATATTTGTCAGTTAGACCAAGTTAGGGACGTAAATTCATTCTGCACCTGTGTCAAAGGAAATGGCTCTCCATACCAGGTGGTGGCAGTAGTCTGTAATCGTTTAAAAGAAAAAGTATGTCCACCTACCAGTATTATTTTGGTATACTATTTCGTGTGGTAGTTTCAGTATGTGGGACATAACCATTATGAAATATATCAACATAATGAAAGTGAGTCCCCTCTAACATGGTTGGGTATGCTAGTGTATGTGATCCTGGTTGTGAGTTATCTGGATGATCTTACGCTATTGCCAAGAATTACGCTAGTAGTTATAATATTAATAATCAGGTATAGTGCTCTTAACACTGTAGGATAATTATGAAGGTATGTTCACACATACAGCGACTCGCAGCAACAAAGTGACCGGAGACCATTCATTTTCAATGAGAGCTGGCAATTTTTCCGGTGACACGTGCAAAAGCAACCATTGGAGAATAGATGTGGGCGTGTCCAGCGACATGACAAAGTTGAGAAAAGGTTAAATGTATTCAAATTTGGAGCGACTTAGTGCAGTGATTAAAAATGGGAGTGTAGCGCGCACGTGATCCGTGATCAGCCATGTTGCCTGAGAGTCCGAATCGTTTTGTAGACCCAGACAGTCCAGTGCTTGTGCACTGGTTTGTTTTGCAAAAATTTCACAAAAAAAGCCGCAGCAAAATCAAGCATTTTTGGTCGCAACAATCACAAAAAAAAAACAACAAAAAAAAAAATCCTGTACAGACTGGTATACGTTTACTAGAAACAATCAGATTACAATGAGCACATTGATATACACATTATAAAGAATGAATCAACACCTTCTGATCAGTCAGAACTGAGCATTTATCATGGTTGTGGTGTAATTAATATAGTATGTTAGCTATCTATATGTAAACAGCTAATGGTTGGAATAATACCTTCTAAGAATTTATTAGCCACAATGCTTGGAAACCTGACTGATGAATCAGTGACTGTAGCAAAACTTGGTGTTGCACATGAAAATTATCGGCTAACAAATGATTTTCAGAATTGACGTGACAATCCTAGCTAACTTTAAACTAATTGCTTATTTCTCATGATAGCAGGAACATACTCGCTTTTTATAATTATGTTTTTTTCACAGGCTCATTAAAATGATATCCATGTTTCCGTGAAAAGACACAAAAAACACGTCAATCTCACTTAGGTCTCCCCCTCATCCCTTCCCTGAGTATTCATCTTGGGGTTATGACCTTGCCTGAGTCATTGATCTGCAACACTCTCCTCCAGGCCCTGACAGCAAAACTGCAGCTCTGATGATCCGGATATAAACATATTTTCCTGTTAGGCAGCACTATAATCATCATTCTATGGTCTTTATGTGAGAGACAGAAAGCAATTAGCCAAATCAACAGAGATTAATGCTTTGACTATGTGTGTGAGGCAAAAACCATTAGTCTTCTTTACCAAAGAAGATTAAAAATGTGCTTTCTCTTAGTTCTCTAATTACAAGCCTGTGCATGCTAATGTCTCTCCAACTAGCCTGCGGTTTCTTGGCAATTAGCATAAGTAGCACTGATGGCAAGCTATAAACAAATAGAATACTCAGTTTGCTTTAATGGGATAAAGTCATGTAATATTCAGTTACTGCTCTGAAACATGTGAATTTAATGGCAGCTTTTTCATTCTCTGATGTATAAATGTTTTAGCCTGGCTTTGCCCTGGATATCCATTAAAGCCCCATACGCCATCATGGTGCAATAATCTTTTAATGGCTGCATGCCAATCTCTTTTTACACATGCCTTGATAGAGTATGGTTTCACTTCAGCGTTTCAGATTAGCATAGGAAAAGTCTGTGGAACGTACCATCAGGATTATTTTCTGCAAAGAGTTACGATGCAGAATATATGATTTTGGAGGAAGGCCTATATTTGGATGAGCTTGTGCAGAAGCAGCAACCACTGATTTACAGGGCAATAAACATCGCTGTTCGTGACATATATCCTCAGCCCACGTGTTGAGCTGTGAGGCTTGGCAAGAAACGAGTGGTTCAGTTAGGTCTGGAGTCTAATTGTTGCTGTTATGATTGCATTCACAGCTAAATGATACGGAGCCAGGCAATGGATGTGACATCATGCTAGAGGTACGACTCTATTAATCATTCCTCTGAGCAGTGATATGTGTTGGGTTACGTCCCAAATGGCGGTTGGTTTGGGACGCAGCCTTCTTCTACTTCTTCTTTTTTTTTGTCTCTACTGGAACAAATCGGTGCCGCCAAAACAACTTACTTGGGGGAAATGAACCACAACCGCAAGCAGGGGTTCGTATTATCCCTGCTTTTGGATTGTACAGTTTTCAAGCAATTGATGGGGGATTTAAACAGAGTTGAGGCAAGGATTATAAATGAATCAAGCATGAATCCCCAGTTCAGCAATGCTGTCGATAATTCTTTGGCCTTGAATAAGTGCTTAACTGTTACCAAGGCTGCGGGACTCGTACCCGCGGTGCTGGTAATAAACCGCACGCAGCTGTTGCCCTGGTAACACAATTATCCGGAATGTGGAAAGAGAGAGCTCCGGGATCAGAGTGAACACATTGGTGTGGGCAGGTGATTACTGTATAATGATCTTTATTAGGATGCTCTACTGTTTGCTAGGTCAAAACATATTCACTCATTCACACACACACACACACACACACACACACACACACACACACACACACACACACACACACTGTAGTAGCTGCCTAGAAGACTTTGTTGTGTACCATTTGTTGACCTTTGTTGACCTAAACATAGTTCCATGAAAGGTAATTGCCTGTATTGTAGCAAACTTTCACAGATAATGAAATACTTATGGTTCCTGTTGTCCATCCATCCATTCATTTTTTGTACCGCCTATCCTACACAGGATCCCAGGGGACTCAGGGCAAAAGGTAGGGGATTCCCTGGCACCAACCCATTGCAGGGCACAATCTCACACACACACACACACACACACACACACACACACACACACACACACACACACACACACACACACACACCCATTCACACACTATGGACAATTTAGAGTCAATCAGCCTACAGCACATGTCTTTGGACTGGGGGAGAAAAATACCTGGAGGAAACCCCTGAAGCATGGGGAGAACATGCAAACTCTGCACACATAGGGTAGAGGAATATGGAAAAGTGGAATAAGGAACCCCCAACCCTGGAGGTGTGAGGCAAACGTGCTAACCGCTAAGCCACCGTGCCCCCGGTTCTCGTTGCAATGGATCTTAAAATCTTTAAATCTTTGTGGAGTCTGGTGGTCTGTCTTTATGGGGTTGTGTTAGCTCAGGAGTTCCAGTCAGTAGATGAATGGAAGGTTGTGTCCCAATCCCAAGGCTGGTAGCCTAATACCACAGGGTCCCTAAGACTCTTAACCCTCAGGATGCATTCATATCTATTATCATAAATATGCAATAAAACCAAAGATTTTCCATTTGGCTTTAATAAAAACTAAACAAGTCCGGACATGTTTGTGTTTGTAGATTGGTATAAGATCACAGCTTTCCATGCCTAAACTAAGATCATGTGAGAGGAACAGCAGTATGGAAGGTTCCACAGCTAGCATCCTGGTCTGAACTGATAAAATCTGTGATAAAATCTTAAATCTTAGAAGCTTTTCGCTTTTTTTTTTTTTATGAGGCCTCAGCTGCTTCAGGTATGGTGCACAATATCTGACATTATATTCTTTCTGTGAAGATATTAAAAAAGCAGGATTTTTTTCCCTTAAGGTAAAAAACATTACAAATTAGCAAGAAATTGTTACTTGCTAATCCAATACGTGGTTACAAACCAAGATTGTGGAAGAGAAGGGGTAGGTAAAGATGATTCCTAAAGCACTGAGTAGCAAGAGGGCTCAAAAGGACCCTGTTCTGGAGAACTAACTCTTTGGGGAATCCAAAATTCAGATTTCTTTACCATCATCATCATCACTAGTAGAAATGCCAGAATCTCTCCAAACAGACAATATCTTACTAAATTAGCTTCAGATTTTAAATCTAAAGAAAAAGTAAATATATATATATATATATATATATATATATATATATATATATATATATATATATATATATATATATATATATATATATATATATATTTACTTTTTCTTTAGATTTAATATATATATATATATATATATTTTTATACTCTACATCTTCATCTATATTCTGTTTTTGACAGAGAATTGACATACTACAAATGTTAATGGGTGTTATCCATCCATTTTCCATACCACTTATCCTACACAGGGTCATAGGGAGCCTGGAGTCTATCTCAGGGAACACTGGGCAGGCAGGGGATCCCCTGGACGGGGTACCAACCCATCACAGAGCACAATCTCACACACATTCACACACTACGGACAATTTGGAAATGCCAGTCAGTCTACAACACATGTCTTTGGACTGGGGGAGGAAACCAGAGTACCTGGGGGAAACCCCCAAAGCATGGGGAGAACATGCACACACAAGGCGGAGGCGGGATTCGAACCTCCAACCCCGAAGGTGTGAGGCAGTAGGTGTTATTTGACACAGATTTTTGGGTTGACTGTCAGAGCAGATTGCCAGCACAGTGGAAAAACAATGGCATGATGGGTAAATTCTCCACTTTATCCCTCTGCAAGGCAATTACTGGCGTGTGGAGTGTCTCTGTCAGGTTGAGTGTTCTCAGTTTGACACTGCGCACTCAGCACAACACACTCATACACACACACAGTGTGACTCGACTGTCTATCATACGTGCAGGCCATCTTACTGAGTCTGGAGCACATGCCCATTAGCTGCATGAATTCACAGACACGCACGCTTACACACAATCTCACACACACAGGTTCTGCAGATCTCATGTCCCTGACGTCCCTGATGTCAAATAATCTCTTTCTCCGAGTATTCTCCCTGAGAGACCCACGTTCTGACCTCCCCAAAACATTGTGTCACTCCAGAGATGTTTGGTCCGAGTACTCTTCTTTCTCTGTGTCACTTTCTCTCTCTCTGCCTTGCTCGTCCCTTCTTACCCCGCGGGACAGCAGGCATGTCAAACCCAGATCTGAAAACACATTTTCAGCTCCAGTGAGCAATCGACTGTAAGGATGTGCCGAGTTGCTTGTCCCTTCTCCTCTCTTCCCTAGCCTTTTTTCACTCTTGGACAGGCCAATAAATCCATGCCACCCAATGCCACAGCACTAACACTTACCACAGCTTTTTACACATGCATCGCCTTCTCATTTCTGGCCAAAGGGTTGTGTTGTTGTGTGTGTTTCATCACTGGAAAATGCACTGTGCCTCGAGGATGCTGACTACACAACAGCTCTATCGATAATGAGCTTCAGGGAGCAGTGAAGGAGCAGCCGCAAAGAGCTGCATCAAAACCACTCACTGAGGTCTGCTAATTAGTTACTGGATGTAAACAACTACATTTCTCTAAGAGATGCTTGAAAGATAAGGCGCCTGAATCCTTTAGGTGGAATCGTGTTATTTGAAAGGTTGTGCATCTTATAAGCAGCCACTAGATGTTATTCTAAAATAACTCTGCTTATTTCTTATACAATTTTTTTTTTTAATATTAGCACACTTTTATATGTGATGAAGTTCCCCTCACATTCCAGCTGTCAATAAAATATCTTTAAAAAAAAAACCCAACCCACCAGTATCTATGACACCTGAGGTTTTATAAACTGGTGTTTTTTTATACTACAGTCCAATGATTTCTTAAATCTGATTGGTCAGAAGGCTTGGACAGTAATTCCAGGTGTAATTTAAATGAGAGATTTACTGTATATTAATGCGCTCATTCTAATACATTATTGTTTCTGTAGTAACAACTCATTCTCAGGGACTTGTATGGAGGAGGCTTTGCATAATCTAAGTCTAACTAAAATAACAAATGGATTAAAAATGTGTTATTTAAAAAAGAAAAATGGTGATGATACGTTTTCTCTTAGGAGGTATGTATTTAACATTTACAAAGTCTCAGGAAAGTCTTCAGGACAGAGGATTTTGCCCTCTTCGGTTTCTCACTAACATGACAAGGTGCATAAAAATTTTTTTTTTTTTAAATTAACTTCAAGAGATAGAGAAAAAATAAGGCTGGTTGGTAATGACTCATTATAGCTACTATAAAGTGCTATAAACCTCAGAGGTTGCATGATTTTAATTATCTGAATGGGGAGCCCAAAGAAATCAACTTAAGCATGTGCATAAACCAACTCTGAATACAAAGAACGTTCTCCATGCAAATATTGACATAACCTTTGGACTTCAGTCGCTGAATGTGAATATGACTCAATAGGAGGAACAGTTTATCAACAATAACTGATAACTGTTTAATAGTAATGAAGCTTACTCTTGTAAATTAGCCAATAGTATGCTCCCAAAAAAGGCAGAAGAATCTTACATGTCAATACAAGCTGCTGTTTTTGAAATCAGCATTTTGTAACTTGTGGTTGTGCACACTTGCGTGTAAGAGCAGTTGGGGGGGGGGGGGGGGTGTTTGGTGTAGTAAGGGAGAGCTTTGTTTTTAATCAAGGGATTTAGTCGCTGCATTGCTGACATGAAAAACACAATGCACTCACTTGCACTGTATGCTGAGCACACCTACAGTAGATCAATCACAACGAGTATGCAGACACATCTCTTGTGCGACATAGATCACCAAAACATAAGAAAAATGGTTTTAAATAAGAACCAACAAATAGCTTGGAATTAGAAACAACAAAACCCCAATAAAACCTCCCTAAAATACAGAGTGGCTGCGTTCTATATGTTTCTTCAGTACTAAATTAGCACAGTGGTTGGCAACTGTGAAAAAAGCCCTAATCTAAACATGTATGTGACCAGTTCCGAGAATCAGCAGAAAACAAAGAATATACATTGTTTTGTTCAGTTTCTGTCTTTTGAGGACACTTTACCGCCTCCATGTTCCATTCTCCCTGGGAGAATACGCTCATTTCAAACAGGAAGTGGGTGCTGAGGTCAAGAGTTTTGAGAAACAGAAAATGGCACTACACGGGAAGTGCGTCACAGATTAGCAGGGCTGCTGCATGTCTTGGAACACCACAGATTGACCGCAGTCTAAAATTTGTATCGCTTACAGCGCTAGTGCACTTTTGCAGTGGAACACAAACAGACCACTCAACAGCTTTAACTATAACCACAGCCACGAGGTGCAGACACCGAAACCTAGCCGTTAGCAAATCTATTGTCTGCAAGACATACAGAGCAGAGTATCAGTTTGAGAAAATGCTCTGATGTTGTTCTCAGTTGTACCTTACGAAACCTTTACTGGTGCCTACATGAAGAGGAGCAGAACTGCACAACTGGGCTAAAAATATAGCTGAATTCTCTGTTATGTTTTCTGTTTGATACACATTTATATGCTGACAGGTGGCTATCTTTGGCTTGTTAAATATAGAATCAGAGAACACTTCTTGTAGTATTTCATGAAGTACTCTTTAAAAATACTTCATTCACTGTATGTATGGCAGTCTGGGAAAACCCATCTGATATCACTATGACTGAAGTCTGGCAAATAGCCAGATATTATGAAAAATTGGGGTTTTTTGCCTTCCTACATTCTTTGACATCTCTATGATAAAGAAAACTTAAATATTGGGCTGGGAAAACCCCTTCATGAATCGAGATCTTGTCATGGTGAAGGGGCTCGTGTACCTGGTGAACCTCAGGGCTATGTCACCAGGAGCTTAATAGTCCCAGTAGGGTCTACCTTGTTGAACAGATCTGAGGTGAGAGATCAAACAAAGAGCGATCATAATGACCCCCATGAAACCCCCATGCTAAGTGTACTCTGATTGGTTTAGGGTACCAGGACTCCACCAGGAGCCAGGTGGTGTCCACAGGCAAGCGTCTGCTGACTGGGCCACCCAACATATCTGAACATAGAGAACATATCTACCTGCAAGATGGGGATCAGATGCAATGCCAGCGGGTCTTAGGTGAACTAAACCCTTGGATTGGAGACTGGTCTGGAAAAAATCTTGCCATGGTGACATTTTTTAAAATAATTTTTGTCTGTTTGGCATCATTTTTGGCCAAAATGAAGCTGCAACAACTTCCGAGGTTTTCCCAGACTGCCACACATATACTCAGAGAAAAAAAAAAACCCTTGTCTTCTGTCAACCCTGGCTGTAAACAGGAGAAAAAAACAAATGATGTGGATGACTAACATCCAACCATTCAGGACAAGGTGTCTCGAATTGCTTGTCAATCCAGAAAGCTAACATTCAGCCATTTTAACATAGGCATGTGTTTTTGGGGTTTCAAAACAGCTAGCTTAATTTAACCACAGCCAAAATTTCAAAATCAAGAGTCAAAAGTCTCCCCACAGATTAAGTCTAATGGGGAAACTCCATCATAATATGGCTCTCATGCTTCCAACATCAACTCTGTGTTTACGGTGCGGTCGGACGTAGCTTAATTTCTTTCTCCACAACCACAACTACGCACATGCCAGAAAGGCAGGCAGACGACAGACTCCAATAAATCTGGCCGAGTTTACATCCAGGGCTGTAGGGAAAACAGTTTAGTAATGAGCCACCGTGTGTGTGTATAGTCACACTGCCCACACAGACAGAACAGAGCAGCACCTGTGGCTAAGCTGAATCTACAGGAGCTTAGGTTCTTACCCAGGGCCCACCCAAGTAAGAGTGTTCATCACTGGTACGTGTGTGTTCTTGTCTGTGGCCTACAGCGCCGCTATGCACCGGGGCCTATGAAATAGGAGCCTTTAATGAGAGAGCAGTGAGTCAATGGTGCATCACACAGACCACGTCAGGCTCAGTGTGTGTATGTGTGTATGTGTATGTGTGTGTGTGCTTACGTGCGTGCAGGAAAAACCACAGCTTTGCAGCAGGCTGTAATTCACTCACCACGAAACCGCCGTCGCTGTTGCTACTGCCTGTGCTGGCTATGCCTGAAGAGACACACATACACACCACACCGCCAGCCCTCCATGTTTGTTTATGCAGTGTCAAGAACCAGCCATTAAAAAGGGGAACCGCTTTAAAAAAGAAAGAAAGGGGGAAAAAAAAAAAAAAAAAAGTCAGAGCAGACGTTTGTCATGTTGGAGGGCTGTAATTGCACATTTCGAGTGATGTTTTATTTTTCCCACTGACCTCTTAAGATAAACTAGAAAAGCCACTTAACACTGGGTTGCCTTTGCCAAACAGTTTGAGAGAGATTGAGAGGGAGAGGAAGAAGTACTTAGACTGCAGCTCTAGTGTTGTGTGTTTGCTGTGTGTAGCAGTGCATAATTGTCACATTCGTGTCCCTGTTTTAAACTCGCCCAAGCTGCCTTTTCATTTACAGTATTCGTCACCGCTGTTGAGAGGGAACTGTTAATTTGAAGCGATCCAGAGGGCATATGAGTACACATATGAGGAGGCAGTAAACTGCAGGCCGCCCTCTTAGCTCATCACCCTCGGCGCGTGATCCTTCAGCAGCAGCAATCTTCACTTCCAGCAGTGTGCCTGCCTTCTGCCTGACTCCAATTAGGATTAGACACAGAGGGAGCACTTCCATATGTGCTCTCTCGCTCTCTCTCTTCCTGTCTTTGAAGATATCTTCATTTCCAGCGGGTGTACCTCATACTCACTGTATATTTAATTCACCTTCGTACCTGCTCTCGCTCTCTCTCTCTCTATCTCTCTCTCTCTCTCTATCTCTCTCTCTCTCTCTCTCTCTCTCTCTCTCTCTCTCTCTCTCTCTCTCTCTCTCTCTCTCTCTCCCTCTCCAGGGATGCATGGAAACCTTGTTCCCTCAGTTCAAATAAATGGTAACACTGTACTATAAATAACCTAAAGTGCGGGTTACAGGTTTAAAAATGATATTAATACTACAAGTCACATTATTCATTAATAGAGTTAATTAGATGTTAATCCTTAACTATGACCATTATCAATGATAATTCATATACGACTCCTGTCATGTAGGCCTGATAATGTGTATGTTTCCTTATTTCCTGATGTGCTGACGATTAGTGCAGGTATTAACTTATCATTATGAAAGCATTAGTTAAGTATTAACATAGGCTCACTGTATTTGTGGACCTTATAGTAAAGTATTTTCAAATAAATGACTACAATACTGCCATTGGTCTTTGGATTAACTTTGTTATGTGTTATGTTATGTATACTTAATATCCAACCATAAGTGCGAGCTAGACACAACTGGATGTATAAGCAGTCGGTTATGCTGCAAAGATAACTGTCTTGTTGTGCCTAGTTTTACATCCCTCTCTCTCATAACTACATACATTTCACATTAGTGTCACTGTAGTTACTGAATAATTCACAGTTATTAATAAATAATATGCTCCGTTCATTCATTGATCTTCAGTAACCACTTTTTCCTGGTGAGAGTCGCTGTAGATACAGAGCTTATCCCAGTAATACTGTGTGTGAGGCAGGAATACACGCCAATTTATAATTACAAGCAATTTAGTGACATTTTGGGAAACTAATAACTTAAATATGAGCAAAAAAAAGATTCTTAAAATGTACTTACAGAATCAGGACTGCTAGCTAAGCTAAAATAATGAGATATGGCTGCTAGAAGTGTTGCTAGTTGTGTGGCATACCAACATCATGGCTCTGAATCCACCGCTGTTTAATCGTAAGCACTGTGTCTCCAGATAGTCACCCACTCAACCAGTCACAGACACTGCATCATGTATGAACAGAAACAGTGAAACACGTAATAACATAAACTGAATTATATAATAACAGAAAACAGCAACACGCATTAAAACAAACACTAAAATGGATGTTTTACTACAATGAAAAGTGTAATAAGCACTGCATTATGTAATAACACAAACACTGAAACACGTAATAACACAGACACTGCAAAGTGTAATAGCACACCCACTGAAACATGTAATAACACAAACTCTATAACATGGAATAACACATATACTGCAAGTTGTAATAACATAAACATTGAAAGGTTTAATAACTGAAACATTGCAACATGTAATAACTAACATGACAATGTGTAATAAACATGACAACATGCAATAATGCAGACACTGCATCATGTAATAACACAAACTCTGAGACAGGTAATATCGCAAATGTCAGAATGTGTAATAACACACTGTATTGATTAAACACTGCAACATTTAATAACACAACAAGTGCAGAATGTAATAACACAGACGAAGCAAATTGTAATAGCACAGACACTGCAATATGTAATAAACACTGCATCATTTAATAACACAAACCCTGAAACACATAATAACACAGACATTGCAAAGTATAATAGCACACTCACTTAAAGATGGAATAACACAAACGGAATAATACAAACATTACAACATGTAATAACACAAAGACTGCAAGGTTTAATAGCGGAAACATTACAACATGTAATAATAAACATGGCAGTGGGTAATAAACACAACAACGTGTAATAACACAAACACTGCATCATGTAATTACACAAATACTGAAACATGTAATAACACAGACACTGCAATGTGTAATAATACAGACATTGCAACATGTAATGTCTGAAACGTGATAAAAATTGGAACTTACAGACACTATATCATGTATTAATACAAACAGTGAAATATGTAAAAAGTAATTACATAATAAAACAACACTAAAAATAGTGACCCTCCCAACCTCACTGACAGATTTTATTTCAGTCAGTCTGTCTGTCTCTCTGCCTAGCTGTCTAACGTTCCACATATCTAAACTCCATATCTACCTGTCTGTCACTCTTCTCTCTGTTCCTCAGCGTGTTTGAAGTGACAATCAAAACCATCCAGCTTCCTGCTTATCTGACATATAAAGGCAAAAAAGCTGGTAGGTTTCATGCTCGTCCCCACAAAAAAGCAAAACCTGAGCAAGAGCTTGGGTTCCCTTTCACCTTTAACACCCTTGTAGCAGTGCCGTCGCGTAAGAGGAAACATCTGGATAATCATTTCAGTGCTTTGTTTAGGTTTGTCTCACAGGAATTATGCTGGAGAACTCAACCACTCATCAGCTTAAAACCCCAAACAATCCCTCAGAATCCACATTCAGACTCTGGCAAGACCTCAAAGGACCTCCAGTACACTATCCTGTTATCCTCTCCGGTGTGTCTCGCTACACTCCCATACACAGTCGACAGAGACTCAGGAAGATGGAGATCGCCCTTGTGGAGACGCTACTTTGGGAGAAATTACAGTCTGAAATTGTCCTGGTTGTTGGATAATGATACACTTGGTGGGAGTGGTGGTAGAGGAAGCCAGCTCAGTGTGATGTGTGCGGGAGGGTTGTGTGTTATTGTGGTTTTTTTTGTCGGGTGCTGAGAAACATGGACGTAAACAAAGCTTAAACCAGAAAAGACACAACAGAAAAGCCACACCCTCAATTCAAAATTAAATTAGCTTGTGGCCACCCGAGTGGCAGTATATATCGTTGTGTGTGTGTGAGAGTGTGAGAGAGAGAGCAAGCGAGAGAGAGAGAGAGAGAGAGAGAGAGAGAGAGAGAGAGAGAGAGAGAGAGAGAGAGACATCACTGCCATTCTGTGCGACAGTGAGACAGGCGGAGGAGGACAGACAGGGTGTGTATGGGAGATCACAGGCATGCAATCTGGCCCACATAACATATTGTGACCTTACTATTATAAGGTTCTATACCACAGCATTGTTGAATTATCAAATCTGATTGGTCAGAAGGTTGATTTTTTTTTTTTAATTAATCTTCTAAAACAGTAATTGTCTTTACTTTCATAAGTTCTGGCTGTAATTCAAATAATAGGTTAATATTAATGTCCTCATTCTAATTGTTATAATAATGTATAATAGTATATAATTGTTTCTATAGTAACAGCTCTTCACAAGGACTTAAATGGTGGATGTTCTATATAATCTAACGCTTATAAGTAATGGATTTTACAAAACATGTTGCCACCTACTGTATGATGTTTATCTGCCACTTATGGAGGGAGTCTCTGGTGTCAGTGTTTTGCAACAGTCAGTAAGTTTTCCACCACGGGAGAATCTTCACAGCTTTGTTTTTTTGGTAACGTGACAAGCTGCATTTTTTGGCCTATTACCTTCAAGAGAAACAATAAAAAAAGAGAGGCTGGTAAGGGAATGACTATATCTGCTCTATTATAAGTGATAACAGGAACTTGTTTCGCAGACGTTCAATAACATTAAATGATATGTATAAACGGTTAAAAAACGATGATGTGACGCATCAAAAAATAAAAAAATGCGATCACTGGCAAACCGCTGTCATAAAAGAAGGATAAAATACTTTGGGATGTGATGTTATGAGAAAATAATACACCTTTGGGTGGCAACAGTAAGTCCGCTACATGTCAAGCTGCATCACACCACCCCATTATGGATTATGGATATGTTATAACAGTACACCCCCATCTTGTTTTAAACCCCATCATATTTTAAACCCAAATAGAACATATAATACTTAGGTCATGGTATGTTTACGAACTCTGCAACCTCAAATTCTAAGTCATTACACAGTGATAAAGCCCCATCTTTTGGATGAGAGTGTATGGTGGGCGTTCTGGCGCACTATGGCTGCCATCGCATCATCCAGGTGGATGCTACACGCTGGTGGTGGTTTGAGGAGGTTTCCCCCCATACTATGTAAAGCGCTTTGAGTGCCTAGAAAAGCGCTATATAAATCTAAGGAATTATTATTATTATTAAAGGAGAGACTCATAATTACTAGACAATGCTATGCTAATTACTGCTCCCACACAGTGATGTCACTATAATTCTCGTAGTTTCTGTGAAGTGCAGACTCAAAGTACTTTACACAGCTCATAATGGTTCAGTGAAGTTCACAAGACTTATGATAATAGCACAGTCTTAACTGCAATCAGTGCAGTCAGGTGGAATGCTGCACAATAGGCTCAGTAAAGAACAAGGAGTGGTTCTGTCTGGCACACAAAAGTCTTGTATAACTGCCACATAACAGCTTATCACAGTTAAGAAAGTTGGGGTGTAAAGCAATGCACTGTCTGCATCTCTATCCGTTTAGTGATCTAAATATCTGTATTTGGACCTAAATCCAGAGTGTGTGTGGCCTAAACCAGAAGGGTTTCTTTCATTCTTTCTTTCTTTAAAATGAAATATGAATCCTACTCCTGTGCCAGCACTCGAAAACACTGGAAAAAGCCAGAGGTAAAAAAAGGGCAGCACTGTCAGCATTGTGTGTGAATTCTAGCTCTGACAGTTGCTCAACCTCAGCTACATCAATCGAGTTAATAATTGGTCTCAACAAGAGATGTTCACAGGACTGTTTTTTTTTTTAAATCCCACTTACTCAGTTATTATTTCTATTTGTACCTGCCTGCAATATATTATATTATATTCAATTTAGTTGGTTCTATTTCTCCAAAAATATAAACAACTAGCACTAAGGATGCTGTGATCTTTCTTTCACCCCCAAGATTCATATCTGATCGATTGTTAAAATGTACCACTGGTAAGGTTTCTTCAAACAACAACAAAAAAGGAACAGTGCATCTCCTATTTGTATCTGTATTTGTATATGTTTAGAACACCATCTGTCCTGAACACCTGAATACATGTCATCATCTATTCGTATTCGGTTACATCCCTATAAGGAAGGAATACTAGAGTGTACCAAAAGGCCACATTTTTACCACCTACATTTACATTTAGACTAGTGTATAATAAAAGTAGACCATGTGATGCTTAAGGTTAAATGGTGATGTCAGGGGATCGCCTTGACAACAACCCAAGTTATTTTCATAACTGTCTTTACTGAAAGGTTTTGGAGATTGTTGTTTGACAAATTTGCCAGATTAAATGGCACCATGAAACAGTGATCTACGAAAGAAACTATAACAGGAGCCACCGTGCTAATACTAATGATATGAAAACGATCTTTGAGGAGTGATACACTCGGAGTAAACAGCTCAAAGCAATAAAATAATGCAGCTGGCAATAAAAATGTATTGGTTTTTTTCCCCCAGTTCAGCATGTACTGATATGTTACCTAGCGTTTAACAGGTAAGTGTGCGGTAATTACAGATAATTATTATAATTATTACATAGTATTGCAAAACCGCCTCTGTAAATATGTGCACTGAAAGACATAGGTAAGTACTGATGAATGATGTGTGACTATACTTTACTTAATGTACCTGAAAGTAAAAGGCTACTGTCTGACATCACGTCCAAACATCAATCTTATCACCAAAGCTGTGTTTAGTAAATATTACATTATTTGCAAAGTATGCATTACATTTTACTTGTGAAAAAAACAAAACAAAACAAAACCTAGAACTGGTTGGTTTATGGTTCTGTGTACGCATAGAGGGGGTTCATGAATAAGCATGAGAAGCAGAGGCACCTGATGGACTCGTATGCATTCCTCGGAAATTCTAACAGCATGTCATGTGTATCTATGTTCCTGCATGTTACCCAGCGTTAATGAAAAAAGGTTGATTAGTTGAGGCAGGGGGTGTGTCCATTGTTGACACCGACATTGTTGTTGACCACCCTGCGTTTTTTTTTTAATTCCAGATTTATTGTAACATTTTATTATGTCAGTAACATCCATCCATTTTCCATACAGCTTATCCTACACAGGATTTCAGGGAGCCTGGAGCACCATCACACACATTCACACACCAGTTGACACAGTATGTAATCAACCTACAACACATTTCTTTGCACTGGGGGGAAGAAACCACTACCCAGAGGAAACCCCCAAAGCATGGGGAGAACATGCAAACTCTTCACACACAGGGTGGAGGCAGGATTCGAACCCCCAATCCCAGGGATGCAAGGCAAACCTGCTAACCAATACACCACAGTGCCCCCATGTTAGTAGCATTTGTATGTGTAATAGTCCATGTGCAAGTTGTTGCTATTGAAATGATAACATATTAGAATGAGTGCAGTAATATAGACCTGTGACTATTTTCTATAGACCTGTGGCAGCTGTACTACTGTCGGAGCTGCTTTTATAGAAAATTAATCCACATTGTCTGACCAATCAGAATAAAAAATTCAGTGCTGTGGTATGAATAATCATATATAAGGTTCTGTGCTGAATCTCATCATATTTTCTTAGCACTGGATAAATGTGTGCAAGTGCCTTCCTCCACCCGTACTGTGCTGACCGACCCTGTGACATGCTGATGATGTCACTGTAGCTATTATCAGTGCACAAGATTTATGATCTCATGGGATTTCATTCCCCTTCAATACCCTTCCTCATTCTCTCTCTCTCTCTCTCTCTCTCTCTCTCTCTCTCTCTCTCTCTCGTGCTCTCTCTCTCTCTCTCTCTCTCTCTCTCTCTCTCTCTCTCTCTCTCTCTCTCTCTCTCTCTCTCTCTCTCTCTCTCTCTCTCACTTTCTGGCTTCCCCAGGGCCCTTAATGGGATGAGAATAGTGTGTGTGGGCAGCAATACAACAGGCCCCTCTGACCCCCACACACACAAATATAAACTCTCTCACCCCAAGTAGCCTGATCCATCCATCTCCATGAGTACAGGTAGAGTAGAGAGCCATAATAACTCTAAATAGCTACTTAAAAGTGTGTAGAGGGAAATAAGGGTGTAAACACATTTGCTCTTACTTTCCTCATACAGTCTCTCAAGCACACTAGCTCAGGCATTGCAATGATATTAAAAGGGGTGAACAAAATTACTAATTGTATTTGTGTGTGTGTGTGTGTGTGTGTGTGTGTGTTTTATCTCTATATGCGCAATTACCAAGGAAAATAATTTTGTTTCTTTGAAGAAAAATCTTGTTTATTCTATTGTAATTCTAATATAATTGAAGTCTAATGGTATATATATATATATATATATATATATATATATATATATATATATATATATATATATATATATATATATATATATATATATATATATAAACATACATAACGGCTAATTAAAAAACAAACAAAAAATGTATACTGTTTGTTGCTATGTAACAGGGTTTTAGCCTTATGGTAATCTTTGACTACAGCCTATTTATATTAACATGAGGATATGTTTCTCGATATAGACTTCAAGTCAGTCTGGATATGAGCATCTGCTAAATGCTGTAAATGTAAACAAAAGTTTTATTCAATATTCCAATACTTGACCCATATACTCTTAAAAATAAAGCTTCCAATTAGAACCAAAAAGGGTTTTTCAGCCTGATGCTATAGGAGAACCCTTGTTGCACAAAGAACCTTTTACTCTCAAGTTCTTTAGAGAACCATTAATGGTTTTTCACAGCAGTGCCACAAGGAACCATGTTATCATAAGTTCTCTAAAAAACCCTTGGTTAGTGCTTTAAGAAACCAAAGTAAGGTTCTTAAGATTGATGCCTGAAGAACCTTTTCCAGTCACACAAAGAACCTTATAGGGTTCACTTTAACCAGTTATGGGATGATACCTTGAAGAATCAAAACACTGCCCTGAAGAACCTATAATAAACCATAAAGAACCATATAGCTTAACTCAAGAACCCATACAATGAAAAATGGTTCTTGACAAGAAGAAGGTTCTTTGCAGAACCTATGGTGCTGTAAAGAACCATTAAAGTACCTATATTTTAAAGAGTGTAGTTACTTCTACTTTCCATAAAGTTTTGTGGTGTGCAAAAGGTATTCTCACAGAGCTTGATTTATTCAAATAAAAACACACATTCATAAATATATTGACTGCCCCAACTCCCAGCCCTTAGACATCCATTAGAAGTGAGTTTCATATAAAAGTCTTTTTCTCAGTATAGAGAAATGGGTCTGAGGTAACTGCCGATGTACCAAATGCACATAGATAGATAGATAGATAGATAGATAGATAGATAGATAGATAGATAGATAGACAGGTAGGTAGATAGATAGATAGATAGATAGATAGATAGATAGATAGATAGATAGATAGATAGATAGATAGATAGATAGATAGATAGATAAGGTCGAAAAAAATCCTGGAGTGTTCCTGTAAATATAAATAACCATCAACACAAACTCAGAAACATTGCTGCCTGAGGCCATGTGGTGCACAGAACACTGTACACTGTTACGGCCTTTCATTTCCCACAATCCCTCTCTTACAGCTGGGAGAAAGATCTCAGCAGCAGCCTGTCTGTTATTCCATCGCATTATTCACTGACCACACAGCGCAGAATAAAAGCAGCAGGACTCCGACACAGCCGGCTACAGCTAATGGATGGAAAGATGAATAGATGTCAGAAAGAGAAAGGGAGAGAGAGAGACAGAGAGAGAGACAGAGAGACAGAGAGAGTGAGAGAGTGAGTGAGGAACAGAAGGACGGGGGGATTCACACTGTGCCCTTCTAAATCACCAGATTATTGCCTTTAAGAGCACGTCCTGCCTGAAAATAATTGCTAATGTTCGAAGTGTAACCAATGGAAGTCGAGGTAATAGAGCAATTTATAAATTCTGATTGCAATACATGGAAAACTTACAGCCCATCCCCTCTGTTATTTTACAGCCCATAATAACAATAATAATAAAAAAAAAAAAATCTTTAGACGCATCAATGATCACTGAGCTATTAAAATCAATAGTGGAGCTAGTGAGGCTAGGAGTATGGAGAGAGAGAGAGAGAGAGAGAGAGAGAGAGAGAGAGAGAGAGAGAGAGAGAGAGAGAGAGAGCGAGAGAGAGAGAGAGAGAGAGAGAGAGAGAGAGAGAGTTTCACAGTTCTGAATTAAAGTGGATAAATAAAGGATACAACAGCGACTGCACTTTATTGTACAGAGAAGAGAGAGGGTAGAGAAGGTGTGAAATGAGAAGCTAGGACAGAGACAGAAGGAAAGAAGGAGGGAGAGATGGAGGGAAGGAGGAAGAAAGAAAGGACGCTTTTTCATCATTCTTAGTATTCTGTAAAGTAATTAGGAAATTATTTGACAAGGCGGAAGGCCAACCTGGGGTTAAACAAATTATCGTTAGCAGGAGGCATGAGTGACTGTGTGTGTGTGTGTGTGTGTGTGTGTGTGTGTGTGTGTGTGTGTGTGTGTGTGTGTGTGTGTGTGTGTGTGTGTGTGTGTGTGTGTGCAGACATGGTTGAGCGACGTTATTAAAACTACCTAATGTGTATACACTGTATATGCAAATCCTGACTTATTTTTAAATCTAATTAAACCAGACCAAAAACATACACAACCTTTACTCACCATAAACACATTACCACATATTCAAGGCTAGGAAAGAGTGTGGGTGATCATATAATTATACATAAACAATGTAGGTAACCACTGAGATCTATGATGCTGCGGGAGTTCTTTTTGGATAATTTTTAAAGAGCCTACTGTCATGTCAGGCTCCAGGTGGAGAGTCATCGCTCTCCAGTGTGCTCCAGATTTGGCACAGACTTTACATTTATCTCATTCACCGGAACACTAACTCACAAGGTTTTTCCTAGTAAATTGACGTTAAAGATCGTACTTGCATTTATATCCACCTGCCCTGGAATTTGTGAAGCCTAGAATAACCTAGTAGCAGGGGTGGCACCACTGCTCCAAAAGTGGTGGGGCAAAATCTTAGAGGTACATCTGTCATTTGTCTAAAAAAACATGCAGACTAACCATGTATTTTGCTTTCAGCGCTATATGGAGCCAGGATCTGATTATAATACAGTAACAGGGCACAACAAACTACACCCCACACGCTTCATTTGGCATTTTACTCCTCAGGCAGCTAATAACAGCAAAAAATTAGTTCACAAAGTTAGATAACATTTTCCCAGCAAGCCTTACTTCATTTGAAGAATGTCATTTGAGGAATGTTCCTATAATCGATTCAGAATACAGAATATGTGCATATGTTACTTAAAATATTGAAACGTTAGCAATACTGATTCAAAAAATGCTTATTAAGTGCTAGTGAGCGCCAAAGTGTGGTTAACAGTTCATGGCTTATAGGAGATCCCCCCTTTAGGAGAAATGTTCTTTAAATAATGAGTAGTATTAAAGCACAAATATGATATCTTAGAAAGTGAAAACATCTTCCAACCCAACCACCCAAACCAACCATCCACCCACCCTCCAGCTCACTCACTCACTCACTCACTCACTCACAGTAACTGCTTTATCCTGCTCAGGGCCGTGGTGGAACTGGAGCTTATCTAATGATCACTGGGCGTAAGGCAGGAATACACCCTGGATGGGACACCAGTCCATCGCAGAGCAGCATGCACACACATTCACACACTCATACACACCTAGGTTCAATCTAGAGTTGCCAGTCCAGTCACCTACTGGCATGTTTTTGGAGGTGGAAAGGAAACTGGGGAACCTGGAGGAAACCCACACACACTGGGAGAACACGGACAGTGTAAAATTGTAAATTGTAAAATTTGCACTTGTTTTGGAAACCATTAAAACCATTAGACAATTAATCGACACCACTCAGTCGGTCCCCATTGTTCTAATGTTCTAATGTTTTTTTTCTTCTTTTCAGCAGGATGGTTACATCAATGCAACACTATTCAACCACAAAGGAAGAAGAAAGTTAGAAAGGGGGTCACAGGAACACAAACTGCATACACGTACAAAACAGCAATCCATGCATGGGTGTAATTAGGAATATTCCAGAACTGTAATGAGACAAAATTCTGCGTAATGGCTTCAGATATGTTCTTGTGAATGACATAAATACAGGGGTTTTCCTCTGTGAGGGACGATGAGGCGTATCTCTAAATCTATGCATCCTTATGCAGATAAGAGGTTGCATACGTTCTGCCTACAGTGAATATGCCTTTTATAGGTTGGTGACACACACACATATACACACCTTCGTACTATAGCGCAAACCTCACATAACACTTTCATCCCCAAAACATATTTTCCATTTCCTCTACATCTCACACTAGACAAGTTGCTCACGTTCTAATGTGTGGCTGTGACCTATCTTTGTTCCTTGTCGTCTCATGGGGCTATTGCGTGCTAACTTTCCCCTTCTAAGACAATGCACATATGAGTGTTTTCTCCACTCCTCCACTCACCCACACTATAAGGCTGTACAAAAAGTGTGAGATACACCGTGTGTGTGTGTGTGTGTGTGTGTGTGTGTGTGTGTGTGTGTGTGTGTGTGTGTGTGAGTGAGCGAGAAACCCAGACTTAGCATTGTCATATCTGATGGACCCTACTTGTGGTTATCATGCAACAAATCAGAGGCAGCACCACAGTGGAGCAGATTACGGTGTGAATGTGTGCCCTTGTTTCACTCTGAGTGAGTGACACATAAACACTTCATGCATGAGAGGAGAGGTAGCAGGGTGTAAGGTGTGAAATCCAATTTGACACCTAGAAACGCACGAGAAGGCAAAGAGCTGTGCTTGAGATGCCATGATAAGAGAGCGTCATGCTTTTACTGAACTCACTGCGGTGAGAGAGAAAGCCCTATTATGACCAATTTACAGTTAGAACTTTAAAGAGAGACATTTCATGGTATATAAAATCTAAATTAAATTTGCTTCCATTGTTTTCTGGTACTGTTTACAGTAAGACTATGATGGTGATGATGATGAAGAAGAAGAAGAAGAAGAAGAAGAAGAAGAAGACAGGAAATCAGACACCAGGGTGATAATATAATGATTACATGACACAGTGGAAGAAGAAGAAGAAGAAGAAGAAGAAGAAGAAGAAGAAGAAGAAAAGTCATTTGGTGTGAACATCCTCTCAGTTGCCATGACAACGCAGGCCAGCAGATCATCCGCACTGAAATTTACGAGAAAGCGTCAGGGGAAAAAAAAAAAAAAAAAAAGGGAAAAGGATGGAAAAAAACAGCATGATGATAAACAGAGAACCGAAAACAGACCATAACAACGAAGCAACCAGCATGTGAGGAAACATTCTTGCAACTCTGAAAACTGACCTTTAAACTTGTAACTTGTCAGTGATTGCGCAGACAATCAAAGGGGGTTGGTGTTAAAAAAAAAAAAAAAAAAAAAATCACATTTTCCAATAACGACTCAATAGGATGCCCATGGTTACCTGCTACATCGAGTTGAGTATAAGATATAATGCAAAAGGGAGTAAGATGATGTGAAGATTTTGTGTGTTTTTCTAGTTTCTATAGGCTTAAAAGTTACAGAGAGAGAGAGAGAGAGAGAGAGAGAGAGAGAGAGAGAGAGAGAGAGAGAGAGGTGTGGTGAGGGAGAGGCTGCGCTTCTGAAGAAATAGCATGTGGTTTTTGGTCAGTGAGGTTTCACAAGAGCAAACGTTTCTCTCACTCACTCAGCACATATAATGCACTGCAGCAAGCCACAGCTGAACCTTTGAGATAACACACTTGCACACATACACACACGTACAGATACACTCGTGCTCTCACACATGCATCTGCACGTGTGCACATAAACACCCCACCGCATTCACGCACAAGGGGGGAAAACAACCCTAAAAATAGGCACACGGCTAAACTGTCACACATGAGAAAGACAAAAGATGAAGATGACAGTGTAGAGCGAGACACTAATATGTGTTCGTGTGTGTGCGTGTGCATGTGTGTGTGTGTGTGTGTGTGTGCGTGTGTGTAATGAGGGTGAGACTGTTCTGAACAAAAAGGAAATGGTTTTGTTAGCCTCATTATTTCTGCTGGCTACATGACTTTCACACCACTTCTCCTTTCTAAAGGGGACTTCTATTAGTGTATCTGACTATCTGGCGGTCTAGACATAGCTAGACTGAGGCACTTTAAAGAAGCAGGCGAGTGAAAGGAGAACAATGCAGTTGGCCATGACCATGCTAACACACTCACAGCATGTAAAAAAAAAACAAAAAAAAAAAAAAAAAAACACCCCCCCCACCCCCCTCGAATATCAGCAGTTATCATCTGTAGATCTGTAGTTTACTGGATACTGAATTAAACCACTACAAGCTCAAATGGCAAATCCATCCTGAACGTCTTTCATATTAATCTTTATAATTATGCAACCTTCAGTGGCATATAAGATTGATTTAGTCTATTATTGAGTCTACAACCCCAATTCCAAAAAAGTTGGGACGCTGGGAATACTATGATTTGCAAATCTCATAAACCCATATGTTACTCACAATAGAACATAGAAAACATATCAAATGTTTAAACTGAGGAAATGTACCAAAATAGGGTCATTTTGAATTTGATGGCAGCAACACGTCTCAAAAGAGTTGGGACAGGGCCATGTTTACCACTGTGTAACTTCTTTTAAGAACAGTCCGTATATGTCTGGGAACTGAAGAGATCAGTTGCTGGAGTTTTGGGAGAGGAATGTTGTCCCATTCGTGTCTGATACAGGATTCTAGCTGCTCAACAGTCCTGGGTCTTCTTTGTCATATTTTTCATTTCATGATGCACCAAATGTTTTCACTTGGTGAAAGGTCTGGACTGCAGGCAGGCCAGTTCAGCACCCGGACTCTTCTACTATGAAGCCATGCTGTTGTAATAGATGCAGTATGTGGTTTAGCATTGTCTTGCTGAAATATGCAAGGCCTTCCCTGAAAAAGACGTCATCTAGATGGAAGCATATGTTGCTCTAAAACCTGTATATACCTTTCATCATTGATGGTGCCTTTCCGGAAGTGTAAACTGGCCATTCCATAGGCACTAATGCACCCCCATATCATCAGAGATGCAGGCTTTTGAACTGAGTGCTGATAAAAATTTTTTTAAAAAAAGCTGGATGGTCCCTCTCCTCTTTAGTCCTCTTTAGTTTAGAGGACACTGTGTCCATGGTTTCCAAAAAGAATTTCAAATTTCGATTCGTCTGACAACAGAACAGTTTTCCACTTTGCCTCAGTCCATTTTAAATTAACTTTGGCCCAGAGAAGACGGCGGTGTTTCTGGATCATGTTCACATACAGCTTCTTCTTTGCATGATAGAGCTTTAACCAGCATTTGTGGATGGCACGGCGAACTGTGTTCACAGACAATGAGTTTTGGAGGTGTTTCTGAGCCCATGCAGTGATTTCCATTACAGAATCATGCCTTTTTTTAATGCAGTGCTGCCTGAGGGTCTGAAGATCACGGGCATGCAATATTGATTCTCGTAATCTTTTGATGATATTATGTACTGTAGATGATGAGACATTCAAAGTCTTCACAATTTTATGTTGAGGAACATTATTCTGAAATTGTTCCACAATTTGTAGATGCAGTTTTTCACAGATTAGTGAACCTCTGCCCATCTTTACTTCTGAGAGACTCTGCCTCTCTAAGATACTCTTTTTATACCCAATCATGTTACTGACCTGCTGCCAATTAACCTAATTATCTGCAAAATTCTCCTCCAGCTGTTTCTTTTTAGTAACACTTACTTTTCCAGCCTTTTGTTGCCCCCGTCCCAACTTTTTTGAGACGTGTTGCGGACATCAAATTCCAAATTAATGGTACATTTCCTCAGTTTAAACATTTGATATGTTTTCTATGTTCTATTGTGAATAACATATGTGTTTATGAGATTTGCAAATCATTGCATTCTGTTTTTATTTACATTTTACACAGTGTCCCAATTTATTTTGGAATTGGAGTGGTAGTTGGTCTGTGGTTAACAGTTTCCTACATTCCCCACAATGCCATTCGACTGCCTGTTAATAATGTAGCCAGTAGATTTAGCCCTTGCTTGCCTTACCTCTAGCTAAAAAGAGCAAAGCAGCATTCATTGAGTCTGTCTGGCTCGCTCACCTTCTCATCTGTACACTCTGCACAACATCCAAAGCTTCAACGTTCATGCTAATACTACCATCAATGCCATCACACATGCCATCTCGTAGATCGATTGTCAACTAGCTGAGCCCACCTTGCTGAAAAAAAAACAATAGAAACCAACACAGAATTTTAATGGTTTTAATGGAAATTGTATTGGAAACTGTAATGGTCCCTGTGGGTCTCTACTGGTAATTTGTTGCATTCTATTGGTGGCATGTTATGTCTAGTTTATAGCATTAAGGACCAACAATGGTAATGGATTTAATGGTTAACAGCTGATGGTTTGTAATGGTATTTATAATGGAAACCATTAGAAATTCTGTGATGGTTTCTATTGTTTTTTCCCCCCCCAGCAGGGCAGTATCTGCTGTAACTGCACTGTGTCATATAGCTGGATTGAATTCTGGAACTCTGAGTCCAATATTTGCGGTCTCCACTTTTTTTTTCATATTAAACATCATTGTAACTGCACTAGCAATGTAACCATGTAACGTCAGCATGGCAGACAACCACTACTAAAGGAAATACAGAAACAACCAAGATATTAGCATCAGAGTTGCTAAACACATCACAAATACTTGAAGTACTTGAATATTTAGTAATATGTTAATATGTTAATAAATAGAAACACGGTTCCATCTAGCACAGGGGTGTCCAATCTCATCCAGAAAGGGCTGGTGTGGGTGCAGGTTTTCATTCCAATCAAGCAGGAGCCACACCTGATTCCACCTGTTTAATCAGTTGAGCTTTCAATAGACTCAGGTCTGGCTTCTGCTTGGTTGGAATGAAAACCTGCACCCACACCGGCTCTTTCTGGATGAGATTGGACACCCCTGTGCTATATGGAACCATGTCTATTGTGATCTACTGAACAAGATGATGAAAAAAATGGACAAATCACAGTCTCTCGTTTATCTTTTGAAAAATTTAGGTTAAGACGTCTGAATGCACACTGAACCTACATAGCTCTGGACTACACCCAGTTTCTTCTTCATATTTTTGGCCTGTACAGTCAGTCTGAGATCCATGCTGTGACAGAAGGAGGCCTCCGTCAACAAAGCAACTCTTCCGTAACATTGACGAAACAGACGTCTCATGTTTTGCCCACACAAAAACACCTCATTGCCAGCTAATGGAAGGTTAAAAGCCATGTTTACACTCGGTCTTAATTTTCACCTGGAAAACTGTGTCTTTTTAGACTGAAATAGCATTTCTTCTGCATCTGTTAGTTTGTCTCCATCCTCCAGGAGAAGGTGGCCTCCATCAACAGAGTCGAAAGTCTGTAACGTTGACAAAACAGTCGAATCGTGTTTTGCCCACACAGCTTCATGATAGCTTCCTGAGTGCTTCTGCAAGAGGTCAGAGGTCATGTTTACACAGACATACATAGGAAAACTCCCATGTTACACAGAATATGGCTGCATTCTTAATAATGCACAAGCAATGGAAATATCTTTCCAGCAGCTAGAGAAAATAACCCAAAATAACCAAACTGGCCTGGTAGCTTTTCAATGTATACAAGTTAATGGAAGTTTATTGTGCATAGAAGTGTAAATTGTATAACCAGAGTGTTTTCTTAATGAGTATATTAACGAAACTGTGATTACTGTGTACATGCAATTATGTTATTAATTTTAATGTTAATTTCTATATAGTTAACAAGCCAAGCTTCACGCTCAAATGGAAACCCTCTGTTGTTGGGTTAAATGACCAAGTGTACTAACTAGTATCAAACTAGACTAGGACTACAGACCACTACTGGGCATTTAAGAAGTTCACATCACCATAGCAACCATAGGACAATGGAGCTTGAGAAGCTCATAGATCATAGATGTGTTATCTTTTTCGTATTTATATTCTGGGGTGCTGGTGGATCAGTGATTAGCACTTTTGCCTCGCATCTCTGGGGTTGGGGGTTTGAATCCCACCTCCGCCCTGTGTGAGCGGAGTTTGCATGTTCTCCTTGTGCTTCGGGGGTTTCCTCCAGGTACTCCGGTTTCCTCCCCCAGTCCAAAGAAATGCGTTGTAGGCTGATTGGCATTTCCAAATTGTCCGAAGTGTGTGAATAGGTGTGCACTTGTGCCCTGCAATGAGTTGTCACCCCATCCATGGTGTCCCCCACCTTGTTCCCTGGGATAGGCTCCAGACTCCCCCATGACCCTGTGTAGGATAAGCGGTATGGAAAATAGATAGATGGATAGATGGGTGGATAGATGGATGGATATTGATATTCTAACGAATATCTTTGGTTAGTTTGATACTTGTCTCTATTTTCCACAATCTGATTTCTGTCCAATTGTCCAGTCCCTGTGCAGGAGGCAGGAATAATTCTAGTGGAAAAGACAAAATTGGTCAGAATGCGATAACTCGTGAAATCGATAACTCACTGCTTGTCTTCTCAGAGTTTGTTGATGGATTTCTGGTCCACATTTTGGGCAACATTTCATCAATGGGAATCAGTCAGTCATCAGTGAACAAAAATGCTTAAAAAAAAGGTTCAATCCAAAGCCCTTGGTTAATTGGTTGGTGGACATAGAGCACTTTTATGAAGAACACTTAAATAAAAAAAAAAAACACTTTTCATACCTTTTCATCCAAAGAGACAGCAAATGAGACAAATAAAACTAGTTTGCCCCTGCCTACTGATGCACAGTGATGCATAAGCAGGAAGAAGCTAAAGCTCCAGAGAAGAAGCAGGGATAACATGGAGTACAAAGTCCAGAGCGTCTGACCGGCCTGGAGTCGGAGTTCATACCTGTGGAAGTCTCAACTGTCAGCTCTATCTTGCTGTTCTAACATAATCTCTCTAAATCAGAATCATCCAAGCAGCCATGAACTCACTCCATCACCCTGTAATCCCTGTTAATCCCACTGAGTCCACCCTCACTCAGTCCACTGTCAAACATACCACAAACCCCATCAACCAGCACACACCATATGCGTTTGATCACACACTTATGTGCACCATACGCTATGATTCCTTGAAAATATTTTTTAAAAATTCTAAAAAAAAAAACTAATATGTAGATTTGGCTACAAAAATTTGGTCAAATGTGGATTTTGGGATTTTAATTCCCTCGACTCCTTTCCTCAACCCACATCATCATCATTCACATAATCAATGCATTCATAAAAGTAGCTGGAAGAGAGAGAGAGAGAGAGAGAGAGAGAGAGAGAGAGAGAGAGAGAGAGAGAGAGAGAGAGAGAGAGAAAACAGTTAATATTTTGCATAGTAGATAGAGAGATAGAGAGAAGGAACAAGCGAGAGAACACAGAGATAAAAAAAAAAGAATGAGCGAGAGAGAAAAAAAACATTGATTACTTTGCATAAGATCATGAGAGACTTTGCATGGAGCTGTCTGTATTTCTCTCGTCAGAGAAAAGGTGATGACCTTGTTTATCTCTGTGGTATTTCACAGCAGTCGTGACCTTTGACACCTGAACATCATCCTTACACCACTGCGATCTTACACTTTTTCCAGCTGATGTCATGCTGTGTTTATATTCTTATGATTAATGTGGGTACCATGTCACTTTCGTTCCTCTCACTTTTCCTCTGTCTCCCTCACACTTTTATTTCTTCCTTTCTGCAGTGTGTGTTTAGCGTTAAGAAAGAAAATGAGAGCGGACGAGAGGACTGTCTCCCTAGCAGCAGCAATAGCTCATCAAGCTTTCTCTTTCTGGGGAGGTGGCCAAGTGGAGTGTGACAAATCTCCATTTCCCGCAAGTGTACCAACTCATAGGGCCTCCTGTAAAATTAGAACTCCACCACCATGCTGCCGAACGCTAATTTCATTTCTTGCAAATTAATATGTTTTTTTCCCCCCTTCCCTCCTCCTTCTCCTCCTTTTTCTTTTTGCTTTACTCACTGCATTCCTTCGTTTCCTCGACGAAAAGCATTATTGAGGAAAGAAATCAGCTCATGCACTCGTAATGAGCCATTGTTAGGCTAATCCCATGCTGGTTGCCCTATTGTTTATGGAATAAATGCTTGATTATCAGCGTGGGAACAAAAAACCTCTGTTTCGCTGCAGGCCAAGTGCCGACTCGCTCCCCCTCCTCTTTCTGTTGTTGTTATTGTTTTTTTTTTTTTAAACAGTGCCATTATATTCTCTCTGCTCCGCTGTTTATTGTCATCATCATTATTGCGTCCTGCTTGACGAGAAAACCACTCTCGGTAATTAGGTGATTAATTACTAAAGTAACCCAGTGTGGGCTAAAGTACCTCAGGTGCATTAAGTAGCAAATGCTGCATATTCATAAACAGCCTTAATACAGATCAGTGGGAAAGGAACAGCACTGAGAGTACTCAGAGTCATTATCAACAAACATTTAGTAAGAATCACTCCACTATTAAAGGCTAGACCCCCTGGAAGTGCTGTCAGAGAAAGGATACAGGGGTCAAGCTCATGACCATTATGGACAATGCATCCACCCCTTCCATGCCAGTTGAAGAGTAATGATGCATTTGACATATCTCGGAAATGGGAAGTCGTAGCTTGGAATGATGTCCTTTTGGACCTCAGTGCGTTCAAGCTACAAAGTAGGAAAAAACTATGGACACCACAATGTTCCTCTTTTGTTAGCAACAAGCTAGTCAGCTAACTGTTATGACTGATGTATATTTTCCTCCTCAAACAGTGATCTGTATAGTCAGTGATATATAGATTTAACAAGGCAATGTCGATTGATCTAAGGTAAATATTTTTATGTACAGTACAGCATAAGTCATTCAAAGGTAAGAAGTGGCACTTTGTTTACTGCTGATGCCGTGCACGGACATGTTGATTTGACATCACTTGCTGAACTCAGAGTTGAGTAAACCATCCCGAGTTCCCAAGTAGAAATTCCGAGTTGAGGTGAAAAAACGTTTCTTCGGGTTTTCCTAGTCGGCGTTTGGAAATTACAAAATTACGAGTTACGACCTATAGTCAAATACAGCTACAGGGGTTGTAAACTGGTGGATTGCAGTCTGGATACAGAGCCAACGAAGTATTTTAGTGGACCGAACTTTTAAATATTTTAATTTTAGCCGAGCGTTCAAAGCATGAAAAAAACTGCTTGTAGTTTAGTGATTCTAGTTTTCGAAACCAGTCCGGTGTCTGTAGCAAATCCTTTGTTAGAGACATTTTTTCACAGACTTTCAAAGATTTTTCTTTTTATTTACTTTCTCTGGTCTGATTAATGAAGTGACAACATGTCTTGTTTAAACAACAACAACAACAACAACAACAACACCAAAAAAACAGACAAATGTATGCATTTACTCTTCATGCATCATCTGTTTAGAGTCTGTGGTACTAATCCAAAGTAGTGTCATGAATTGGTGCTACAAAGCACAACATAAACAAGTTGTCTTATTTATGGCCATAAACTAACTGCAAATGGTTAAGCATTAAAAGCTAACCGTTTTCAACATTCAGTTATGTTAGTTACTTATCCGTACCTTTTATGAAACTGGACTGTCACAAATTTTAGTTTAGCAAAGAGATTGTATATAATGTCCGCTGGAAATCTGGAGTCATTGACATGGATGTATATTAAAATGTCAAATTCCTCCGTTTAGTGTATTTTGAAACAAATGAGTAAGCTGCATAAAATCAGTCTAAATTGAATGATACTATATGATACTATACTATCCTATGGTACTATATAACTCTAGAATTATTGACACCACTGACGAAATATCTTTCAAAACATACAAACAAAATCAAAGCATGTTTTTTCACCCTGCAAAACAATGGTTCCAAAATTATTGGCATCCCACAATGGTGCAATCGTCCCTGGAGTGCATCACAGCACTGAGCCTCTTCCTGTAATGTCTAACAAGATTAGAAAACACTTGTAGAGGATCTTGGACCACTCCATCATGCAGAACATTTCAAGCTACTTGGTATTCTTAGGGGTTGAGCCAATTAGTTTCTCCAAGTGTTTGAGTGGAAAATCAATGTGTAATTCATACTGTATATATTTAATTCATATAATCATTTCCTTGAAATAATACAAAAATAATAATTTTAAAAAAACATAAGACTGTAATATCATTCCACACTTATAGTTGTTATTATGCATTTTTCCATGGGAAAAATACAGTACATGCTGAGTGAATGTGTGTGTGTGTGTGTGTGTGTGTGTGTGTGTGTGTGTGTGTGTGTGTGTGTGTGTGTGTGTAATGAGAAATCAAGCTTTACAGCTTCGCAAAATTGGCATTTGTAATAATTGTCAACAGTCAAATGTTTTTAAAAGGTCATTAAATCTCACAAATAAGTTAAAATTAATAGAAGTGGTTTTAAAATACCTTAATTCATCTTCAGTAAGTGCTTTACCATGATCAGGGTCAAAGTGGATCCAGTGCCTATCCTCGGAACACTGGACATGAGGTGGGAATAAACCCTGGATGGGACTCTAGTCCTTCATATACACAGTGGCACACTCACTCACACCTAGGGGCAATTTAGAATAGCCAACCCACCGACTGGCAAGATTTTGGGAGATGGGAGGAAACTTGACAACCTGATGAAAAAACCCACGCAGATGTGCTGCTTTTAAAAAATAATTCCATGTAAATATGTTTGTTAGAACACAAATCACAATCCACTCCTTGTGTGTGCTGCGTTTGCTTTTAGCTCTTTATTCCACACTCAAATTCAGACAAAAATGCATTTGAAATAATGGTCAGAGACATTTCGCGTACATGTTCAATCCATCAGCACAAATTGGACTCTTTAGGCTATGGCTTGTTCTTTTTTCCCTTTGTTGCTGTATGTAATGGGCTTGTCTTTTTCACCTCTTCAGACAGCTAACCAGGAGGGCCTCTTGTACTGCTCTCAGACCCTGTGAGACTTTAATGATGGTCATCTCTGTGATCATTGATGGCACTGAGGGGGGGGAAAGGTGTGATGGCCTTTGCTTCTTAGATACACACGAGATAAGACAGCTTTCACTGCAACCAAGGCAACACAGATCAATAGACCAGGACCAAGAGGAGGATGAGACAATAACAACATCTCTCTCAAGATCATTTCCCTCTACAGCTAGCTACATCATTAGTACCTGCCATCATTAAGCATGCATTACCAGGCTGTCAGAGAAGCAAAGTGTGAGAGCTTTGTGGTTAATGAATATGGATGCTCTCTCTCTCTCTCTCTGTCTCTCTCTCTCTCTCTCTCTCTCTCTCTCTCTCTCTCTGCACCCTTTCATTTTGCTCCTTTCTACCTCACTGACTCCAGAAATATTAGACTGAATGAAATGAACTGAGCTCTCAATCCACTGGAATTCGTGAGCATACTTAAGTGAAAAATTTGTGATTGAGTAGTGTGCTTCAGAATTATGGACACAGAGGCACATTTCTCAAATTGCTTGCTCATGAATTAGTAATATACTATTGTGAATCTTATACAAATACCAAAGTGCAATTAGTATTACATTGTATGGTTGTCTTATAGTGGCTTTTATGGCATATTGTGAATGTGTTATCTGCTTTTTAGTTTGCTAATGTGATGCGTTTAGTGCAGTTTAATCCTACTTACCTTGTATAATAACTGCATCAGCAACATCCATTTCAGGACATTAATATTAAATCAGCACTTAAAGGAATAGTCCAAAATTTGGAACACTAATCTCTATATACAACATTTATAGTGCATGTGCAATTACCACAAACAATCATTTCAACCTGTTTTCCTGTACAGAGAAGAGAACAGGAAAAAAAATCTGTTTATTTGAAACCCACTAATAATGGAAATCTAAGGGTAGACATTTAGTCGACAACTGCCCCCGTGACTTTCCATTCTTTTCTCAGTACAGTGAAATGTGTAGAAGTCATGCATATGATAATTACACACATTAAACAGAAGAGCATGGCCAATTTTGCTACCTTGGCTTCTGGCCACGGATGGCTGTGACATCTCTGGGATCTGAATGATAGGGAGATTTTAAAATAATGTTCAGACACATTGCTCCACTTGGGACACACATGAATATTCATTTAACAACTTCTAGCAACATGATAAGTGGGACTATGTCTAGTGCAAGTGTTAATTGACTTATCATTGGTTAATTGAGTGGTTTTTGGAATCTAATATATTATACACACATACTAAATATTATTACTTTGACAATTAAATTTAGTAGATGTACCCTTCAGAGAGGCAGAGCGTGGCTCAGCTCAGCCTAACCTTTGGATATAACCATAATATTGTTTAAAAAAAAAAAGGTCTCAAAATGGAGTTGGAACATGACCAATGTGCTATTTTACATGCATTAGCTTCAAGCTGACAGCAACTTCTGGTTTATCTTTACCAGGCCTCTGACCTACAAAATGTGCAGTAAAGAGTTAGGGATTGTGGTGCCATTTATCCCTTCTAACTTTTATTTTATGAACATTTTTTCAACATTGAACCTAAGGAAATATGTATGTATCCATTCAAAAATGTGTTAACTGATATCAGGTTACAATTTGTGTGTTATTATTATTATTATTATTATTATTATTATTATTATTACTATTATTATTATTATTTTAACATGTTGTCGTTGCTAACCGTGGCTGCATTTTGTTCTTAAATGAGTAACAGGTTAGAAAACAACGGGGTTGAGATTTAGCACAGAATTAGTAAATACATAAAACCTGGTCAACTAGCATCCATGCTAATGACATGAGGGTATTAAGGACATTCTAATGATTACCTTAAAATGAAATTTTAATTAGTCACTTATATTCTATCTATAATTTGAGTAACAGGGTTGTAGTTTCCTTAAGTGACCTTATCGTCCAATATCAAAATATCATTAAAAACAATGAAAAAAGAATGAGAGAATTGACTTTTCTTCTTCCCAGCATCTTCAGGAAATTTGGATGATGAAACTTCTTGTTGACTTGTGGAATAGTCCGTATATTTCATAGGGGTGGATTTGGGTTGAGTGAATGTTGTGGGAGATTCACACATTAATTCACACATTAATTCATAAATACACATAAATATTTTTTTTTATTATAGAGTATTTTAATGATTATATTTCTAGGTAAAGTGTAGTTATACACTTTGGGGACAGGCTGGGACAGGTAAAAATGCTGTTTCCTCAGTGCTGTAGATTTTATAGGCTTTATTAATGTTTAATATGTTTAAATGGAACAAGCACACAGATTGTTGTGAAGGCTATTTTACAGATGTTTAAAATGTCTTTTAACTTTACTTTATGTACATATTTGTAAATGCAATATGAGTGGGACACAAATGACTCCCCAATCGTGGCTTTACCCAGTTACTGAAACATACATGATACACAAATTGATCCTTACATTTCCTAAAAGCTCTCTCTATTAAAAGCCGTATGAGAACCTCAACCAGGAGTCCTGTGCTGAATTCTTGGCTACCTGGAAACTGCCATAGTAAAGTCAGATGTCAGAGAAGATGCTTTAATTATTCAACAGGAATTTTATGCACAAATATCACAGCTTGCCAAGCCATTTACCATGGATTCCCCAGGGGCTCGCCTGTCATCAAAGATGGAAATTATATATTTATAACGCAGGATATTGCAGCAAGTTTGTTTATAGCTTTATCCATTTTCTAGGGGTATTTTATCAGAAGACATCCAAGCTGTCTACCTTTCATGCCCAGGGCAGAAAAACACACACACACACACACACACACACACACACACACACACACACACACACACACACACACACACACACACACACACACACACACACACACACACACACAGAATAGGTATACTGAAAGAGCAGGTTTTCCATTATTTTCCAGGTTTCAGACACAGCCGGTCCATTTCCCTGTTTGTTTGTGATTGGACTACAGAATGAGAAATGGTTGTTTTCTAAAGAATACCTTCGTCCACTCATATATATGTTATGCCATTGCTGAAAGGCCCACACCACCAGTCATGAGCTCAGTACTATCTCGGGTTGAGAAATCTAGCACAGTGAGTGTGATGATGCAGATTAATTATTCTCTAAATGACTATTCTACACTCTTAATCCAGTTTGGGCCCCAACTAGGTTTAATCTTTAGCAGGTCAGTGAGCCCTTATTGGATTATAGGCACACTTTCACTTCACATGCATTATCTTTTGTCTTATTTCTCTTCATCCTGAACATCTCACTTTGAAAGGCAATTGAAACGCGAGCAGAATTACTATAACCAATGAGGCAAAGCCTATCAGGCAGTAAAGCCAAATGACAGCGACGCAGAAATTACAGCCTTCAAGAGAGACATTAACCTCCAAATATCACACCTAATGATGTCTTAAAGTGAGTTTTGACACTGGAAAAAAAAGACTACATTCACTGAAGCAAAAAGACATCTAAGTGTCCAGCTGAAGTTCCCTGCTTCCCGATCTTAGACTGGATTTTATATGTAGATTCACCCAAAGGAACAGAACAATCACTCTAACCGGCTATCCAGAGACACATTCAGAGATTTAAGAGACATAAAGGTTACTCTGTAATACTTTATGGAAAAATGGCTGCTCTCCAAAAATATTTCTCACCATTTCCACAAACAGAACAATATCTCACCTTTGAAGAGTAGCTGTAAAAATCAGCCAGCAGAGTTCTGACAGATGAATCAGTCCAGGTCAGACGATGAGGCCAGACACTAAGATGAAGGCTAACGTGTCTCTGACTGTAAAGGAAGCTTTTAGATGGGGGGGAGGGGGGGGGGGACCAAAACACTGCACCAGGACCATATTAGAATGAGCTCCAAAGGCACACAGAGCAGGTCTGAGCTTTATGGTAGGCTAAAATCAGCTCTAACTCACCTCAGCCAGATCTTAACATCCCAAAATTATGGAGACGACATGACTTCTTCCAAGTGTGGCCTTCAATATTCATGAGATATGAAAGTTGTGGACATGTGGATCAAATCTGAAAAAGGTTTTCAAAAGGAAAAAAAAAAAACTTTACCTTAAATCACACATGTGACTACAGATTAACAGTAACAGTGTAACAAGATCATATATTCATGCATATTGATCATTTCTCATAAAACAAACAACAAATGTAAAATAACCTCAATGCCCTCAATGTGGCTAATTAATAAGGTTAGCATGTGAATATTTTTTGTGACAGACCCGGCAAACTAGGTAACAATAAGACTAAGGCAAACTTGTCTTTCATATCTAGCTAACTATTTATTTTGATTTCTGTCTTGCCTACAATAATATTCTCTGTTTGCATTCAAATTTGTTTAGTCAACTTTTAGCTAACTGGCATATCTGTCTCAGTCTGCTATCTTTAATTTCCAGAGCCATCAGCACATACAGTCATGTGAAAAATTAAGTACACCCCATGATAATTGTTGGCTTTTTTGACATATTTGGACAAGCAAACATTTGATCATCTTTGAAACAGTGCCTATTAATAAAGTTGATGTACTTGAACAAAACCACAAGGAAAAATAGCTTTTTCAATCATTTATTCAACAGAAATATCAATAGATGTGATGTTCTTCTGTGGAAAAAGTAAGTACACCTTTGGCCTCAGAAGCTAGTATTGCCCCCTTTAGCAGAAATAACTTCTTGTAGGCGTTTTGCATAATTATCCACCAGGTTTGCTCTTCCATGCAATATTCTTTCAGATGCAAGATGTTTGAGGATTTTCTTGCATGTACTGCCAGTTTCAAATCCCCCCACAACATTTCAATGGGATTCAAATCTGGGCTTTGATTAGGCCATTCCATAACCCTCCATTTCTTCTTTTTGAGCCATTCCTTGGTTGATCTGCTAGTGTGCTTAGGATCATTATCCTGTTGAAAGGTCCACTTTCGGTTCAACTTCAACTTTCGGACAGATGGCCTCACATAATCCTCAAGCACTCTTTGATATGATGTGGAATTCATAGTTGAATCAATGAATGCAAGCTGTCCAGTTCCTGAGGCAGCGAAGCAACCCCAAACCATAACATTTCCACCATCATGCTTCACAGAGGTGCTTCTACTGAAAAGCTGTCATTGGTCTGTGCCAAACATGTCTGCTGTTACTGTGGCCAAACAACTCTATCTTTGAGTCGTCTGTCCAGAGCACATTATTCCAAAAGGCCTATTCTTTGCCTATATGCTCATTGGCAAACGGTAGATAAATAGCTAACAAAGCTAGCTAACATTAGTTTATATTGTTTGAAGCTAGCAACCTCTCTAGTGCTAGCTTTCTAACTTCAACTTACTTGGTTTTTCCAGAATCCTATCTTATTTTAGCTAATCTCTTTTTTTCACAATGATAGTGTACATAACAAAGCTAGCTAACATTAGTTTATATTGGTTGATGCTAGCAACCTGTCTGGTGCTAGCTATCTAACTTTAGCTTACTTGGTTTTTCCACAATGATATCTAATTTTAGCTAATCTCTTTTTTCACAGTGGTAGTGTACAAATTCTCCAACACAGCTACACTCAAACACGTTTTAACTAAGTGGTCTTGGTGTTGGACCTGCGTTATTTAGCCATGGTTTTGACTGGATGTTGGTATGTGTCTTGGACTTGTCTTAACTGAGATGGTTTTGAGTATAATACTGATTTCATCTCATTCTAATCTCAAAAATGATACTGGACCGGTGTAAATAGTAATAGTACGTGTAAAAGTATTTGTAAAACCGTATAGAAAATATGCTACTTATTTATTCAAATCTAGAACATATCCTTGATTTTCCTCACAAAATAACGAGGCTTTAGGTTGTTCCCTGTCTGTGTCTGTGTTATTTCTTCGCTGTGGCCTCTCCTACTCTGATTGACACAGTACTTACAAGGTCAGGGGCACAGGCAGAGTGCTGAATCGAAGTAATGGATGCTTGGCGACATCTTGGCCATCCTGAAACTAATCTGAGCTAGAGATGTAATTGTCCTCTGTCACCACTCAGCCTAGGTTGAGTGCCTAGCACACACTATTATCTGCTATATATTGTTTGTGGTTCAATGAGCCTCCCAGAGACATGATGACACTTCACTGACTTGATTTTATTATTTTTTTTCTGAGGAACATGTAGAAATTACATGCATACATGTATGCCGACACATGGACACACCTGATAACCTTTCCTAGGGTATGTGTGCACTTTCCTTGTTGATTCAGGAAGCCATGTTAATTAGTGATTAGTATATTTTTGTATTAGGTGTGTTAGAGCAAGGAAAATAAAGTATGCTTTTCCAGCTGCTACTCCAGGACCATGGACTATGAACTATAGTAATATTGATGGATGAATATTATGATACCGTTCTCTGTAAAGTATAGATCTGAGCTCAGCCCATGATCACCCAGATTAGCTCAGTGGTAACAGTGATTTGATCCTGGTACATCACAATCCCATCCTACCCTGCAGCCAGAAGCAGTTTAGTCAGATTGATCTGTAATTACTGCAGAGAGCCAAAGACCACTCATCCTCCCAGTAATTAAGATTGAAAATGTTACCAATCAGTTCGGCTTAAGGCCATCAGGCTGTGCCAGGGCCAAGAGCTTTCAGCTCAGTGCCGTTATCTCTGTCTCTAATATGGAGAGTCTTTACTAATCAGTACAGATAGGCTCCTCATATATGGCGCTTTCAGTTTACAGCCAGCTGTCGCTAATTCAGGATGGAAAACTGACACCTTACATTACATTATACAAACGTGGTTGCCAAGCAGGAGCAAACACAAGACGAGTTGCTTGGTTTTATGACTTGCAGTAATGTTTGTGCAATTTAGCATTGCCACGTTTCGTGCCATGTTAGCACAAGAGTTATTCATTAAAAAAAAAAAGGATGGGTATTCACTTCACAAAGCAGTGGCTCCTGTTTAAAAGGTCATCCTTTGGAGTTTCTGCTGCGCTTCATGGATGAATTTGTTTTTATGAGACTCCTCAGAGTGCGCCAGGGTATTAATGACTTGTATATGCAGCACATTTGAGCAGAGCCAGTTTGATTAAGAAGGTGATTTTGCTGCTCCCTAATGAAGGCTAATGAGAATTACAACACTCTAGCTCAAGGGGCATTGAGCTCATTAAGCAATCAAAGAGAGTCTCTCTCTCTCACACACACACACACACACACACACACACACACACACACACACACACACACACACACACACACACACACTCTCTCACACTCTCTCACACTCTCTCACACTCTCTCACACACCAGCATTAAAGGAATTAAATATGGCCTAAACAGGAAGGACTAGATTGCCTATTTATTACCTACTACAGAACTGAATCCCTGTATCTAGCTTTGTGCTGATGCATCAGCTATGCAGTGACATCAGTTTGGCAGGGAAGACACTTTCTCATGCCATCCAATTCATCATATGATTAAATTACATAATATATATTTAAGATAGGTTATTTTCATATTAGTAAGAAAGTGCTGGTAATTCAATACTCAAAATATTCTTACTCTGAACACTATACTGTAATTATATTTCAAACAAACATGTTACAATCCCTGTCTTTCCACAACAAATAATGCAGTAACTTTTACTTTATTTACATCACCTTATGTATAATATACATTATAGGTGATTATAAAATCACTCAACAGTCTCAGCAGTAGGCATCAGCATATTCTGCAGCCATTTTGGAACTTACATTGTCACAAGGTTTTTAAATAGATTTTAGCACATAAACCAGAAATTAAAAGTAAAATATTATATTAAATGTGAAAACACTAGAACGTGTTAAGACAAATCTTATTTGATCATTTTTTCCTTTAATTAACTAAACACTACATAACAAAATAGCATCAAACATAACTGAATCTTACATAAATCTTGTCATCCAAATGCATTATGAATGTGTTAATAAAAAAAGAAAAAGAAAAAGAATACATAATAGCTTATAATACCTTGCATAAACCTGTATAAAGGCTCATAAATAGGTATAGTTACATAACACATTATAATATCTGTTCATAAAAACATTGTAGTCAGTAATGTTAGTAAGTAATACACTTTCTACCACAGCACTGCTGAGTTGCTGATTCTGCTTGGTCAGAAGGTGTTGATCAATTTTCTATAACAGAAGCTCTGACAGTAGTTCTGGCTGTAATTCAAATCACAGGTTAATATTAATGTGCTCATTCTAATATGTTATTGTTTCTATAGTAACAATGATGTATGAATGGTGAATGCACAACATAATCTAATTTTTAAGATTTTTTAAAAATGTGTTGTTATTTTAAAAAAGACAAATGCATAATAATTGACATGGTGGAACCTTCTGTGAGCTTATTCAACATGTACGGAAGGAGTCTCATGTGTCAAAGCTTTGTAACACAAGAGGACTCTCAGTAACATGACATGCTGGAGTTTTGTCTTATTAACTTCTAGAAAGAGAAACAAACAGAGGCTGCTGATGGATTAACTGTTTATAGCTGCTTTAACATAAGTGGTACCAGGAATTACTTTGTTTTGTGGATGTTAAACAACATTAAATGTACCTATAAAATGCTACTGTATAAGAGAAATAAAACACTTTGTGGTGTGCTGTTATTGGAAAAAACTTTGGGCTGATTTTCCTATAACAGCACACCCGGTCATCCTTTTTTCCTTATAAAACACTGGCTGTAGTATAGTAACTATACTATAATGCATAATACATTATAACACACATCTTTGTTTTCTCAAATTGCATTTCTTGACTTTCTAATGTTAAAAAAAAAACTTTATAGCATTTATAAAAGTATATAACACTAAACCAGACAGTCTGGCATTTCATCACAGGTGAAGAAAGTTTTGTAAACATGCTATATAACAAATTACAAATGCATTTATAATGCACTATGACTACAGGCTTCATAGGAAGCGTTACTGAAAATGCTACAAACTAACACCAACCCCTCAGTCATCTTATATTCTAATCTCCTTAAGCGCAAATGTGAATACAACATCCACGGCAGTTGGAGCGGGTGAAATGATGCAAGAGGACAGAAGCTCTGCGCCTACACACTTCCACAAAGGCTCTTTACAAACTGGCTGGCATGCCCTCTGGGTTAAATTTAGAGACGCAACACTTCGCCTGCATCGCATTACACACTCACTGCAGTAGAACAGCGTTCAAATGCACACGCTGTCTCCTAAAGAGCGGCCTGGGAGATATGACAGGCGTAAGCTGTTGGTTGAATAAATAGATGAATAAAATAGCAGCTAGCTGTGCAAACAAAGATGGATACACACACTCCTCCTGGCTGCGCTGGTGCTGTTGTACACATTAAACCTTCATGGGCACGTGTATGTGTGAAAGTCAGTGTGCATATGCTCAGACAGCATAGATAAATTTAATACGACATTTCCATTGCAAATGGAGTGGAGCTTCTTATGTAAAATATGTGCTGCTTCCAAGGCTGGCTTTTTATTACACATATGGAAGCAGGAACACGGTCTGCTCGCACCGAGTTAAATAAACTGTAAATATTTCACACAAGCTTGTTTTTAGAACCGGTACTAAGTTATATTATATGCTTATAAAAATCCTTGATGATTTCTTAAAGGTAATTTTTAACATTTTATAGACCTGCTGACTTTGGACAGCTCCTGAATTAATGAATTAGGACATGAATCTAAACACTCGTTAACAGCAGTTACTGTCAGCAACACATTAGGGAGAGGCTGCATCAGCAAGATACCACCAAATTAGACACACAGAGAGATGGTGGGCTGGGTGTGTGTGGGTGGGTGTGTTGGGGGATCTCATATTCTTCCCTCAAAATCAGTGTTGGCAGAAATGAAGATTTTGAATCTTTAACATGTATGTTAAACCTTTAACCTTCTTCTTAACCATTTGGTAGAGCACATTTTGAGTCACAACATCTTATTGAAAAATGTGTTGAACTTAACTCAGCCTGATTGAGCCATCTCTACCACTTGGTTTAGGTATGCTATGTTAAAAACATTCACTGAATGTTTCTGTATCTTGAAATAGTGTGCCTTTTCAGTTTGCCTCTTTAGAGGAAGTTAGCAACAAGAAAGTCACTCCAGACATCCGCCTATGGGTTTTATTTGACTTTTTCCAAAAGTTTTTGGTATTTGGCAAATGTATTTATACTTTTACCATGAAGTGACTTATACAAAATAGGCCATAAGTCACCTATACTAGGCCTATACTTAAAAAAAAAAAAAAAAAAACCCGTGGGGTCTGTTTAAAAAAAAGTAAACATTCATTGTTGTTGTTATTGCCCCAAGGAAATAGAAAAATGCAAAGAAAACAATTTTCCATTGCTTTTTTCTTAGTGAGGCTGTTAAAGGGTTAAGCATTATGGCATGGTCTAGGCAGTCCACTATGCAAATTGGAGTCACAAACATTCACCTCCCAATCGGTTGCAACCCTTTTATTTCCACCTCCATGATGTGTAATCGGGAGGGGACTTCTGCATTATTCAAACAAGGAGATCTTGTGCTAGACATTTCTGCAGCAACACAAAGACGCAGTCACTGATAAGAACAGATTTGTCCAAGCCGATACCAGATATGATGAATAACCCCACCCTTAACCATAGTAACTTTTTTCTATGAATTAAGTCCTATGAACTGTTATAAAGAATGTTGATATACTGTATGCATGTAAATCCCTATACCCTATAACTAAACATACTGAAAATCCCACTTCTATAATAGGATCATAACTACAAAATAGGTTAAGCACACCCCGCCACACACACACACACACACACACACACACACACCCACACACACACACACACACACACACACACACACACACACACACACACACACACACACACACACACACCATGATTTCTGTCTTAAAGAGTCCCTAAAGTGCTTTGCTCTTAGTTCTACCCTGTTCAATATTGCATGAGGACACATAAAGTAAACTCATTCTTTTGTTATAGTAGCTAGGTAAACACAACATGCCCACTGAATCATGGGCACAATTAGCTAAACAACTGTACTGGTTTCAACAAGACCTCGTGCATGCTATCTTGACAATCCAAAGACTAACTATGATGATTGAATCACTTGAGTCAACAGTGAAAAATAAACAGCTGAAAGTGAGCAACAATCCAGACAATGAGTTTTCTAACTTACTGCCTTAGTCAGTAGAGAGAATCAACACACTTTTCCCCCAGCACTAAGAATCCAAAGAACTGCGTAGACAAAAATTGAGATATAACCCACAAACAGTCTTGTATTCCTATGAGCAACTGCAAGTGTCAACACTTCAGCTTCATTAGCTCTTAAAGATTGAATTGAACTTCATATTCCTTGATATTTGATGGTTGCTTGAGAGCAGATGCAACAAGTACATAATTATCTTCGTAATTAAGCTGCCAAAACAAGCGCACCACCAGAGCACCTTTGAAACACTGAGTATTCCATTCATTAGCATCTCTGTAAGCTTATTAATCATCTAACAGGCAATTAGCCAGCTGTTACCATTCGCGCCTGGTATGTAAATATATTCCTGGGTTAATTTCTCCCTCTGATAATAAAGAAAACATTATGAAAATTAGCTCTGTGTCTATGGAAATGATCCGTGCTCTTAAACGTGGAGCAGGGGTACCACTCAGCTGTGAAAAAGGACGAAATGTGTCTTAAAAGGAGAGAATTCCTACAGAGCCTCTTAACCCTTCGCTCAGCATGAGCAAAAGACCTCCACCAGGCAGATGTATGACCTTGCACTGGGTCATTGTCTACAAGGTTGCTACTGCAAGCAAGAGGTCAACCTGTAATGACTTTGCAGGAATGAGACTCTCTCGCACTCTAAACAGTTATCCATAATGAACCTTCATACAAAGCAAACAATGCTAACTATCCATTAGCAAATTAGTTGTCTGCCAGGCTGCACTCTGACACTTGCATAATCTGGTGTCTGAGCAGGGTGTTGAGCGTAAATGGGATTTTCTGCTCCGCTCATGCCAAAAATCAGCAAAGACCACAAATGACAAATGCGTAATAGTTCTCAGGCTCATACAGCCAAATCATTTCTCCCACTGGACAAGCAGTTAATGCAGCCACCGGGAGGGTTGAAGCCTAATGTTTAAACAAGCTTCCCTTATTCTGACTGCTCCTCCTGAGGGAAGATTAGGGACTCAAATACTCAAAAACGGAGATTCTGCTAATCTCATTAAACGCATTTAAAAAGCAACATATCCAACTTATAGGGGATGTGAATAATTATATACTAATACATCACTATATGCAGACAACAAAAAGCAGTTTATTAAGCAAAGCTAAAGCAACTGTTTGTCATTAAGACCTCTGCAGACGTTTGGGCAAATCGCAATTGCAATGCAAACATTGAGCGATAGACATGTTGTACCTAATCCCCCTCCCCAAAACAGCCCTCCTCATCAGTTGAAACTATTATGCCTAGTGAGTTGCCTTTTATGGGAAAAGGGGTGGAGCTCATTTCTGGGCCAGAAAAAATGCAAACGGAAAACTGAAATAAAGAATCTATCACATGGCTGAATATGAATCACTGAATCTTTAAGGTATGATTGAAATTAAAGGATTATTAAAGGTCTAGGACAATATATAAAATTGCATATAACTGCATATTTAATAATTGTTTTATTTCTCTAATATAACACAGCAATGTGCTCATGCTAGCAATTTTGTTTATAGTTAAAAAAAAAAATTAATCAGAATTCAACAGTGCTGTGCTATAACGCAAAAAATATTGCCCACAAGAACTGGTGACATAGGACTTTGTCACTGCTGGCTGCTTATGAGAAGCTCTCGAAATGTATGAAACAGTTAGGTGGCCTCAAAAGCTGGAAGATGCACACCCAATCAGATTCACAGACACAAACTCTGCCAGATGGATAAGAGCATGAAGGATTAGCAATCACATTCTTTCCTAATGTCAGGAATATCAAATCTCTACATCTCTTTGGTCTCTTCTCCCAATATCTGGCATCCGAATGTCTACCATGCATCCCCTAATCAACAGCAATACAAGAAGCTTGAATATCTAAACATGCGTGACTACAGCGTCCTTTATGAGCCCCAGATGTGCACTCTCCCTCTGTTGTGAGGTGATTTATTGGTGTTTGGCAGGACTAAGATTCAGAGGAGATGATGTGAAAAGCAGTCCAGAAGTCACTGCGCTCTTCTGCTTAATCGAATACATCTTGAAAAATTTCCTTTGTGGACCCATGAGTGCTCAGAGTACACAGTTGTTACATAGGAAAACAAATGCATACTGCATACACACAGATTAGGCCGAATTCTGTAATTTCATTGGGATTTGGCACCTTTTAATTGCTGTGAAAAAGCGGTGCTTTATTACCCCCCCCACCCCCCCCCCCCCCCCCCATCTCCGCTTGTTTCTTCACACTGAAGCTTTTTCAATTAAAGCTAGTTTCTCTCGTCTCTAATTACTGCCACTTGTGTTGATTTCCTCTCAGAAGGGCCATAATTTCTCCTCTCCTCGGCCTTCCACTGCCACCCAATCAATTAACATGAATAATATCCAGCCTATTAGAGCTCTGGCCACTGCCTTGGGAAGACGCTTTGTCATCAGCAGGACGAATGATTGCTTAATATAGCAGGCAGGCTCAGAGGAGAACGTTCCACCAAAATCAATAGGAACAGTCAGCCTATATCGTTTCAAACGAGGAGAGTGCAGGCTACAATAAACACGCTCGATAGTGGTGTCTAGCTCACCAAGACGCTGAGTGGGCATTAAATGTACCGGGCTACAGGGAAGCATTACTCTCAGATGGGCTGATTCTCAGCATTCTGTCCAATAGCACTCTGTCTTTGCTATTGGACATATCCACCCCTGATCCTTTAACAGCATGGACCTGCAGCTCTTAATGAGCTTCCAGGGAGTTTCTACTGCATGTGCTGCTGATGGGAATTTCCACAGATGCCGAGTTGCTGACTTGTTAACAGCTTCCAGTACTCTTTGGTTTTGGATCATCTCCCAGACTCAGTCCACTTTAGTGATAGGAGCTGTTTTGTTGTCTTGTAGATGTGTCCTGGTTTTCATCACCATGAAAAATCCTGCAAGGCACTTTTAAACAAACAGTTTGGACAATTTCTCCCTTACTGAGTAAAATGTTTCCACATACGTCTGTCTGCATTTCGCAGACCACTGAAAATGTCTCTTTGAATCTATCTAGAAGTCAGGAAAAAGGAAGTTCTTGGCATTCATATGTTTACATGACTTTTTACATGTTCTATAGTCAGCTAGCTAACATGAGCTAATCTGACTGGGTTTCTGAGAGAAATTTTAACTCTTATATTGTCCACTCCTATCCAGCAAGCTAACATAAGCTAACCAGAAGGGATTTCAGATAAGATTTTTTAAAAACGTACATGAATGTTTACATTCACTGCTAACGCTAGATAGCTCATTAAAACAAACTAACATGACAGGATTTCTGAGAGGAATTTTAACTCATAATAAAGGTTCATAATCTTCACTGTTAGCCAGCATGCTAACCTGACAGAATGTTTAATAGGATTTTAGTTATATACACAAATGTTTATTCTCAGAGTTAAAGCTATACAGCTGACTAGCATGAGCTGACTGTACAGGATTACTGAGGGGACTGAAGTCATATTTATATATTATATGAATAACGGGTAAAGTTAGCCAGATAGCTAACATAGCCAGACCAGACAGAATTTCTGAGAGGCAGTTAAGTCATTAATTAATGTAAATAATCATTACTGTAGTGTAATCATTCTTGCTAGGAGGATAGTATAAGCTAACTTTACAGGGTATTTCAGCAAATCTGTACATGTACTCATAAACTATGCCTAATTAGAAGTGTTTGAAGGTGTGTATTAGAGTCTATACATGGGTACTTATTTAAGCCAGCCATTTAGCAATATACAAACAGCAAAACTAACTCACCAAACCATCCTAGGGTAGTGTAGTTAAGAAATCTTCAATAGACTTGCTTGTGTAGCTTCTGATACAATGTTATGTATATAAAATTTACAAAAGGACACAGCTTGGCAGCCACCTTGAAGAAAGGAGGTACAATGCATTATATTCTTCCATTTTGATTTGTATACATTATCTTATAGGCTATTTATCTAAAAAAAAAAAAAAAAAAATACTATTACTGAGCCACAGTATGCATTCTGAGAAGAGTGTGATAATTTATACACATTTTGCACAATGCTAAGCTGACAGCTACTTGACAACATTTGCGGTACATGGGGGAAAGGTGTGTGCATATTTAGTTCTTCCAGAGTAACTTATGTCCTTGTGGATAATTATTCCGTCTAAACTTTTTGCATGCAAATGCACCATGCTACCATCTGCTTCGTGCATATGTGCTGTTGTTACACCACAATATATATATATATATTTTTAACAATACTTTAGCAGCTTCCAGAACACCAGAAGAAAACACAGTGATGGATGTCAGCAAGTTTAAGGCTAGCAACATATCTATCACCGTTGTTACAAAAACTGTGCAGAATAGATACTTTTACAAGGTTTGAAGCTGAATGGAGTTGATCAAATGTATAGTCTCTGATCTCTGCTTTCATCCTTCACACCCATCTTTTTTTTATGAAACAGCTGAAAGGAGAAAGTATTACACAGTAACAACAGCAGACGCCTTTCTGAAGTGGCATTTTTCTCATTGTATATAGTGCATAGATTCAGCCAGAATGCCATAGCTACAGTAAAGTTGAATAGGAATATTTCAGATATTGAGCAAATTCCAAGACTGTATTAGGAAGAGAACATACAGATGACTGAAGATCAACCACAATTTCCACACTGGTAACACAAAACTACAAAAATGTGTTATGTCTGTGTAATTTACAAATACCTTTGACCAAAGATTTCATGAAATCTTTGTGTTTTACAGTAAACAGATTTTCTGTTTTTTTATTTCGTGTTCTTTTTACAGGAAATGAATTAAAATTATTGTCCACCACAATCACACACACACACACACTCTTAGAAAATATTTTCCATCTGTAAGGACCTAAAGAACCCTCACTATTCACAGAGGGATCCTAAGAATACAGACAGATTACATTTAAAATGCAATACTGTCCTAGTCAGACATTTTCATTTTGGGCTAATGACCAGTTATGCTTCCTGAATCATGAAGAAATCACAGGGCCTAAAACTCAACTAAATGAGCAGTAGACTCATGATTAAAAGGAGGATAAATGTAGAGACTCAATTTAATCATTGCTCTTATCATCCCTTGCTAATTTTCTTCAAGCTTCTCTCACATTCACACAGAGGCTCCATTAAGATTCAGAGAGCATCCCTGGATCCCAGAACTCCTTGTAGGGTCAGAGAAATCAAAGCAGCACACATCAGAGGAATATCAGAGTAGGGCTCGTAGATTGGCGCCCACAGGGTCCTAGCACTAATTAAAGAAAAAGGAGAAGGAAAATGGTTCTGGGCTGCTCCCAGTGGAAGCGGTGTGGAATGATTAGCTGCAAGTGATCGATACAAGCCATCAGCCTATTGCACGTCTCCCCAGGGGACAGAGGGGAGTGTTAGCAGACAAGACATCTCTGAATTTTAAATAAAAACAAATACACTTGCTATGAAGGAAGGGTGAGTTATTGAATGTTGGGGAACGGGTAGGGGGGTGAAAGCAGAGTTGCAGATTTTAGGGAAAAGGACAAGAGGGGGGTTATGATGTGAAGCGATACAACGGAGAGTGAGGGAGACGAGCAACTAAACAGACCTGATTGAGTCTGACAGCTTGCAAGCCTCAGCAGATACTTTACAGTACACCTGAGGAGAAGAGTAGCTTAGATCCAAGCTGCTTCCTGGGACACGTTGACATCTCTGACACTTCTTTGATAAGGTAAATGTTATTCAATCCCCTCCTCCCCACACCTTCTTTTCTAAGACAAGTATACACTGTCTGAATCAATATGTTTAAATGCCTCTTTAAAGACAACACGAAAAGGAACTTATAGCGTGTTTTACATCTCTAATGTCAGATTTTAGAACAAATGAGGGACTGGAGGTGGAGTAGGGGATTGTAGAGAGTGTAAACAGTGTTTATATTTATTTACTCCTTAAAATTTCAGCTTATTATTGGGTTATGCAGTGTGCAGCCTATAATGTAGCAACTACTATGAATTATTTAGTAAATACATTGTGACTAGTAAAATACCATATGTAGTTATAAGACTGAGAAATATAAGTGCGGCTCCACAAACACCCCTGGGAGTTAAGGGGTTAATAATATTTTTTCCCACATTGCGACAGTGAAAAAGAAGAAAATGTTACGAGGTGGTAAATAGCCAATGTGATCTGAATGACGTTTACAAGATTTTTTTTTTTTTTTTTGAGATTATTACTTTTTTTTTTTTTTTTTTTTTTATAAAAAATCAATCTCTTAAAAGGACAATAGATACAGTATGAGGAAAGTGTAGGTTTAATTCTGACACACACACAAGAATTACTATCCTACTGCTGTGAATATCATAAAAGACTCTGTCTGGATGACTGATAACTGCACTTAGTCATAACCCAAATCCCAAACTCCCAAAGTCTCTAATGCTTTATTTATAGTTCTGTGTCCCTGGGTTGCTCATTCTTATGGTTGCCAGGTCTATGGGGTTACCATGGGTTAGAGGTTGTTTAATTGTTTTGTTATTGTTCTTGTTTGTTTGCTTGTTTTAAATGCAAATTATAATTACATACTCTTATGTCTGTGGGCTGTGGTTATGACTAAAATGTGGTAAATGAACAGGTGCATTTGGTGGAAAGAGGTATTGTAAGCACTATAAATGTACTTATTGTGGTCAACAAATGAGGGTATTTATTGTTATGGATCCATCCATCCATTTTCCATACCGCTTATCCTACACAGGGTCACAGGGGAGCCTGAAGCCTATCCCAGGGAACTCTGGGCACAAGGCGGAGGATGCCCTGGACTGCGTGCACAATCGCGCACACATTCACACACCCATTTGTACACTTTGGACAATTTGGAAATGCCAATCAGCCTACAACACATATCTTTGGACTGGGGAGGAAACCCCCGAAGCACGGGGAGAACATGCAAACTCTGCGCACACGGGGCGGAGGTGAGATCCGAACCCCCAAACCCAGAGGTGCGAGGCAAACGTGCTAACCACTAATTCCATTTTGACAACTGACGTCAAAAATCGAAAAGCTTTCTGTGATGTCAGTTTTTATACACCCTCATGTACAGTAAAATGTTACAAGGTCTGGGAGAGTTTGGATTTGGAGTGGTTTAATGAACCATTAAACTAGTTTTTCTGCTAGTTCTGAAAGCACATTGGATTGGTTTTGTCATGATACCGAAACAATACTTTTACACCTTTTATCATCAGCCATTTATTTTTTATCTTTGAGCACACCTCCATCTCATTTCCAATGTACTTACAAACAGCAAATATCACTTTGCCTCATAGCCTACATACAGTACGTCTACGTTGCAAAATAATCGATATATAGGTGGGCAATATGGTGCAGTCTGTTTTTCCCCCTATGTTCCAGAAAGCTATTCAAAGCCCTCAGTGTGGGCGTGTACTGGAACTGAACTCATGGTGACAATTCAGAGCAGAGAGCATGGTGAATGTGCTCTTTAGCGTGGAACAGGCGTGGAGTTTGCAGCGCTAATATGTCGGGGAATGCACGCAGCCCCATGCTGTTAACAGCAGGTCTGTTCATAGCGCAGACAACAACAACAACAAGCAGGCAGGTAATTTCCCCAAGTCCCCTGGTGCGCCAATCATCTCAGCGCACAGCCTGCTACACCACTCAATACACCAGTGTTCGGACACACACACACACACAGACACACACACCCCTATACATCTTTATACATGGCATTTCTACACAAAGGACTCATTAGTACTTAAACACCACCCACGTTACACTGAAGGGTATAAATTTAGTCACTGAATAACAAATTTACATTCTAACATGAAGTGAAAGTGATTACTGTTATTCTTGTTTAGCATATTAACCTTATGTATGATTGAGCTGTTTCTGTATTATCCCTCCTACACACAGCACCATAATTAATTAACCAACATATGTATATTATAAGATATACTGTATCTTATACTGTATCACTACTGAATGCGATATTTTTAAAGACTTTTTAATTTTAAAAAACTAATTATTCCAAAAGTAACAGATATAATTTGAGGTCAGAGACTCAGAAATAATATATAAACATTTAAAATGTCATAACTGAACACTTCAAGTAAAGTGAATATAAATATTCCTGTTATAGGTCAATTGTAAGACATTATTTATTAACTGTATTTTTTATGTCCAGAATGGAAGTACTTAATTACAAAAATGATGATTTAGAACAATCACCCTTAATGATTTTGTCATTTGTTTTTGTTAAGTGTTCATACTGCAATAATGTGTCTGTGTGTGTTTAGTAATTAATCTCAAATTAAGTGTTTGCTAATGTTAAGAAATGCTTATAATGTTTTATCATGAATAAATATTACAGCTGTTTTATAATTATAAACAGGTCACAGTCAGTCACGTCAGTCACGTCAGGAGCATCAGGAGAGTCAGGAGTGCCCATGACCTGCCAACAATTTGAGCAAATCAGATTATTTTAATGACTGGCAAAATGCAAAATGTTGTCATACAGTCAACAAATGTCATACAGTTGTTATTGATGGGGAAAAAAAGGAAAAATAAATTGACTGAGAATCAGTGGTCCAAGTAACAAACAACAAACAGAAGCTAATGCTAGCATTTATGGCATTTGGCAGATGCCCTTATCCAGAGCAACTTACAGAAGTGCTATGAAGTCTCGATCAATAAATACATCCTGATACTGGTTCACTAGGTCATGGACTAAGAATACCATCAGTCTAAAAACTCTGTTGGGGAGGTAAAATAGTAAGAAAAGCACAAGTGCTAATTTAAATACTTCAGAAAGAGGTAGGTCTTTAGTCGTCGTTTGAAGACTGCCAGTGACTCAGCTGTTCGGACATCTATGGGAAGTTCATTCCACCACCTAGGTGCCAGAACAGAGATGAGCCTTGATGCATGCCTTCCTTGTACCCTGAGAGGTGGTGGGACCAATCAAGCACTGGTAGAGGATGGGAGGGACCGTGGTGCAGAGTGGGGTGTGATAAGTGCTTTAAGGTAGGTGGGTGGTGGTCTGTTTTTGGCACTGTAGGCAAGCATCCATGTTTTAAATCTGATGCTGGCAGCTACCTGAAGCCAATGGAGGGAGCGATGCAATGGGGTGGTGGGGGAGAAATTTGGAAGGTTGAAAACAAGTCATGCAGCTGCATTCTGGATAAGCTGCAGAGGTCGAATGGGATGCGGAGGCAGACCTGCCAGGAGCGAGTTGCAGTAGTCTAAACTCGAATAGACAATGGACTGAACAAGCACCTGAGTGGCCGGTGTGGATAGAAATGGACAGTTCCTCCCGACGTTATAAAGGAGAAATTGGCATAAGCGTGACAGATTAGCAAGGTGAGAGGAAAAGGACAGCTGATCGTCAATGGTTACACCAAGGTTGCGTGCAGTGACCAAATGTGAGATCTGAGAGTTGTCCAGGGAGATCACAAGATCCTGACTTGGGGATGAATAACCTGGGATGAACAGCAGCTCAGTTTTGCTAGGATTACGTTTCAGCTGCCATCCATGATGAGTTGTCTGCCAGACATGCTGAGATCCAAACAGAAACATGAGTGTCGGAGGGAGGGAGGGAGGAGAGGATGAGTTGAGTATCATCTGCATAGCAGTGGTATGAAAACCCATGTGAGGATATGACCTCACAGAGAGATTGAATACAGAGGGAGAACAAAAGAGGACCAAGTACTGAGCCTTGTGGGACACTAGTAGAGAATCTCCATGGAGCAGATGTGGATGCCACATCACCTGATACGACTGATCTTCCAGGTGGGAAGCAAACCATTGCCATGCTGTGATACAAATTCCATCCTCATGAGGGTGTATAGAGGGTCCCTTGAGTATAGAGGAAGAACAGAAGAGGACAACTTGTTCAAAACATCTTCACAATCAGTGAATAGTTAAAGGTAATCAAACATGTAGCTGTTGTAATTTTGTCCAATCATTATCAGACACTGAAACATTTGAGTTTGAGCATGCATTTGTTGTCTTGAGCTGTTTATACACAAAAGATTTCAGTTAGGATTTGAAAATATGTTCTTAAAGTGAATGTAACTAAGCAAATTAACACAACCTGCTCACAAATGATGTAGCTAAAATGTGATGTACTTTAGTTTAAATCCTTCCATAGTGGTTATAAGTGCATTGGGAATGCCCCACATCTCATTAGATAATGGCTCAGCTTTTAAAAAGGTGGGAATGTGACTTTTCTTAAAGTGGTCGCCTAAATTCTGTAGCTCCAGCACCAGCACCTTGATCGTAGAAAAATATGCTATGTGATAAGCTTTCTCAACTGCCACCTAGATAAAAATACAAATTTTTAGTGCTGGTTTAGAATAAAAAAAAATATATATATATCCACTCTGTAGCAATGAGAGCATTTGCAATTGTGTTTTTCCCCATTGACCCATTTAAAGTCTATGCTGAATAATTCTAAGCAATATGTAAGACAGGATCTTTCATGGTGCTGGAACATTCCTACAACATTGTTGCAATGTTTTAACTTGTAGGAACGCTAACACTAATGCCTTGTCTGACTGGGAATGCCCTCAAATGACATTGTCACAAAGCAGCTTTACAGAAATATATACATTCGAGATATACATTTTTTTATTTATCCCTAATGAGAAAGCCAGAGACAACGGTAGCAAGGAAAAACTCCCTGAGATGACATGAGGAAGAAACCTTGAGGGGAAGCAGACTGAAACGGGAACGCATCCTCATCTACGTGAAAAATCTTAATAAAAAAAAAAAAAAAAACATCATAATATATTTTATTTTTCTTTTAAATCCAGTTATGACTGACACAACCCGACACACTGCAGTCCTTTTTAACACAGATCATTGTGCTTCCAGCAAATAGCATTATTTCCTTTGCTAACAGGCCTTTTATAGACAGGGACAGGGGGTATCCTGTACGTCTAACAGTGCCGGATGAAAGCACAAACAGCAGTCTATCGCAGGCAGCACTAACTATGTTTCTGCTGTGGAGATGTCAGCTTTAATTTGCCTGTAAATAATTGACTTCCCGTTGTCCAGATCCCAGAGGAGACATCCAGTTTGTTCAGGAGACGGCAGAGCTGTATGTGCTGCAAATTACTCTTTCAGATGTGTGTAACCTCATACATACTCACGCACACAACCAGTGGTGTTTTTTTTTTTTTTTTGCCCCTGCCTCTACAGTAATAACCTTCAACTAACCTTTAAACCACACTGAATAATTTAGATCCCATTTTCATATCAATAGAGGAGTCAAGCCAGGCAATTATCTTTTATCTGTATACTTCACTGTCAGACCACAGCATAATAAAGTTTTCCCAAGAGGCTTGAATGGGGAAAAAAAAAAATGACAGCGCGTGGGGGATGGGGGGGTGGGTTTGGTGAATAGAGAGACAGAGCGGGGTGTGCCATGGTGATGTTATCTGAAGACATTAATGCAATCATGAATAATGCAGTAATGACTGTCAGAACTGCAAGAAAGGAAAAAAAAGCACATCCCACATCTGTATTTCATTCCTAATATCCAGATGGAACAGAGTGTGTGTCAGCGTTATGATGAACACGAAGACAAATATGACAAATTGTCATATCGTTCTGTTCAGTTAGGTGTTGGAGTGTGTAATGGAGAGAGAGAGAGAGAGAGAGAGAGAGAGAGAGAGAGAGAGAGAGAGAGAGAGAGAGAGTGCTGACAACAGAGACACAGTTACGACTTATGAGCCAAACCCCCATGAAGGGAAACCACCTGACAGTGATGTAGAGGAGTGCAGTGTGCGGATACCCACAATGAAAAAGAGGAGCAAGAAAGTGCTGCTCCCAAAGAGACTCATTAAAATATGCTTCTATATCCACCCCAGATTATCTCCGTCTTCCCACATGCTGTGCTCAGGGTCACACCACCCATGATTATACTATTAATGGCAAAATGAATAAAGTCTGCCCAATTTTTAATGACATTAATGAGTAAATCTGCGGCCCTTACTAAAGAAGCACACAAACTTCACATGCAGAATGTTTGCATAACATTTTTACACAATTCATGTAACTTCATGTGTAAAGTCAGAACTAACCAATCAGATTCAAGAATTCATAAGCGGAATAATTGACAACGGTCCGTTGAATTATTAGTAAATAATGCACACCCCGAGGTCGTAATGCCTCAGGTATTTCAAGACATTTGTCAGGTTTTTGTCCTTAAAATGCTCTGTTGTTTTTTCCCCTTCATTTCATGCTGATAATATAAAAATAGAACAAACAAACAAATAAATAAATAAATAAATATCGATAAGCCTACTTGTTCACATGGTTTTTTTTTTTTTTTTTAATTACTGCAGAAAATACAATGAATAAATAAATAAATATTGATTACACAGGCTCTCTCGTGCTCTCTCTCTCTCTCTCTCTCTCTCTCTCTCTCTCTCTCTCTCAACTGCATATCAATGGCTCAAGCCTCTGCTTCGCCTGGTGGCCGCATTACCACCTCGGGTGCGCATTATTTTTGTAATAATTGACAACGGCCCGCCGTCAATTATTCCTTACTTATTTCTGGAAAATCTAAATTTTCCGTCATTTTGTTTGTTGTTGTGCTGTGGTGGACAGCAACCTAACTTTTCCGTTCTTTCAGTTAACTCGGCGAAGTGATATGGAACTGTAATGCAGTCAAGACCTGACTGGAACTACTTTAGCCATGCATTTACTGAAAAATAATTGCACACCTCAGAACATCTGTCAGCCAGTCAGAATCAAGAAATCAACATTGCTGTGGTATAAGCATCATTATACTAATAACAATTAGTTCCAGTTTACTAATTTGATTTGTTCCAAGAGTGCTTGCATTTACTAGAACTGCACTGGAATGTTTCACTGTGTGTATCACTCCGCTCGACTGTGTTCACCGTGTAAAATTCCACTTCCTAGTTCGAAATGGTTACTACAGTAATGTTAGCAACATCATCAGTGGGTATGGCAAACAATGCTTTTCAGAAACTTAGCTTTTGGCTTACAGTATGAAAGCTCATCAGTTGAAGATGAAAAGGAAGAAGGGACACCAATTTCACCAGAAGCACCTTTAATGGGAATGTACAAATCATTATGAGCTAGCTTGCCAACTTGCTTTAAAGTGAGGGTGGCTTCTAGTGAAACTATTTCCACTAACAGAGCAAAAATAAACAGAACATTCGTCCAATATTGTGTCCAAAATGTCACTTACTCTATATTAATTTCTCGTTCATAGAACTGTTGTATTAAAGCAATATCTCTTGAGCAAGAGTGCAGTTATACCGAATATCGGCTGATGTTCAGTATAAGCGAACTCTTGCTCGTGTGATATTGTTTAAATAAAAATTCTGATCTATTATGAAAAATCTGTCGCAATGGAGTGAAATGGCAAATCACAGTCAGGTCCTGGAATAATACTCCTACTGTATATGTATTTACAATAAGAAAATTAAATACGGTATCTTTTCTCTTACTTAATTATCTCGCCTGTCATGTCTGGTGTATACTTACTCCAATAGCCCTCAAAATGTCACATATACATTACAGTGAATTTTTTTTCTTTGCATATCCCAGCTTGTTAAGAGCTGGTGTCAGAGACCAGGGTCAGCCATGATGCAGCACCCCTGGAGCAGATAGGGTTAAAGGCCTTTGCTCAAGGGCCCAGCAGTGGCAGCTTGAACCCCTGACCTTCTGATCAGCAAACCAAAGCCTTAACTGTTGAGCCACCACTGCCCTAAGAACTAATATTATAATTATCATGCCATTTCCAGGTATGCAGCCCAATTATTGCAGAGCACACTGAATTCCAGCATTAAACCAACATACAGTGTTGATTTAGTGTCACAACACATGAACAACTGACGATGAGTCAGCAGAGATCCCGCTGCTGTCTGCCCAGTGGACTAACTCTGGCGTCCTATTCGCCTCATTAGCAGGTATTGGCTTGTGCTGGTCTCTAGTATGGTTGTTATCTATCTACTCTCTAAACAAGGAGAAGAATAATAGCAGCTTCTGCTGAATCTCTCCCTAATGTGTGCTGTGCAGTTAGAGAGATGAAGCCTTATTAAACACAAACACACTTAGGGAATAAAACTAATGATGCACCTCCAGCATATTAAAAAAAAAGTCCTGTAATAATCCAAATAACAGCCTCTCAGTTTCACTATTTCCCTTTGCAAATAGGCCCACTTCACAAGCGTACACATTCCTTTCCGGGAAAAAAAAGCACAAATAATTATATTAAAGAAAAGTAAATATCATTAAGATGTATCGTGGGTAATTAATTATGATGAATGTGGGCTGCTGAGTGAAGGAGGAGGCAGAGAGTCTCATTTGAGTGGGCGCAGTTGTGGCTCCCTGCTACGAGAGTTATAATAACCTCACTCAGGCGTTTTCTCTTAATAATAACACCATTTCTCTCTCTAATTATGCAAATTAGGCCGCACATTAGCATAGCTAGCGTGTGGTGTCACTACAAAAGGTGGAATGGTGGAATGCAGTGCAGGATTTAAAAGAAAAAGAAAGTCTGTCTGCTCGTGTGGTTGTTTGTCAGTAAGGAGACAACAAAGATGTTAAAGAATCTCTAAATATATTAGCAAAAATTGCACAGAAATAGAGATCACACAGAGACACACACACACAAAATAATACAAAATGGACATGGAGTGGAAAAGTGTGCACTACCTCTTTTAGTTTCTGGGAGCCAAAATATAAAATGTACTGTTTAACAGTTTATCTACAAATCCAAATTGCATATTTTACTATTGTTATAATAGATACAACATATCCTAAATAGTATAGCACTTCAGTCTAAGCAATCTCAAAAGTTTGCATCTCTATCAACATTCTTTAATTAACGTATTTGAATGTGCCTCTTTAAAGCACTTAATAATGTAGATCAGTCAACACAACTGTACTTTCTTAAGTCTTATATAAGAGGTTGGGTAAATAGCTATTACAGGACATAATACAAAATATGAAATATCTTTCACAGAGCTTGAAAAGGATGTAACAATATATCAGCCTTTTATGGGGTACCATTAACAACAGTGAAAACCATCATACAGATATGGAAGAAACACAACCTGAAAACCTAAAGAAAAGGTGGAATTAAAATAACTGGAAAGAAGCTGCCAGAGAGATTTGCGAAAAATATTAACAAATAGCTGGAGACGTGAAAAAAGACTTTCAAGGGAAGTGGAATAGAAGGTCACATTAGTCATGTTCAGGGATACAACTTTTTTTGTTGTTTTATTGGTAATATCTTACTTAAGTGGTTTAAGAAATGTAGTGTATACAGTACTGTGCAAAAGGTTTAGGCACCCTATTTTTTTTTTAGTACAAACTTTGTTATAGATTTTTTATTTTATGACTTCTACATTATCAAGTCAGGACCAAAACATTTTAGATTCCCAACCAAAATGTTTGTATGACATTAAAGAAAGCAGCATATTACGTAAGAGACACTTTTCAGACAAAAAACACAATAAAACTGCACAAATTGTACCGGAGACTACTATTTTTATTTTGATTTTGATTTTCTGTAACACCAAATATTGACTTTGTTTCATTTACTACTGTTTACTGCTCTTTATGGTATTTTTTTTTTTTTTAATGTAGAAACATTTAGGTTCAAGGTTCAAGAGCTGCAGTTAATTTTCATGTCAAACATCAGAATTGGGGGGGAGGGGGGGAATGTGATCTCAGTGAATTCGGCAGAGGAATAGTTGTTGGTGCCAGACAAGCTGGTGAGTTTTTCAGAAACTGCTGATCTCCTGGGATTTTCACACACAACACAGAATAGTGCAAAATAAAAATAAAAAAACCCCCAACAAATTCATCATCAGTGATTGGCAGTTCTGTGGGAGAAAAAAAAGGCCTTGTTGTTGTGACAGGTTCAGAGGAGAATGGTGTGAGCTCCCAAGAAAGGCTACAGTAACTCAAATTCTTTATAACCATGGTGAGCAAAAGCATCTCAGAATGCACAACATGCCAAACATCAGTGATGGGATGCAGAATACAGTCATGTGAAAAAATAAGAAAACGGAATGGAAATTATTACTTTTTTTTTTTTTTTTTTTTTTTTTTTTTTTTTTTTTTTTTTTACACATTTGGACAAGCAAACATTTGATACCCTTTGAAACAGTGCCTATTGATAAAGGTGATACTCTATCAGATCAGTTACAAGGAAAAAGTAATACACCCCTACATTTATCACACCTTCAAATCCATAAAATTAGAATCAGGTGTTCAAAATTGGGTGCCAGTGATCAGAACCTGCTCAGGGAGTGCAGTTGAAACCTGTCTTATTTATACCCCTCTCATATCTAGTGTCTGGTGTTCCCTTTGCTATTGAGGTGTGTGGTGTCATCCTGCCAATATCTAAAAGTTCTATAAGGCCTTCATAAAAAAGGTTGTGGATGCCTATGAGTCTGGCAAGGGATTTAAAATGATCTCCAAATTATTTGAAATACATTATTCCACTGTAAGGACAATAATCTATAAATGGTGTAGATTTCAAAATGACAAACGGCAAAAAGAAGTCTCCAAGAATCCCAAATTTTCATCACAGGATCTGATAATAAGTCTTGCAACTGTTGTTGTCAAAGTGCATGCTTCTACAAACAGAAAGAGATTGCACAAATTTGACCTGCATGGGAGGCGTACCAGGAAAAAGTCTTTGCAAGACTACAGTTTGCATTCATTGATTCAACTATGAATTCTGCATCATATCAAAGAGTGCTTGAAGTGATGTGAGGCCATCTGTCCAAAAGTTGAAGTTGAACTGAAAGTGGACCTTTCAACAGGATAAGGATCCTAAGCACACTAGCAAATCCACCAAGGAATGGCTCAAAATGAAGAAATGCAGGGTTATGGAATGGCCTAGTCAAAACCCAGATTTGAATCCCATTCAAATGATGTGAGGGGATTAGAAACAGGCAGTACATGCCAGAAAACCCTCCAACATCTTGCAACTGAAGGAATATTGCATGGAAGAGTGGTCAAAAATTCCAGCAAGGGGAAATGAACACTTTTCAGCAAAAGGGCATTCATGTAGAGGATGTGTTGTAAATAAAGTTACTTTATTTACAACACATCCTCTACATGAATGCCATTTATTGCAAACACACACAGTCATCTCTCCTACTCATGAACTCGTGTTAACACATCTGGTGTTATGCATGTAATTGCATGTCCATTGCAATCTTGCGACAGCTTCCTGAATGATTTCAGTACGTTCTTCTTTTGTCAATGGCATTCTTAAAGGCTATCTGAGAAAAAAAAAAAATTATATATATATATATATATATATATATATATATATATATATATATATATATATATATATATATATATATATATATATATATATATATATATATATATATATATATATATATATATATATAAACTAAGTATGAAAAAATCTGGATTAATTTCTACTATGTATGGAGACTTTTAGGACACCCTGTATATACCCTGTATAACAAGCAAAGGATTGATTGATAGTCAGAACACTGCAGTAAAAGTAAATAAATTGTAGAGAGATAAAGGGAAGATTCACAAAAAGAGAACAAAAGCAAAGTCTAGAAGGCCAGGAGCAAACTCCCAGTGCATCCCGAACAAACAACAGTCCATCGAGATGCTCCCTACTCACTTTCTCCCTCTCTCACCATCTGTCTGTCTGTCTTTCCCTATTATTCTAGTCGACACCGGACACACCTGGCATGGAGAGCACGACTCCCTCATTGATATTCAGTCCTCTATGAAGCTACTGAGGAAGGCTTGCTCTCCAAGTTCAAACACTCTCCCAACCCCTCCCCAGTCCCTGCATCTCTCTTTCTCTGCCCTGCCTCACTCCATCCTTCTGAAAGCACTGCTCCAGATTTTTGCAGTGAGCTTCTAAATGAGCAACTGAAGAACTCAGAAAAGAAAACTATACACACACACACACACACACACACACACACGTGTGCATTGAGCTGGACTGATGGAAATAGTGGTCCACTATACACTGTCTAATAATACACATTAAACCCCTGAATCATCTCTATTCCTCCATTCCTCCACCCTATCCCCCTTTCATTAAAGGTGAAGTAGTGCGCTTTGAGAAATTCATTTCTCTCTCTCTCCCTCTCTGTGTAGCTGCAGGCAGTCAGAGAGGGTTAGCATTTCACGAATCTGTTCATAATTTAAATGGCGATGCTGTCTGTTGGCAGAGTGTGCTATGAATTATTCAGCGAAACGCCTCAGTCTTCAAACAGACAAATAGAGCAGGTTCATGCCTCAGCAAAGCAAACAGCAATGAGTGCAATCAGAATGGCACAATTAATTAGCTAATTAAGGAGCTTAAATTAACATTAGCTTATTAGGAAAACGGGAAATGGCGCTGCCAGGCCTTTACTGAACGGCTGTAATTCGAAAACAATAGACTGTGGTAATTTACTAGACAATTAATTTATAGCTTTTACATGCCAATAGGGCACTACTTACATTTGACATCAAAATGACTTGATATCTTCGGACAAGATCCTACATATATAGAGGCATAGCCATCAGATCATAATATGAAAAACACACCCACATCAGTGGGTACAGATTCCCACATGCACATTAAACACACGCACATACACACACAGGAAGTAAAACAGAGAGCATTTGTTATGAAGGAACTCTGATTTAGATTCTAAAGCGCATGTGTCAGAGTCAGACAGGGAATAAAAAACGAATCATTATTAATAAATGAACACGAGATAAAAAAGAAAAGCTCAAATCTTGCTGTTTTATGTGAGTCTTTAATGCAAATGGAATTTAAAATGAGCTGCAGCTATCTTCAGAGACATTTGGTGTTTTTCACCAACCTGTTATTAAAATTTATACCACTGATGATTTATACACTTTATTAATAGCCACACACAGAGGGAGGGAAGGAAGTAGAGATAAGTAGGCTCCATCTCTCTCTCCACCAACTTTAGTATTTTTTGCTTCCTCTCCATAGGTTTCCAGCCTCACATTCTCTCAAACATTACAATGAATTTACAAGCGCTTCTCTCTCTCTCTCTCTCTCTCTCTCTCTCTCTCTCTCTATCTCTATCTCTATCTCTCTCTGGGTGTCTCAGAGTGATAATTGGACTCATTGTTATTCAAAGCCCTGTAGAACCAATTAGTGCCAGCCCTCCTGACCCGGGCCTTCTCTCCAGCCATGCTAACTAAAGACTTTAAGTGAAGGAGCTGGAACAGAGGTCTGATCTTTCCTCTCGTCTGATTAATAATCCTGTCAGACCCATCTCACACTTTTAAAAAGAAAAGCCTGGTTAAGGCATAGTTTTTTTTTTATCCTGCTGTCCCTTTTTTTTTTATGCCTTTCTATTAATCTTTAATGGTGGCTGGGTCAGCCGCTCACTTTTGTCTTGTCAGATAAATGTAGTGTTAACAGGATAATGAGCTTCCTGGGGATGGAGCGAGTGAGAGAGAGTAGACAAGGAGGGCAACCCCCCCCTCGGATATCTTGAGCACGGCTAAGCAGGGAGTTGAGACGAAAGGGCAGTGAAAAGGGCCATGCTGGATAAATCCTACACCATAGTAATCACTACTCAACTTTACTGTTCCTGTCAAGAGGTGGAAAGGAATGGCAGTTTCATAAGCTGAAACCCCCCTATGGGAGAAACCCAACTGTTTCAATAAGTAGATCTGCATGGTTGTACTGACACTTCATTTTTTACTCAATTACACAAATGATCAAATGCTGAGAGGTTTCAGTATCAGTAACATACACATGTCTACCATCATTAACCCCATCAAGATGGATAAGATTGTAAATGGTTCATGCAGAATTTGGCAAAAATTAAACGCCTGACCAATGTTACTATTATGAACCACTGAAGGCTGTAACAGGGTGGTATGACTATTGTATTTTTCAGAACAAGACAGATGCTTAAAAAAAAAAAAAACACACAGCAAGAATTCTGCATGTCTGCTTTTATCCCCAAATACAGTATAGTGAAAAGCAGCATCGCATGAGGTGCATTTGAATTTTGAAATCCAAGCTTATTATTCAGTTATAAATTCTCTTGTCTTCAGTAACCAGTTTATCGTGGTCAGGATTGCAGTGGATCTGGAGCGTATACCAGAAACGATCCACCTGCCATCATGTTTTTAGGAGGTGGGAGGATACACATGTGAACACAGGGAGAACATGTAAAACTCAAGAGCTTAGGATCGAACCATGGACACTGGAACTGTGAAGCAGCAACACTACCCACTGAACCACCATGTTGCCCTTAGTAATTAATTTTAAGGCATATTAAATAAAACTTGTCACTTCAGTGAAACGAATAGAAAAAGAATGTAGTTACAAAACTAAGGAATGTACATTATACTGCCAAAAGTATGTGGACACCTGACCAATCACACCCATATGTGCTTGTTGAACATCTCATTCCAGACTTAGTCCACCTTTGCTAATCAGTATGGGATATTTAAGTGATACCTTTATTTTATCTTTGTATTCATGTAGATATTCAAAATCAAGAAGCATACTTTATTCAAAGCTTCTTTAACGTAGACCTGTAGGCTATAGCTATAAGTTGGAAATACACTCTGGATGGGATGCCAGTCCATCCCAGGGCATCATGCACACACATATTTTGTGTTCATTATGTTCATTCACACCTAGTGACAGTTTAGCGTCACAAGTCACATGTTTTTGGGAGCAGGGTGGAAACTGGAGAACCCAGGGAAAACCCACACAGGCACAGCGAGAACATGGGAAACTCCGCACTGATAGTAACCTGAGCTAAAGATTATACCAGAATACTTCCTGGACATAACTGTAGTTCATTTATTTTGCAAACTTCTTAGATCTTGTAAAATTCTTACAAGCTCTAACATGCCACAAGTAAATAAAACATTTCAGAATTCTACCACTTATCCCTAATATATCAACTCACAGTCTATTGTATTATTTAAACTAAAATGGGTAATGTTGTAAAGATAAATTGTGCATTGTTCCCTGGACTGGAAAAGTGCTAAGGGCCACTACCTAATCCCTGAGGTACTTTTCTACAGATGAAGGTCCTTTAAATACAAATATAGATATACTGTATATCACTATGTCTGTTTTTTTAGTAATTGGTAGAAAGCAGTAGACCACAACTTGGCCACCACAAGCTGCAATTTGTGGTTTTATAAGTTGGGATGGAAGCTGTATGTGGACATAATAACATGTACAGTAATGTGCAATGAATGAATAATATTGATATACATCATGTAAACAAATGTTCGTCCAAATCAGCATGTGTAATACAAGCCAGTGATTATTGCACTAATAGCTTTTAATAGGGTGGATCGTCTATTCATATTTTCACGCTGACTGACTGACAGAGTGCTGACTAACAAATTACATTTTAATACGAAGTAGTTTTTTTTTTACCACTGCTCACCACAGAGAGAAATTGTTCTGATACTGTCCAATATTCACATTTATTACAGTGACAAATCTGTTTCATTAAATGTGGTTTGAGACAGATAGGATCTCAGTGCAACCTCAAGTCTTGGCCTAAGACCAGGGAAATTGTTTCTTGATAATTCGTCTGTGTTGACATCAAAAGCATTGCCACTGGTCCTGTTTTTATTGCTCCCTTGTCACTCATCTCACGGAGACATGCACATCAAAGCAGTCCTTTCCATATTGTAATATTGCGATGAGATTCACCCTACGGCTACATGTTTGTATGGTTCGTACAGTCTAACGCAAAAATCCTGTTTCATCTCAATTCAAAGCCATGGGAAAAAGAAACAATCTGTTGAAGGAATAGGAAATGAAGGACTGGGGAGGTGGGGGCCATGTTTAAAGAATATCTCTCACATAAACCAAAAGCCTTTGTGGCTTGCTTACAGACATATCTCTCTCTCTCTCACACACACACACACACACACACACACACACACACACACACACACACAGACACACACAGACACACACAGACACACACAGCCACACACAGACACACACAGACACACACAGACTCTCTTCAAACACACATTTCCTGTCACTGTTAGCAGCCCTCAGGCAGCCAGACTGAGATGGGGGTCAGTCAATCGCCCACGTAAGCCACTGCATTAAATCAGGCAGCTTGGGCCGCAAGGGCCATCTTTAATTGTCTCTGCCATTTCAACGCACGCACGCACGCACGCGCACACACACACACACACACACACACACCATGGCTACTTACAAACCACACCATAAATAAGGCCTAGCTACCCAACGCTGCTCACCTCAAAATAACACAGGTCCACTGATAGTTGATTAATTTCTAGCGCATCGATTCCAGGAAACGTTAACAGTACAAAAGGGTGTCCGCAAAATAGGACTCATGTGGTTTAGCACCTAGCATCGGCTTAGCAGCTATGATAAGTGTAACAGATAGCAAGGGCGAGTGTGGTTTTGTAAAGGGGAAATAAAGCTGCTGCAATTAGGGTGGTTACTGTGGCCTTGACGCTCAGGGCTACTGAAAAAAATAAGGAAGTTAGTTCCTAGAGACTGAAAGAAATGAGAAACAGTTCCTCTCATTCTCCACTATAAAAGATCATGAGATCATGAAACTGTAACAGGCAGAATGAAAAAGAAGCAGCACTGTGGTCACAGTTATGCCTCAGGGAAGGTCTGGTTGTGAAATTCTCTGTGATAAGGTAGTTTAATATGATGTGTTCTGCAACTGGAACTGACTCACTAGTCAAAACCTCACAGAGTTTTAAAAATAAATAAATAATAATAAAAAAAAATTTAGTGACAGCACTGGAAGTAAGGGACATTACACTATGAATGTCCCTCTATTCAAAGAGCCAAGTTTTTTATTTATTTATTTATTTATTATTTTTTTTATCCAAAAGCAGAAGGATGATTTACAGCCAAAATTCATGGAAAAACAATGGCATGATGGTGTAAAAATCCCCTCCACTCCATCAGAAAAACCCTAACCACACTCTCCTGGCAAAATGTCCTCATCACCCTCTTTATATCTCTGAAAAATCTGCAAAGATTGTCTTCCCTAAATTCTCAACTCAACGTCTTAACTCCTACATAATCTGCCTCCCTTTCCCACAGCCTCATCATCCCTCAGTCACCCAGAAAAAGGGGCCCTGAAGCTGTTCACTCGGGTCCCTTTAGCAACAGCAGACCACTTTTGTGGCTATTTAACTGCAAAAAAATTTTAGTATTTATGCATGGCAGCAAAGCCCGAGAGTGTTTTTCAGCATCTGTAGTGCTTTTGAGAGACTCAAGCTAGCACTGTTCCTCCTCTGGCCATCCTCCAGGCATGATCTTGACAGCCCACTTTGGGTTGAAAGACCCCAAGAAAAAGGCGCAGGGATCTCTATGAGATCTGTGTTTACTGAATCGGGAGCATATGACATGTCAACAACATGAGGAAATCCTCTAGACTACAATCTTTACAGTGAATTGTAGAGGGTAGCTAAAAGAAAACATATTTAGAGCGTTTGTTGTTGAATGACAAGAATACTAAAAGCAAAAAAAGAAAAAAAAATAAGGTTCAGAGAACATTCCAAGCAGTGGAATTATGATCTGCTGTGTCTGATGAGCTCAGTATGCTAGTAATGAATTTAGCATGCCTCAAATTAGTTTGACAGCACTCGGCCTGTCTTCATCAAAGTGGTTTATGTTTGTCTTATGCAACAATCTGAAACGCCAGTTGATCAAAATTCCTAACAAATGTAAAGTTTTGCTTTGCCGGTGTTTCCTATTATTCACATAGAGAAAGAAAAACGGAAAGTACTTCAGGATAGACCTGCAAAAAAAAGGGTCCTTTGGTTTGTCCTTCTGGAGGAACCCTGAACAACAGAGGGTTTCAGAAAAGTACAAGTACAAATATTTATTTGGCAGACATTTTTATCCAAATCGATTTCTAATAGAGGTGAGCATTAAGGGTGTGGCTCAAGAGCTCAACAGTGTGGTACCGGGAATTGAACTGACAACCTTCTGATCAGTACTGCACAGCCAATGCAGAGGAACATTAGCTGCTGAAGTACCACTGCCTCTTTACAAAATTATAACTGTTAACCATCCAAAGAACCCCTGAGGAAACCCTTTTTTCCCCCTGAGAGTATGTATGAAAATCGAGTCCAGGATTAACAACATTATGACCAAGATTCCAAAAAAGTTGGGACAGTATGGAAAATGCATTCCAAAAAAGTTGGGACGGGGCAATTTAGGACTAATAGTGATGTGACAAGTTGAAATAATAAGGTGATGTGAAACAGGTGAGGCAATTGTCTAATCATAGTATATAAGGAGCCTCCAAAATGCAAGGATGGGTTGAGGCTCACCAATCTGCCAACAGATGCATCAGCAAATAATCCAACACTTTGAGAACAACATTCCCCAAAGACAAATCAATAGGATTTTGGGCATTTCACCTTCTACAGTGCAGAACATATTTAAAAGATGCAAGGAATCTGGTCAAATCTCGGCACGTAAAGGGCAAGGCCGAAAATCACTTCTGAATATGTGTGATCTCCAATCCCTCAGATGTCACTGTATTAAAAACTGTCATGAGTCTGTAATGGATATCCTGACATGGGCGTGGGAATACTTTGGTAAACCTTTGTCAGTCAACACCATTCACAGCTGCATCCACAGATGCAAGTTAAGGCTTTACTATGCAAAGCAGAAGCCATACCTCAACACTATCCAGAAGCGCTACCGACTTCTCCGGGCTCGGTCTCATCTGAGATGGACAGGAGCACAGTGGAATCAATTGTTCTGGTCCGATGAGTCAACATTTCAAATAGTTTTTGGACAAAACAGCCGTCGTGTTCTCCGGGCCAAAGAGGAATAGGACCATCCAAGCTGTTATCAGCGTCGGGTCCAAAAGCCAGCGTCTGTCATGGTATGGGGGTGTGTCAGTGCCCATGGCATGGGTAACTTGCACATCTGTGAGGACACCATTAATGCAGAAAGATATGTACACATTTTGGAGCAACATATGCTGCCATCCAGAGCAGGACAACACCAAACCACATTCTGCCTGGATTACAAATGCATGGTTGCATAAGCAGAGAGTGCGGGTACTAGCATGGTCTGCCTGCAGTCCTGACCTGTCTGTGATTGAGAATGTGTGGCGCATTATGATGTGCAAAATAAGGCAATGAAGGCCCCATACAGTTGCGCAGCTGAAGAAATGCTTAATGGGAAAATTCCGCTTGCTAAACTTAATCAGCTGGTGTCTTCAGTGCCCAAATGCTTAATAAGTGTTATTAAAAGAAAAGGTGACGTTACACAGTGGTAAACAGTTGACTGTCCCAACTTTTTTGGAGTGTGTTGCAGTCATCAGATTTGAAATGAGTGTATATTTTCAAAACGAAATAAAATTCACAAAGTAAACATCAAATGTGTTTTCAATATAGTACAGGGTGAATTGAATTTTCAAATGATTATTATTTTATTTTTTTGCATTTTCCATACTGTCCCTCTGCTCTCTAGTTTGTTTATAGCATACAGTAAGAGATTCCCTTTAAGGTTCTTTATTACAACCCCAATTTTCAGAATTTTTGTCAACATCAAAGCCACCACAATACATGATGCCTTGTACACCCAATTCTGGGACTATACAATCTGGACAGTAGAAGTCTTTCAGTACTCTCCAGAATGCTAATTACTCATATTCAACCTTTTAAAAAATGTGTAATTCCCCACCACACAACCACTTACTGAGTCATGTGCAAAGTCCCTTAGGGAAGGAACGAGACTCCCTAAAGAAGGAATAGAGAACCGTCAGCAGTGTGTGAGAGAAAAGACTTGCAGTCATTCTCTCAGGGGCTGTAGTGGATTGTGTATACTCAGGCTGTGGGAAAACTCTGGCTTTGTGGTTTGTAAGAACAAATCTTCCATTGGATCGCTGTAATAATCCCTGATCCGAGGGTCAGAATAGGAACTTCATATAATATCACCCGTAAAACAGTGACGTGTCCTGAAACCACCACTCAAGACATTCATTGTTATTATACGAAGAGATTCAGCATAACAAACAGCTCTTCACATGAAGCAATGCTAAATAATGAAAAACGACAGTAACAGGGCGAGGATTGAGAACAGTGCGGTGTAATAGTCCAGCAGGACAGCTCATATGGTCACTTTTGAGCAACTGACAGTGCTATTTGTCAGTTATTTGAGTCATGAAAGGAAACCACATGCTGACTGAGCTGCCCTCTATCTTTTACTCATCACCACAAAGGCTGTGTATAGCGAACTACCATATCTCACTTCCAATGTCCTCAAAAATGACTATATAAAGTAACATAATCTTAATCATCACTGTAATCACGTGGTATTTGATGAGAACCATTCACGATTCCCAGCAAAAACTCGCTGCTTAATAATTTCATCATTTTAAAAGTGCAAATAACTAAACCCTTTGGCTAAAGAAGACAATTAGTCTATACTTGAAAAGCACAAATACACACCTCCCTCAAAAGGGAAACAAATGAGCTCTAAAACCCTAAACATTTGACACTCAAGCATGGAAAAGTCAGGTGGGTTCAGATCTAACAACCGCATGGGATCCATTTCAGGCTCCATTATGGTTGGGGTTTCTACTCCTTTCCCAGCCCTTTAAGTATCGTGTAGTGTGAGAGAGAGTGCCGAGATCACATAGCTGCCAAGGTTGTTAACCTGCAGGCATTTGTAAAGCTGAGCCGGAGTTGCTTTATTAGCAGAGTGAAATAATCTCTACCAAAGTGGCTGAGATGATGACAGGCACTGATTTACAATCGCTGTAAATCTGCCAGAATCTGAGCTGCTCCAGCATGCATCATGAAAACTAATAAGTTGTGCGACACACTGCCAATGGCTCTCGATTCATGCAGATTTCGATCTCAGAACATCTGCCAGAGCCCAATAAATTATGTCTTGTGCTCCACAAAGGGGTCTAGATGCCGTTTGATACTTGCTCTCGTTCTGCTCGGGGAAGAAAGGCAAGGCCTCCAGTGTACTTTTGTCATGGGAGCTCTACCTGTCAGAGTGGAGTCCAAAGGCACAGGAATGGGGATTCAGATGGAGCCTGAACAGGGCCAAATGGAGGCCTCTGGCTCGGTCTTCATCTCTTTAAATGACTGCTTTCTTCTGGCCCACATCTAACTACACTCTTGAGCTCAGTAAGACCTCAGACATGTGGTGAATGACTAAAGCATGAGGTCTAGAAATACATCGACATTATGGAGTAGATTAAATTAGTATTGCGAATCTTTTATTTTCACTGTAAAGATTTTAGTTTCACCTATATACTCTGTTTTCCTTGGTGCAGCCACTACAGCTGAACAGTAAGATCTTTGGAACTGAAATGCATTCTCCCTCGCAGAATCAGTACTCTCAGTGTTAACACTATTCCCTGACAGGCAGCTTCTGTATCTTTAAATGAAAAAAAATCCACCTTGAAAGACATGCACATCAGTATGCATAATCAATATTGGCGTTTTCATGGTGCAAAAGATTTATTTTATTATTAAATTTGTTGAGTTTAAACTTGGTTGGTATAATTTCAGGGTTTTTTTTTTTTTTTAACCCTCACTAGCATATTCCTACATCAAGTCTCTGTTGATCGAGGGATGCAGCAGGAATTTAGTCCTTTAGTTAGTCCAGTTTTCTCATCTTCTCATCTGTACACTCTGCTAAAACAGAGAAGGTTAAAAAAGCTAACAAAGCTAACAAAGCTTCCTGCTAACACCCCTGTCCTTGATGAACATCATCTTGCTTGTCATCTCGTAGGTTGCTAACTAGCCAAGCAGAGTCTCTGCCATGACTCAGAGCAACTGTATTGTATAGCTGCATTTCATTCTGGATCTCTGAGTTCAGCGTTTGCTCCAATGCTACTTGTATGTTGGATCGGTGGAAATTAATTAGCGTCACTGAAAAATGGCGAGCGACAAAAAAGGCTCTGTTTTTAGGAGTTAACGGCAAATTATGAAAATTAGCACTTATGTTTGAGATCATTGAAATGTTTTCTCCTAGCAATATACCCCCCAACCCCCCACCCGGCTCGCAAGAATAATGAAAATACAAATGATCAAATTATCAAAATATTTCAGTAGAAACATATTTAATGCGTTTCAGGGTGGGATTTTTCTTTTAATACTCTACTCATCTCCTTTTAGACACATTCACACCATTCCCTGTTACAATTACTGAAAAGGTTTATATACTATCTTTTCTCAACCTCTGAAAAAACACAGCATTCCTCAGTGCCATTGCTCTCATTGGAGCAGTTTGTTCAGGTAGAGTAATTGAACAATGATTAGTTCTGACATCTAAGGGCAACTCCACCCAGCAGCCAGAGTCATACCCAGCCATGTTTACTCTTATAATCAGGACTGGCGGTCTGCCTCCAATGGAAACGTCAGCCCAGGATCTGCCACAACCATTCCAGCAGACGTCACAGCTGCTGCGGCTGGGTAAATATCTCTAAAGTGTGATTTCGACTTGTGCTGCCTGTGAAGCATTGCTCCAATCACCTGGCAGTGGCGAAGCCAACAAAAACAGAGCGCTAAATCACACAAATATTTGACGACAGTCCATTTCACCTGAGTAAATAGACACACAGGCCAAAATATTCAGTTGTCATATTGAGAGAGAGAGAGAGAGAGAGAGAGAGAGAGAGAGAGAGAGAGAGAGAGAAGCTGAAGTCAAAGTCTTCTGGTGAGATCACAGAGATTTCCTCCCAGAATGCTTTCAAGGTTTCCTTCAGATAAGAGCCAAGTCCATATTCACTCATCATCAGATGGATGAGTAACATTTCATCAACTGTGTATAATCAGATGCACATGCTTGTGATGTCACTTGGGTCTCAACAAGGAAGTGGGAAGAACGTCATACAATACATGACACTAATCTCTTGCACCCAGTGTGGTTATGGAAATTTCACAATGCTAGCACGCCCTCTGCAGGGTGAGAGTGAAACATCAAAACTTCATTCCAAAGCACACTAATGACACCGGAAAGTTTGTGCCCTTAAATAGCTTATATAAAAGCCAGGGTCGTGCTTCTCCAATCAGATCTATTCTGAAGTGCAGACATGCCCCAGGCAGTGCTTCAGCTTGGCTAGCTATGCAGATTACAGCCCATTTCACTGGCATCTCTTTCGCTATTAGCGTGCAGGATCTAATGAGGCAGTAGATGGTGAATATCTAATGGAGTGTGTTAGCATGGTAATTAGAGGGGGCTAGTGGCTGAGCACAGTGAGAGGTGTAAAATTAGAATCTTGCAACACCATCCATTTAACTGACATCCGAGGTGGAACATTTCCCGTGACATCAAAATTTTTTTGATATCAACTCATCACTCTAGAGTGCAAAGGTTTGAACACCCCCCTCCCTCCCTAGTTCCTGGGTACAAACATGGGGGGGAATGTATGTATATATAATTTTTGAATTTATGTACCATAAATTATTATTATTTTTTTTTTTAAATGAAGATAAAGATGGAATCAGGGTGTATCCTAAACCAACATCCAACATACAAACTGACAGGATTGAAAAGTTGCCCACAGGATATGAAAAAAGAAGCAGTTAAAAAAAGAAAGGAGTGAGAGTAATTATATTATTATGGTGGTGATTATTGTTGTTATTGGTAGATTGGATATTCTAATTTATTATCAGTTTTTAAATATTAATTACTTTCAGAGAGAGAGAGTCAAACTTTAAAATATTTTTATATTAGTTTATAATATGATAAATATTATGTATAATATTTTTTTCTTTATTAATATCATAAATGCACTATTTGTACTATTTAACCGTTACTACGCGTGATCATGAAGGAAACCCATCATACTAAAGGCCTAGTTGGTAGTTTCTTTGCCCTAATGGGTGTGCAAACATTTACACACAACTTTATAAAATGTTATTAAATGTTAAGAAAATATTAAAAATATGTAAACTTTGTATCAATAACCGAAACATGGATCTTGATGTATGACTGTATGTTTCGACCCAGCTTATAAATTTTGGCACTGTATTTCATGCATAGCAAGTACCCTTTGCAGACTGGATAGATTCATACAGCACATCTATCCTCAGTGGATATTACAGTAGTGATATCTCATACTCTGGAAGCTTTGGCTCATGCTTAGTACTCACCTGGATATTTGTTGTGCAGATCACTCATAAATATTTCCCTTTGCCATCTATTGAAGCCTGATTTGAAAGGTTGTGACTGAGTCTCTCTGAAGTCGAGACATGAAAGTGTGGACTCACCGGTGCATCCTGCAGACCTTCAGCTCAGCTGTAAAAGCAAATCAGATCTGTCGAGCTGAGTCTGCCAGGCACCATTCCCCGCATGAACCCAGCACCTCGCACAGGGAACCATCCAGAAACATCTAATCAAGGCATTTGCATTATGATTCAAAGACAAATTTAAGCCTTAAAGGAACAATCAAAGGCAGACAGCAATCACACAGCAATCACAGCCATGCTAACTGGGCAGAGCTCCGGATAAAAGAGGTGAGATTAGAGAGATTTAAAGCAACATTAGAAGGAGAAAACCCAATGCCTTGCTTAATGATTGAGAGGGAAAAGGAGAAGGTCGTTTAATTAAAATTCAGCACAGAATGCCTAGACATTTACACTGGCAGTACATCAAAAGTGGTCCTCTATTAAAGGTGTCATTTAATTTAAAATATTTCTCCTTTTGTTTTTCAGAAAGACAGCCAGTACAAATTCATACAAATTTTTAAAAATTCTTCTGAATGTGAAGAACTGATGCAAGCAGTTAACCAAGCATAATAATATAAACCAAATTTAACAGACCAGTCTTAAATTTGGTGTGATATCCAAGGCACATGGTTTGTATCTAGCTCCGTTTTCATCCTCCAAACTGTTCTTGATTATTTTAAGGACTCCAAGGATAAGGATTACCAAATGTGCTGGGATTTTAGGAATAAAAATGCGGATGTAGGTTCCCCTACTTTACAACCTGTTTACATCTTGTGAATTCCTTCCAAAGAAAAGAAAAAAGGCTTTCATGTCAATAATTGGACTGTGGAACAGCAGCGCCATGTAACAAATGCACTTTCTCCATGCTAATGATCAGCAGTCACACCACTCCAAGTTCACCTAAAGAACTCTGGTTAAGAATCAGGGGAATAACGAGTAAACTAATACCTTCTGCTCGGTTCTGCTGAGACGGAAGCGTTCAGGAACATTAAACATCTTCAACACCTTCACCAGCACACCTCGGCCCGGCAGCCGACTTCCTGCTGGAAGTGTTATTAGGAAGTAAACACGAGGTCGTATGTGGGGGAACGCTTAATCAAAAGAACAGCTTAGCTGTGAAGTGGTTGTGAATGAGTAGGAGTGAAGTGTGTGTGTAAATAAAGTGAGGTTTTAAAAAAAAAAAAAAAAAAAAAAAAAAAAAAAAAAAAAAAAAAAGTCAAAACAGCAATAATGGAGAAGAAAGAGCTACTAGGATTTTTATGTTGTAGGAAATTATGACAGAAAAACCATGGTGTAGTTTTAAAAACAAGAGTTAATAGTGATTTGAGCTCTATTTACTTTAATTGCTGTGAACCACATATTGACTTTGGAATAAAGGTCTCTCTTATGTCTCTCTCAGTGAAAACAGGCAATATTTTTTAAATAACTACTTGGAACCATTATGGTCGTCCACAGAGTTTAACTTGGAGGTGCATTAACTTGTTTATGTCAGTGTCAGGAATTAAATACAGAATACTGGAATGGTTTTCTGCTGTCTGTCCAGAGTTTCATATGTTCCTCCATCGTCCATATGGGTTTCCTCCAGGTTCTACAATTTCCTTTCACCTCCAAGAACATGTTGGTAGGTGGATTGGTGACTCTAAATTGCCCTTAGTTGTGAATGCGAGTGTGCATGGTGCCCTTCCATGAGCTGGCGCCCCATCCCCAGTGTTCCAGGGATAAGCTCCAGATCCACCTTGACTCTGACCAGGGTAAAGTGCTTACTGAATATGAATTATGGATTGTGACAATTCATTTATATGTTTGCACCTAAATAAAGCTTAATTTTATTTGTATTGCATAATCAGAGAAAAAAATAATTATGGAAAAATTAAATACATTTCTCGTTATCATATGTTTTTCTATGTGAGTAATGTGATCACATGAAAAACATGTGAAGGTATATTTCACTGTTATGCCCTGTACACACACATGACATGATGTACACAATTCTGTATGTGATCACATGTTAAAAAAACAAAACAATTATACACATGAGAAAATCACTGAAAATAAATTAATCGTAAAATCTTGTGAAAATAAAAATACATGCACTACATGTGAAATAGGGCTGTAACACAATAACACCATCTGTATCAGTTTAGTACCACAAATATTTGTATCTGTATTTGGATTTAAAAGCGGGTGTGGTCTAAACCAGTATGTGTTTGTGTGGGTGTGTGGGTGTGTGTGTGTGTGTGTGTGTGTGTGTGTGTGTTTAATTGGAGACGTGATATAGATTGTTGTGACACTTTCTAAACAAACACTAGTAAATCACTGTGACCCTGACCAGGCGATTACTAAGGAAGAATGCTGTAAATGCATTGTTCACATTCACGTTAATGAATGTGGTCTTACTTCATATTTGACCGCTTTCTTCATATCTGATGCCATGTGAACTTCCTAAAAATGAATTTGCATTTGTTGAACACATTTTCTGTTCATTCTGGATCACCCTAATGTGAAAAGTCCACTATATGGGGAAAAATGTGTGAAACATACCATGTGAAATGTCTAAAAAACATTTTACAAATTTTTTCTAAAAAAAGTTCATTCGACTTTCCTGTAAGGGTAATAAAATAAAATCTAATTACAGTAGTGAATGATTTCATAAGAAATGAAGAAAAAGTGATGAAAAACTGACATCACTCATGTAGACACAGATCCATATGGATCACAGAGTACTTCACTTATCAGAATCAAAATATTGCCACGAGAAAGAGAGAAAGTACAGAGCAGGAGTCACAGATCTCCTGCACTTCCAACCTTTGTGCCTGCGGTTCCCCTCTTAACAAGCCTATAAAGAACCACAGACCTTCTCCACAGAGCTGAAAACCAGGCCACCACAGGCAAAGCCCGCCTCTTTAAGTCGATGAAAAGCCAACGCTGGTTTCTACGCCGATTCCAAACACCCGGTCAGTGATTCGGCAAGCTTATTCTGCTAAACCGCGGACATGGCCCCATGCTCTCAGCCCAGAGCAGACATGGGAAACGCGGCCCATTTTCCGTTCTGGCTTTGGGATTATTAAGAAGTTGGGCTTGGAGGGAAAAGAGCCGCATATGGTTTTGCTAAGTCCTTGAGTGAGAAGAAGAACAAGGGGGGAGCGAGCAGATACACTGGGCATTAGTGGTTAACCAAGAACTAATGAGGGAAGAAGAAAAACAGTGGTCTCAGATGAAACCATTTAGCGTGCAGCGTATAATGTCCTTATTGCGTTTCAGGAAAAAGATGGTGTGTCATGTTAACCTCCTCTAGTGTAATTACCGTGCGGTTAAAAAGGTCTGTTTCGAATCAGCGCTGACAGCTTCGGATTCTTAAACCTGTGTGTTCTAATCAGAACGCTGAACCAAGCGCCGGTTACATTTATATAAGCATGTGTTCCAGCTGCTTATTGGCGCAATTTAAAGTGCAAGTTATAAGGGTAGATCTGGGACGGTTTAAAACAACAAACGGTTTCGCAGGATGCAGTGCTGGTGAGGCGAACACAGCTCTGCGGTCTTTGCTGGCACATAAAAGCAGATCTCCTGATACCAGCAGTGCTGAGGGTTTGGCTGCAGTAATGGACCTCTCCCATGGCCAACCAATAAATCCTAACAAATGAAAGGGCCTTTCTGTCTGTCTCTCTCCAGCTCTTTTACTCCATATCCCTCCTCCTCTGTTCCTCCCTCCTCCCAGGTGTTGGAGTGGCAGGGTCAGGCCAGGATCAGCGAGGATCAGAGCGGGAGACATGTTGAATCCATCCAGCCCAAATCAGGTCCATGTGTCCTCCAGAGTGCCATTATGCTATAAATGAACTTTATTGGGGCAACAAAGTGTTGGGAAGTCTGCAAAAACATTAAAGGGGGAAGTGAGCGCAGGGATCAGCTCGGAGGGGACTAATGAGTGAGAGAAAGGGCAGCATGCTCTGGACTGTACAGTGCTCACGGGCTGGCTAATAGTCCATTAGAAACCCAGACACAGGCAGCACAAGCCCAAAGAGGAAGCAGAGATGATGGCAAACCTTTTAACCAACCTTAGAGCGTTAATGGAGGGAGCATGAGAGGGAGAGACACCAAAACACAAGCACTAACATATCTCAACATAACATGGTGTAAAAAATATACTATAATTAAAACTATAGCCCCTCTACCACCAACCACCCCCTCCACGTCACTATAAATGTAAAACGTAAACCCACCTAAGAGAGGATGGTTTTAGAACATTCAGTACATATTTAACAGGTTTTAGGAAACTTAGATTGGAACACTGCAGAAATAACATTCCTGCGACATTCTAGAAACATCTGCTGTAAAAATGGTTCGCTGTGTTATTAAAATGACTCAGTGTTCCCAGTTAGACAAAAAAAAATGCATAATGTATAACTTATAAATACATTTAAAAAAAATAACACTAATGTTCCTCCAACTAAAACTTTTGCAATTGTAACATTGTAGAAATGGAAAGCTCAGAACACAGAGAAAACATCACAGATTCAGTGTGAAAGAAAAAAAAAGAAAGAAATTATTAACTGTGTATTAAGCATTATATCTTGGGGTATACAAAATATTATATCTATTATATCTTGGGGTATACAGAAAAAAACCCAGAATCTGAAATATAAATAGAATTATAGGGGAGAGAAAAAGAGCAAGAGATAACCGGACACAAGCAGAAAGTCAAAACATTACAGAACAAAAAGCAGCTAGGATTTGTATGACGTGGATGGATCTGCAGACACAGTGAGGCTAATAAGCTGCAGCCCTGCTATGAATCACAGCGCAGACACACTACAGAGTAACTGAAGCAACTAAGCGCATCAAAGGCACATGAACAGGACGATGCCCCCCTCCCTTACCACAACCGCCAGGGGAGCCGTTAACCAGCAGGCCTACACTGTGATCCTTACAGCAATGATTAATGAGCACAGAGAACGAGAGTGTGTGAGAAAGAAAGAAGGGAAAGTGACACAGAGAGAGAGAGAGAGAGAGAAAGAGTGTGTGTGTGTGTGTGTGTGCGTGTGTGTGTGAGAGAGAGAGAGAGAGAGCGAGAGAGGATGTGTAAGAGAGATAAAGGATGTGAGAGAGACACACACACAGAGGATGTGTGTATGTGTATGAGACAGAGAGAGAGAGAGAGAGAGAGAGAGAGGAGAGAGAGACAGAATGAGTGTGCGTCTCTGGTTCTACTTATGGTCTGGAAATGAGATTAAAGGGAAATCTCCAAACAGATTGAATTGTATTTGCAATAATTGCTGTGAACAGCTTATACCGCTCAGGCCACAAATAACACAGCCATAAAAATAAAAAAAAAGACACGGTGAAGAGAAAAAAAACAGAGGGAGGAGAAATAGGCTGCGATCTGAAACCGCTCTCTCACTTCCTTAAGCAACCAAATACAAGAGAAATGTTGGTTTCATTAGAAAGTATGAAGCATGAGGTTAAAGCTCAAATACACTCAAAGGATTTTAGTTCAAAGCGCTGGAATGTCCTCCTTCTCAAACAGAGCCACATGTTACAGCTGATAACGTTCTCAAAACATATGGGCTGTTTCAGAATGCTAAACAAGCTGAAGATGACAAAACATTGAATTAAAAAAATAATGCTTCCATATCTGAGCTGATGACGAGCCAGAGAACAAGAAAGCCAAACAGAACAGTTAAGACTGACATTATATCACCCAACAGGCATCCACATCTCCCGTGACTTCAAAAAAAAAAATAGCCTAAATCCTTTTAAAGGAAGCTCAATATTGTCTCTCTGGTAAGACTCCACATCAGGCTTTATAGGTATTTGTGGGATAGCAAACCTTCCAGCAAAACACAAAAGTATAAATCAGTGCAAGCCACGAGATAAAAGAGAAGCCTTCATGCCAAAGAGCCCCCTGTCATTCCTGCCGTGATTGTGTTTAAAGTAAAACCACATGCACTGACAAACATGAAGTAAAATGAAATGAGAGAGCGGCGTATGGACAAAGCATGATTTGATTAGTGGGTTTCAAACTGGAGGCTGAAGACATTCAGCAGGGGATCTGAACCCTGGATTACTACTTTTATTCTTCTTCTTATTAAAATAATTGTGTTGGCTTTCGTTTAATTGAGTTTCTACCAAACGTCTGACATAAACATTATACCTAGTTTCATAGAGTCTGTTTATTCCTGGTCAGGGTTGTCATGGATCCGGAGCCTACCCTGGGGACACTGAACGTCCATCACAGGGTACCACACACATTAAACACACCTATGGGTAATTTAGAGTAGCCAATCAACCTATAGTATGTTTTGGGAGGTTGGAGGAACCTTGAGGACCTGCAGGAAACCCACACGGACACAGAGAACGTGCACAGATACAACATACTTAGGAGCTCAGGATCTAACCAGGAAATCTGGAGCTGTGAGGAGGCAACCGTGTCACCCTTATACTCATCATAATTGTATCTTTAATCTTAACTGAACAGTGTGTATGTTTCCTGTGTGTGCTGAGTAGACTATTAAATATTATGTAGATCACAGAAGAAGAAAAAAATTATAAAGAAGAAATGGCACAGCAACCCAAAGCAAAGAACTGAATCTATATTAAATCTAGGCTGAAAAACTAATATAGAACTACTATACCAAGTTGCCAGTTTATTAGGTACAATCCCACAAAATATACATTCCAAAATGTGGAATAAATCAAGCAGGCAAGCATGTCTAACAACAGTTTTGGTTCAGTGGAGCCCTGAAAGGCAAAAGCGGCCTTAGTAAATTTGATTACGGATTAAAGTTGGCACTTGGTCAACATTTGTCAGTTCTGGCATCTTCCAAAACACAAACATTGCTTGTGGCTCAGCACGTCAATGAAAGATGCAGGTCAAATTCGTGTTTAAAGCAGACCTCACACCAATGCTGGGGGAAAAAAACATTTCCTTTGGGCATGATCAAAACTGGACAACTGAGGAGTGGAAAAAAAAAAAAAAAAAAAATCAGGCAGAATGATCCAGGTTCCTACATAACATTGCCTTTGCACGGCTTTGGTAGCCTACACAGATAAGTTTCCTCAACATTATTAAGGTCAGCATGTGAATAACTTTCAATAATGAAATAAATGCCCACTACGCACATTAAATAAGATACACGACACTGAAACTCGGCTGTTCCCATGGGACAAATAAAGGTGCATTATCATGGGAGCGTATTGGGGGCTTGCACAGCACAACACATTCACCACATTCATCCTCAGTAACTATTCCTCACCATTACAGTGGTTTAAATTATTAATTTGTTTACATTTTGGGAAATGGAGCCAACTAAGTTTATGCACAGGTGGGCTTGGTCAAGTGGGTCTGCAAGGATGGGATTTTAAAAAAAAGAAAAGAAAGGAAAAAAAAGTCCTACCTCTAATTTCCTAGGCTTCTCCTGACGTGCAACCCACTGAATTAACAGACTGAGACATTTTAGTCTTAAAGCACTTTTATTGATGTTAGAATTCACTATTTTTTTTAAAAACAAAACAAAAAAAAAAAAGCAAAAAAGAATATAATTTTGAGGAAAAAAAGCAAACTACCTCAAGATCAAATAGCAGAATTTAGATGATTAGGCTCATCCTGTAAGATTTGGCATTGTCTATACAGAACTAAAAACATCAGTTCATATAAGTTAGTAAAAATCAGTAGTCCTTTTTAATGCAATAAATTATCATCAGCAGCATAGCTAATTAGCATAGGAGCGCAGTCAGTATGTGCTGATAAACTTGCCGTCATAATGTTGTGTTAATGTCAGTGCTAAAGCTAAAGGTCAGCTAGTGGCTTCTAAATGCACTGTACTATTTCAGAAGGGAAAAACATTAATAAAATGAAAAAGTACCTTGAATAGGTATAGTGTCATTCTAGTCCAGTCCTGCTGAATAGTATTACCATAAACATGTTGCACATTAATCAAAAGTAGTACAAAGCCCTGATAAAAATATCAGATTCTGGAAGCACAAAGGAAAAAAATTATAATCGCAAATGCATCACATCTGCAGTTATACAGTGAAACGAACCATAAAGAGCTATTTATGTCATCAAAACTTGGCCAGCCAAGTCACACCACAAGAGGGCAGCATCATCCAGGCAATACATGCAGATATCCAGGCTGTGTCCTGTTTCACCTAGCACCATTAACATTCACTGACTCAAATCCATCAAAGCACAGCTGGCTACCACATCATCAGTGAGCTAAACGTGATCAAGTCAGATCTAAATTAAGGCTGCTTTTGAGCATGTGTCAAATCATTTGGATCTTACATTTTGTGCCTGACCAAAAAAAAAAAAAAAAAAAAAAAAAAAGAGTAGGAGACCTGCTCCCTGACCAGTTTTATATGAAAATATCTAAAAATGTAGCTCCCTCTATGGAAGAAAAGGTTAGTGTTATAAATCTGAAAGAATAGAATAGGAAATCCCACAATACACTGCAGCCTGAGGGACACACGTTGCAGGAAGTAGGGTGTTCCAGGCCTTTCCATTGTGTTTCCAAAGCAAAACTACAACACCAAATATCAAACCACTCAATAATTCCTGCTAGACATCTCTTAAACATTATATTTATAACTATCTGGAAGTACACTCTCAGAAAAAATGGTAGTAAACTCTTCACTCCAAGTCATCTTCTTCTTCTACATCTTTTGAACCAGGGTATTTATCTTTTAAGTGGTAACGTAAATGTGTGATACATTTAAAAATGACTTAAAATATAAAGCTGCACCTTAGGCGCCACTGTTGTACCTTTAATTAGCTTTTAGGGTTATAATTTAAAGGTACACTTAATGCAGCTTTCCAGGTAAAAGATAAAGGTTAAAAAAAAAAAAAAGAAAAAAGTGCACCACCCCAGTGACAAGCAAACCTACAGATTAATACCTTTTTTCTCCTATTCACTGATTCAACATTATAGTATGCGGAATAAAGGAGTAAAGTATTGTAAATTTCTTACAAACAGTACTGCAAATGCTACTCCTAAGGCCTATGATACTTATCCTGACCTGTGATTAGTGAAATTTCTAATATCTTTGATGCTTTTTGACTGATCCTGTTTTCTAACTGCACACCTTCAGTGGATAATGGATTTGAGTCAGAGAGTGTCTCTAGGCCGGGTTTAACACACAAACTGCTGCCTCATTCGGATAATCTGTAGCAACGCTGCCTGAACGTCTTCATCCATGTGACCCTGTAAAACAGGACAGCCGATACTGTTACAGTCTGAGCAAATCTGGTTTCAGTCACTTTTTAAGCTGGAGGTGTCGTTTAGCCTTTGTATGGGGCTGTATGAGACTTCAAATGCGTGGCAGCCTGGGAAAACCCTTCTCAAATTTTGAAATACTATGAAAACTACATGTTTTTGCAACCAGAAGTAACATTATAGCAATTTAGCATATTTTAGCATTTAGTCTGGTTATCATCATTTTTAAGATTCCGTTCCAATTCCACTGAAAGACACCAACACATGGTCTAGAAGCAACTCCTATATACTATAGAGTATACTATTTTTTAAATGTTAATTTTTGTTTTATCATCAAAGGCATCTGACTATACCCGGCTCTTTAACCACCATGACTTTTGCAGGAAGACTAGGCTTTCTTAAAGTAGAGATGTAAAAGTATATTAAAAGTATATAACCAGATATCATTTTTGGCTGTTTTCTTGTTTTTCCAGCCACAGAATCATCTGATGGGTTTCTCCAGACCACCTCACAAATAACCTGAGACAGCTCTGACCATGTGGACAGAGCTGAAGTTTTAATAAACAGCCCTGAAGTGAAAAATAGAAACGGCAAACAATCAGACGTGTACGTACACACGTGCACTCGAGACGTACCTGTGCAGCACTGAGAAGATGAGTTCGATAAATTGAAACCACCTCTCTGTGTTGCCTCTCAGCATCCTGTGACAGTGAAGAAAGAACAGATCAACAGGGAGGTTGTGCGTAATGAGGAACACATGTCTTTTGTGAGTTTGTATCTCAACTGTAAATAGTGGTTGCAATTTTCCCAGCGAGTGTGTGATGGCGAGAGTGAGTCAGACAGTCAGAGTTTGTGTTACTGTAGCTCTATTCTCACGTCTTTATGAGCTCACAGTGGCAGAAGGCCTCACTTACGTGCTCTCTCTCTCGCTCAGTCTCACTAGCCACAGTGATTCTGAACCACAGTTAAAGCCAATCACAGAACATCCACTTTTATGAAAAAGAATGTTGTATGGATCACATGGATCAAACTCAATAAAATACAAAACCAAATGTAATAAAGTTTGGGAACGGCTTCAGTGAGGCTTTTTCATTGTAATCCAATTTCTCCTGAAACTCAGAGAGTCTCTTTTAGGCCCAGCTTCACCCCAGTGACTCATTCAGGCACACAATAAAAGATGGATTTGGTCATAAATATGAGAATTTCATTAACATTTTATTTTTGCCGGAGCACCAAGTGGGCTGGCTGAAAAAAAAAGGCATATTTGCTCCCTGACTGTGTGACTTTATGGATATTTTTTTAGTTTACTTATTCCTGAACCGATTACTGTTTATATGCATAAAAGTTTCTGGAATTTACAGAGAAACAGGCTACATGCACTACTGATATTTCCCCTAGTTGTTCTTGAAAAAACAGGATGGTCTTTAGTGACTGTGACAGCTTAATACAGAACAGAGAATGAGCTATTCATGCGCAAGTGCTATATTCATGGTAATTACATGGCACCCATGTTTCAAAGTCTTTAAAGCCTTCCATCACCTCATTGTGTCATATTTGACTTAATTAATCAGAAGTTAACACATTTTGTGGCTTGCCTGCTAGTCAGATTACATAATATACTAAATGCTAATATAAGGATTAGTATATAGCATACCATATATAATGCTGCAGTGTACAGGACACGTAACATTATTTCATACACAACAGAGCAGACATTACTCACAAGGAGTTTGCCAGTTGGACAACTCAAAGCCAGGTAGTGGAAAATGTAAACCCATTACAGGCAAAAACAGAGGTTTATTTAGATAACGCTGAAGGAAAACAGAAACACATCTGTGATGCTTTGCATGTTCCACTATTCTGCAACTGTTGCTTGGTTGGTCCAGTTTAGTTTAATCGGTATCGACTGGCATATTTATTTCCAGTGTAACCAAACACTATTTTTTTATGCCAAACTAAATCATGTTTAATTACTGATTCCTACTGTAATGTGCCCCATGTTTGTAGATGCACTGGAAGTGTTTAGCTGAAAGAGCTACTTACAGCCAGCTGCTGCTGGAGGCTCTTGACCTGCGCCTGGAGTGTGTCAATGTGTTGAGCATGTCTTTTGTTGGGAGTGTTGCCAGTGTAAGCCAGCTGGGACAGGCCATTGAGAGCCTGTTTCAACCTCTCCACATCTCCCAACAGCTCTGTGATCTGAAACACACAAATTCATGTATTTAAAACATATAAGTAGCTGACAAACAAAGGTTTCAAGAACATTGGAAAGTTCTTTGGAAAGACATCGTGTTACATACACCAGATAAGAATCCAGACATGTATTAGTCCAAATATTTACATGACAATTCAAGAACATAATCCTCACCCTTTTGTCTTTGGCCTCGGTCTGTTCTGAGGAAGTCTGAATCCTTTTCTGGAGGCCTCCGATGGTGCTAAGCGAGTCATCGTATCTTTCTTTTAGATCTTGGATCTCTTTCTCAATTGAGGTGCTCTTGGTCTGCAGGGCCTCCGTCTCCATCCTTGCTCTATTCTCACCATCTTTGGCCTGGGCTGCTTCCTGATATAGCTCCTCGCACTGCTCTTCTAGACCCAAGAGCCGATCACTGAGCTCCCCTACTTCCTCTTCCAGCCTCTGCTTCTCAGCTGTGAGCTCGGCCAACTGACCTTCATGGCTGCGAAGATCATCCAAGGCATGCGTTGCTCTGAGGAGTTCTGTCTGCAGAGTGGCTATGTCCTCAGCCCTCTGGGCACTGTTCTCCTCTTCTTCCCTCAGGGCCAAACGGAGCTTGGCCACTTCTCGCTCCAGGGTCTCTCTGGCATGGCTGTGTTGAGCCAGTAGGTCAACATCAGTTCTTTGGCTCTGCAGCTCTTTCTCCAGGTCGTGGATGCGCTGAACCTCCAAATTGTAGGCCTCATTGAGGCGCTTGCACTCGGCCTGTGCATCCTGCAAACTGCAGGTCAGCGAGTTCCTCATGGCTTCAAACTGCTCCAGTTGAACATACTCATTTTCTAGACATTGTTGGAGGTTCTTCATTTCAGTATTGCAGAGTGAGTTCTGCTCCTCCAGTTCAGCTCTCTGAACAGTTACCTCCATGTACTGTTGTTCCAGTTCCACTAACTTTAGACTCAAGTTCTCCACCTGGCCTTTATACCCATCTTCTATTTCTCTGTATTTTTCACTGGAGACCAAGTTAGCCTTCAATTTCCTTTGCACAGATTCCATCTCCAATTTCACCACCTCTTTGTCTTGCCTCTCATGTTCCACATCAGTCTTTGCACTTTTGTATTTCTCCTCCATGTTTGCTAGCTCCTCTCTTAGATCATTCACAATGGTATTGAAAGCCCTTTCTTTTTCCTCCAGGGCACTCACTGGCACAAATTTAGACTGAATGGCTTCATGAATAGTGTCCAGCTCTTTCTTCTGATCTTCGATTTCACTGTGAAGTTTTAAAGTACCTTCTTGGAGAGACTCATATTTGGAGAAGGCCTCTTTAGCACTTCTTTCTGCTTCAGCTAAAGCACTGTTTAGCTGGCTTTTTATTGCCTCATGGTCAACAATGCTGATATAGTCCTTTTCTAATTTCTCCTGCAGATTTTCTTTTAACATAGCACTTCCCTCTTTCACCTTCTTCAACTCATCCTCTTTAACTTTTCCATCTACCTCCAATTTGTGAATTTCAGCCTTTGCTTTCTCCAACGCTTCATGTAACTCTTTCTGCACTTTCTCATACACTTCTCTTTTAACAAACTCTCCCTCCAAGCTCTGTTTCAGAGCAATGTTCTCAGCTGCCACAACCTCAAACTCCTTCTCTTTATCTTTGTACTTCCTCTGGAGATTCTCTAGATCCTTTTCCATCGCTGCTTTATGGGCCGAAAGTGCAGCCACCTCACTTTCATACCTTTCACTGGGTATGTGAGTGCTCTTCAGGCTGCTCATGTTTTCAGCCAGAGAGGCCTTCTCCTCCTGGAGCCTCCTCAACTGCTCCTCAGCAAGATTTCTCCTTACAGTTGTCTCATCAAGCTGGTCCTTAAGCTCCTCCATAGCAAGATTCAGAGCCTTCTTCAATTCCTCATGAGTCTCAACAGGAACAAACTGTGTCTGGAGGTTCTTGCTGAGCTCGTGCAGCTCTTCTCGAAGTAGTTCCCGCTCATCTTCGCCATCCTCGACCTCACAGATCAGCGACTGACATTTAGAAGTGACATCTGCCAGTTTTTTCTTCAGGCTATCACTCTGTTCCTCCAGAGCCACCCTGAGACTCTCATGCTCCTGAAGTGGGACAGTGTCCCGGTGGTCCACCTCCCTGTGGAGCTCAGCCACCTCCTCCAGAACACGATCGTAATCCTCCCGCAGTTCCACCAGCTGCTTCTCCTTTTCATCCACCGCATTAGTCAGAAGGTTCTTCATGTTGTCGAACTTCTCTCCAGGCACCATGGTGACCAGACGTTTCTCTGTTTCTTTAACGCGAGCCTCCATTTCTAGGAGAGTCTCAGCCATCTTATCACGCTCTTCTCTCGCTGCATTCAGATCAGCTGTCAGTTTCTCGACCTCTTCAGCCAAGAGACCTTCACTCTTTTTATACTCCTCCAGAGCTTTCTCACTATGCTTCAAATGATTCCTGACTCGACCGACCTCAGCTGACGCACCTTCATATTTAACCTTGACCTCATTGAGCTGAGCTTTGAGATCGTCTAACATTTGGTTGCCAAGATGCTCCTTCACTGTGATCACATGTGCCTGTAGCTGCTTGACCTTAGCTTCAGAGTCCAGCATCCTCTTTTGGACATCTCCCAATGCCCCCTCTAGCTCCTGAATTTGCCGATCTGCTTCTCGCTTGGTGGAGTCACGACTCTGAACCAGCTCTTCACACTCCTTGGTCTTTCGTGCGAGTGCTGCTTGGAGGCGTCCTACTTCTTCCTGTGCAGCCTCCTGCTGCTTACGGGTGGACCTTAGCTCCTGACTTAAAGTCTCCACCTCGTTAGGGGTTGCGATCACTGGGTGAGAGAGCTCTAAGGGCCGGGATAAAGAACGAGATGGAACAGAAGGTTGCAAAATCTGCAATCAGAAAGTGCAGATATCAAAATTAGGCCTGCAGCTCAGCAGGATGTGTGCTCCTTAATAAACAATCTAAATATATATTCATGCTTTTAATATGGTGATCTCAAGGGACAACACTGTAAAATAAACACTTTTCTGTTAAGTTTTGACATTTCTATTACTACATAATTATACAATAATACATTTTAAGAGAAGACATGCTATAGATGCAATTCATCCGAAAATCTGGCCAGAATCTTTATTTTTACATGCAGTATCTTTCCTTAAATACAATAAATCAAATTTCCACCATAGCTAAAACAGTTGACAGAAGAAAGTGAGAAAAATGAATACATTTCCGCTAAACTGAACACCTAGGACAGTCTGGGTCAAGCACAGACACTGTGCAGAGGTACCGAGTTTCAATCAGAAAATCCTATTGCTGTATTACACCAATAGAAAGGTTTATCTTAATATTAATAAGCATCTGCTCACATAATAAAAACTGCACTGAAAAATAATGCGAATTAGAAAATATGTAGTAAACAACATGACAAATCAAGGGGAAGAGAACATTTTACCTGAGCTGAATCCAGACTTTGAGCTTGTCTGACAAGAACAGTTTCTTTCCCTGCATAGAAAAAACCATATTCCACACCAAGTCTCATTTAGACAGTCAGATTAGTTCATATGAATGCATTCTGGATATTTTTCAAACTCAGCAGGAGGCCTATGCCTTCAAGTCACATAACTAACTCACCTTTAATCACAGACTGGCCTGAATAATCTCCCTGCAAAATAAAATCATGCAAATGTATTAATTAGAGTCATCTTGTTAATGTGGTTAGAACACAAGCCCCATGATGCTGCATGGTGTTTCATTATTATTTGCCCTGGCTAGACACTCACCAGATGGCTCCGGAGCTGAACCTTCACGGTCTCTGTAGCTGTAGTCTCTTTCTCTCTGGCAGACAGCATGCGCTTCAGTTGCTCCCTCTGATTACAGCAAAAAAGACTGGTAAGTGAGAGGAAGTCAATCACCTTTCATGCTTAAGCAATAAAAAGGTGGTCTGGAGAAGTGCTGTTAAAAGAGCTGTGGAAAACCACTGATGAAATGCAAAGTACCTCTTTGTGAATGTCCTCCACCATCGACTTCTCCTGTAACGGGGACAAAATAAAGTGAACCACGAACTGTAATTACAGCAGTGCACATCACATTACAGATCAATTTCCGATAGACGCATAGTGAAAAGTTCATGTAAGGAATAACACAAGACAGACAGTGCAGTTATACTAAAATAATTCAGACTGAGGTTGCCCAGTGCAAAGCTTTTACCTCAGTGATTTGCCAACAACTATTTTTAATAAATTAATGAACAAAGCATCTCACTTTGTAACTGTTTATAATATTTAATCTTTAATATTTTGGAACGCCCATGAAAAACATTCATTTCTGACGTTGCTTATGTCATAGCACTCCCTCAACAGCTTTTTTTTTTTTTGCCGCTCTCCCATGTCAAGAAACTTACTGACTGTTAGAAAGCATGGACAGCTGAGATGTCTTCCGTAAATGTTAAATAAAATATCTACTAACAGAACGCTTCACACATCAATATGTTTTCTTTGTTAAAGCATGTTTTTTAAAGTCTGTTCATAATTAGGCTTAGATTATGTGAAGCGTCTGCCATACTAGCCCTGTGTATGGGCTGTTACTATAGAAACTACTAATATAAGCTGCCAGACTGACAGAAACATGTGGTTACATAAAATTAATCCACATTTATCCCAGTCAGGGTCAATGACGTTTCATGTCACTTTCCTTAGTTAAATCTAAGAGCACAGCTAATACTCATCCAGGAAGTCACAAAAGAGCCAAGAACAACATCAAAGGACCTACAGGCCTGTCTTGTATCAATAAAGGTCACGGTTCATGACTCCACTATCAGAAAGACACTGGGCAAAAATGGCATCCATGGAAGAGTGGCGAGGTGAAAACCACTGATAACCCAGAAGAACATTAAGGCTCGTGTGAATTTTGCCAAAACACATCTTGATGATCCACCTTGAGTTTTGCTTCAATAAAAAAAATAAATAAATAAATAAAAACTGTATTGTGTGTTTACTCAGGTTGCCATTGTTTTATGTTGTATTTCGTTTGAAGATCTAAAATTTAGTATGAGACATACACAAAGACAGAAGAAATCAGGATGAGGCAAATACATTTTCACACCACTCTACTCATTCAAAAGAGCCAGAATTACCATCAATACATTCTATCCTGCACCTTTACTGACCAAAGAGACCACGGCCTTCTCTTCTTGTTTTGTACTAGTTCATAAAAACAAGGTTCATAGATTCACAGGTCAAAGTTCACCTAGATAAATTTCATGCTAAGTGAAAAGTAACTGCCACTAGAAGCAAATGTGTGTATTGCATGGGGTCAAAAATTTTCAAATGCTATGAGTAAACACCTCTGCAGATTTGTGTGTGTGTGTGTGTGTGTGTGTGTGTGTGTGTGTGTACCTGACTGAGCTGCTGTTGCAGCACACTGACTTTGTCCAGTAGAGCCCTCTGTTCCTGATGATACTTCCTCAGAGTCTGCTGTTGGCTCTCATTCTGCTTCTCAAGATCCTGAAAAATAAACACAAATGCAGAAAATACAACCCACTAGATAAATATTTCTGACAGAATACCGCAAGCCGAAAGCTTTGACTCCACAGTCAAAGCCGCACAGATAAATGCAATCAGTTCCACTTACGTGAATAGTCTGATCCCTATTAGATGATGCCTCAGCAGCCACATCCACAGACAGCTGTAGACAAAAGAGAGGAAGAGAGACTCAGCGAAGCTGGCTGGAAATCACTACCAACACTGGTCATAACCATACATCTGCTGAGGCTTTAAAATAAACACTGCTTATCCTAGCTGCTTAATAATGTCATAACTAATAGTGAGTTACTATAGTCCTAATACTCTGCATTCTTTTCTCCAACAGCAGGTGGCAGTAACGTCGAGCTGTAAAACAGACCAGTCAAACACCAGTGCTTATTCCAAGATCAGCTGAGGTTGCTTTGTTGCACAACTCAATCACGCCAGGCTTTAGATCTAATCCAAGCTTTATAAACTAAACTAAACATAAAAACTAGGCTCCCAGCTCAGGATTTGCGAATAATGAAAGCAAATAAAAACTTTAACTCTGTGTGAAAATTTATAAACCAGGCTCGAAACTGCGAAATATACACAGACATGTGAATGGGTAAACACCAACTACAATGATTAGACCTGCTTTCCTCACTTCCATCTCCTTAAAGGTTCACTCACTAGTTTTGGCAGAAGTTTGCTAATGCTAGCTGTTTAAAATAAATGTAGGTTAGAAGCTTGATTGGTTGCTTTATTAACACATTATTATTTTTGTCTTCCTGTTGACAGACGCTGGGTTGAAAAACTGTTTTGACGTTCTCATTTATTGCACCTTTAAAATCCAAAACATCTAAATAATCAATAAACACGTGAATAATGAGTTCATCTCCAACTTCTCAGTGAGGTGGTGTTTTGTGATTAATGAAACATCAGTGCGTTGTGTGACCATATTGCAGTACCTGTCTCTTCTTCAGTTCCATCCTGCTAGCTTCTTTTGCTGTAAATACAGATTAAGGAAGAGTTTTGACATCACAGCTCAGTCTGTAGAACATGACAGAGTGCATTCAAGAGAGTTCGCAAAGAAAATCTGCGATCATCTGCACAGTCATAATGAGGACCTATTTCTAATGAGAAAAAAAAAAAAAAAAAAAAACACTGACTCATATCCAGCAATGTGACAAACACACACACACACACACACACACACACACACACACACACACACACACACACACACACACAAAACGTAGCTGCTCCACGCTGTGAACACCTGGCTGGCTCTGCTATACAGCTCACTTTCCTAGAAAAGTCCCTGCTGTTTCACCAACACTACACACCACATCCTCATTTACTTTCCCTCCTTCTTCCATCTGCAGTCCTCTTTTTAAAAGCCTTACTCATTTTTCTTACTCCACCCTTCATTTAAACTCTTAATACTGTCATTTCTAGTACTCCTATCAGGACATTTTTTATAAAAAAAAAAATAATAAAATAAAAACCTTTAAACTTGAGTTTTCACCTCAACTCATTAATCATCCCCATTTTTACACAACATCTTTGCCCTCCTATGTCTGTTTTGCACTGCAGCAAGAACAATTTTCTATTATTTTTCAAGAAATTGTTTTTTAAAAAAAATCAGATTAACGTAAAACCAGAGGTGCCAGCACTGACAAGAACATCAGGCAACTCAAGTTCAAACAACAGCATTCATCCACGCATTCATGTTCTCTACTGGCTCACAAGACAGCACCTTGTGAATTCACAAGTCACCTTGATGAAATCGGTCCAAAATGAAAGTAAATGTGTCTTTCACAAACCTTGTCCTTTCACCCTGTGGCTTTTTTTATTATATTTTTAACTACTATTATCGTAATAGTTTTCTTTACTATTATTATTGATTGTTTTACTCATTATTTTTGTTTTACTTGTTTGGTCCGACAGCTGCTTTAGCTGAAAATGCTTAAGGATAGTTTTCAGGTGTCTCACTGTAGCAAGAGGTCAAATGGTACAACTAAAGCATAAATGTTGGCACCTCGGTAAAACAATGTGCAAGTGTACCATCAGCACACTGTAGAAGAAACTGCAATTTGAAGACATCGCTCCTTGCATTTCAATCACTTGTATACTAATGAAAGAATGCATACAGATGTGGATCGTACAGTACAAACACCATCGATTGACAGTTCTGAGCTACTGCTTTTCTGAAATGATCAAAACTTCTGCTTGCTATTCACAAATTAATCAGTGGTCAAAGATGTGATTTTACCTTTCACATTATCCAGACAGCTCTTAATAAGGCTGATGAGCTCCTGGTTTTTGCCAAGTCGGGCATAGTGATAGCTGTCATGGCCTAAGCTGTCCACAGCAGTGACATCAGCTCCGTGCTTCAACAAAACCTCTACAGCATCCTTACAGGCAAATTCACATCCGTGGATCAGGGCGGTTCTGGAAGAGCACATTGCATTTGTATTAACACATCAGTATTCTGAACTCAGCATTAACGGTGTACTTAAACACTGCTCAGCACTGCAAAAAATGACATCGTAGCAAGTGGAAATAGCTTGATTATAGTTAAATCTATCTGGTATATATCCTAATATAAGATTATAATAAACCAAATATTATGATTATTAAACCCCTTTCTAGATTTTCTACTCATTTTAAGCTTGATATAGTCTTGTTCTATTTGTAGATATTGCAATTAGAGATTAATTAGACATTTTCCTCATTTCCAGCATCTAGAAAGAAGCAGAATTATCTTGCAGTATAATAAGAACATTTAAAGCCTGCAATTAGTGAAAATATCTAGAAATAAGTCTAATCATCTAATATTTGGTTATAATAGGAAATGCTAGATAAATTCGGTTATATTCAAGATATTTCCACTTACTGTCATTTTTTGCAGTGAGAAAGTAGTGTATGTGGGCAGGCCTATCACGACTGTGAAATTTATTAACACTACAAATGCAAATAAATTCAATTTCTGTTTGGCCTTCTGGATAAAAAAAAAAATTCAAAGGGAAGACATAGGGCAAACAATAAATGTACAAACATATTACTGAAATACACAGTTTACTAGACAATAATTTTACATTATTTACAATACATAATAACTATAAAAGTCTATGTAAATAAATTGTCATCAACAACGTGCTTTAGGAAAAGTGGCTAAGTTATAACTTTGCTAAATAGCAACAGTTAACTGATTAAACTTTATACTGAGAATAATGATTAAGATATGAAGTTTGGCCAAAACCAGTGGAGTGTCTCAGTTATCTGCTATTAATATTTGAACACAAGTGCTACTTTTTTTCCAGCACAGAGAGATGCATTAGGTAACCCTGAATACATGTGAGGACATATGGGTAAGATTTCTTTACTTGTTCTGCTTGTCGCGCACTCGGATGTCAGCCCCTTGGTCCAGCAGGAGCTGACAGATATGGGGATGACACATCTGAGTGGCCAGCACCAATGGAGTTCTCCCATCCTACAAACAAAAAAAGGGAAAAATGGCACAGAAATTCATTCATTGACGGCAAATTTCAGACACAAGAGTAACTATAATCTAAAATTACAAGAAAAATCATCACACTGAAGGAATATAATCTCAACTTTTCACTTTATTCAAGAAGATTTGAATGAATAGTCAGTGCAGGCAGGAATGCACTTTACATTAGAGTTAAAGAAATGAATGAACAGTTACTAAGCACATGATTCTACATAAAGCCACAGCTGTAACACTATACATGTAGTGCAGAAAAGCCTTTAAACAGAAATAACAATACAATAAAACCACATCACAGGCACTCAAACACCAACATGTACATTTCCCATGCTCAGTCCTAGCACTACTCCTAGTGTGGACAAGGTGCCATGAGGATTCAGTGGCTTATAGGACTTCAATTTTAAAGAAATCGGTTCATCTCAGAGCACCATACTCACGTGCATTCACAACTAGCCATCTCTGACAACTGGTATATTTTTTTTTCTTAGCACAGTTTGGTATAATTCAGCCTGTTTTTTGCCCTACCTCCCAAAGATTGAAGGCATGACTGTATTTGAAATGCTGCAAATTAGGCAGATAATAGTTACCCTTTTAATACAAACTACCCAAGATATTTCACAAAATCCTTTATATAAAAATGAGATTACCTCTTCACTAAGCACTAAATTAGCACCAATTTAAAAAAAACCTCAGCTTGTACTGTTTGTGTTGCTGTACTCCTCTCTTACAGGGTTTTAGCTTGAGTATTTAGTTCAAAAGTATTCAGCTCATACTTTTGCTTGCCTGATGCGTCTATGTAGGAGACTAAAAAGCTCTTCTAGAAGTCACTCTGGATAAGGACGTCTGCCAAATAATACAAATGTAAACAACCATATGAAGCATAATGGTAAGACCTGGATGTATACTTATGCACTCAATAGCTATATTACCCTCTTAGTAAACAGAGCAGTCTTGGCTGATAAACTACATGTAGAGTGAAGGGGAAAAGTGTATAAATCTATACTCGATACTTACAAAGTCACTGGCGTTGACCGAAGCCCCACTGTCACACAACAGCTTAACACTGGAGGAGCAGCCAGCCATGACTGCAGAAAGGAAATGACAGAGACATGATGGACGGATCACAAAACAAATAAGAATGGAGCTGTAATCCTTATACCCTGATCATACCCTGTACGATCTGCCTAACACTCTAATTCATTACAAGATGATAAAGTATGAACTGTAGTTTTAGCTTGTCCTGCTATCCAATTAGCTTTTCGTTACTCTCAGTTTGCTTTGGCACTGACGTCACCATGTTCACCACAACACCGTGAGAGAGAGGAAAAGGTCAGCAAGACAAAAGAAAAAAAAAAAAATAGATGTTATTCACCAGCTTCATGCAGGGCTGTTCTTCCCTGCAGGTCCACATTTCCAACAGGGCAGTTATGCTGCAACACACAAACGCGTTCGAGTTTACAATCTTTGTACAGCATTTCCATTGACATATGTAGTACTGTATACAGACAAATGCTACACAAACAAACCTCTAACCTTAATCAAAAGTATTAAAAAGTCAGTTTGTCAGACAGCAAAACGTTAAACACAAAAGCAAATGTGAAACAGAAAAATCAAAACCATATCAACATCAACACAAGATGGAAAAGGGAGGTCCTTACTGAACAGAACTGCTGCTGATTAGACACGGTGTATGAATATCGCAACTTAAAAGAACTGCACTTCCGCAGGCTTTACCACTTTATCCAGATGATACAATTTTAATGCGAAATCATTCGTGTTAGTATAGTGAGGAGTAATTCTTTCTTTTGCATAACCTGGTTTCCTTTAGGCGGGTTTTCAGCATCTGCATACTCAAATTAATGTCGTGCAAAGGTGACAGCATATTTAAAATAACATCATATGAATGCTGTTGATAAAAATAGGCACAAAAAAAAGCATCAGTAGATTCATTTAGGCTCATGTTTCCTCTTACTGTAAATGTTTTCCAACTCTCGGTTTTCTGTGGTCTCTCAGACTGACGCACGCTGTAGCCAATCAGCAATGAGCATGTGATGTTCAATAAGAGTTAATGTGTTTCTGATTTTGCTGTTGCGTTTTCAACTGTGTTGTGGTGTTTTGCCTTTTGCTGTTACATTCTTTACTTGTTGAAGTCTTCTGCCACCACATAAATAAGGTATGCTGCATACAGGGTTGCCAGGTATGAATTACTTCCATGGAGGTTTTTTTTTTTTTTTTTTTTGGCTACATGTTCAGGGTTGGGCAGGTTTGTATACCTTAGTTTACTGATTAGTTCTATCAAGGACTGGCAAGTGAAATAGTCTATTACATATGTATGTGGGCTGTGATTATACTGTTGTAAATTAACAGGTGAATTGGTATAGAAATAAGATATTGCAAGGCCATTTTATGATATTGACTGAAAATTGTTTAAGAAAATGGTAAATATGTTTTTTTTTTTTTTTAAAAATGCATCACATGGCTCCTAAGTGGTACAAGAGGTTCACCTTATCCTCAGGAGATCACAAGTCTGAATCCTGGCAATGCCACAGCCATCCATGACCAGGAGATAAAGACAGGAAACTTGGCCATGATCTCAGTGTGGGAGGGGTGGCATACTTCCTCTCCCCTCATGCAAGCGGAAGGGATGGACAGTGCTTTCCACCAAGTGTGTTACGCGGCCCCGTGACACAACATGAGCAGCAGTTCAAAAAGATAAGGCTGGCTTCATGTGTCTCGGAGGAAGCATGTTAAAGCCTTCACCCTCCCAGATTGGTAGCTGTCGTATGATGAGGGAGACCTAACTGGCAGGTGTGAATTGGCCAAGACTAAATTAGGGAGAAAAATCGGAGAAAAAATAATGGCCTTACTCTGGAAATATGACATATTTCACAAGCAGAGTCATGATTTTGGAGCTTAACACAGGGTTTATATGCCAAGTTTCGACCTGTATTTGTTATCTCCACTGCAGGTCTATAACTTTGTTTGACCTAATGATTAATATTTTGGCCGCCTGCAGGTCAAGACCAAGAAAGTGTTGCTATGGCACTGGCACTGCTCAGTTGAACATTCATTCCCAGAGCTCAAACCCCAAATCAAGCTCATTCTCACGCTGTTCCTTTCTTTCTCCTGCCAATTTTAAGCTTGTTTGGACATCCTGACTCACTATAATACTATTCTAATCATTTCCTCACTCTTTCCTTCTCTCTCCAGCAACAGCTTCCCAAATGGGCAGTGTGGTCACATGATTGAGCTGTTAACTGCACCCTGGGTATTGCGAGCTGCTCGAGGTGGGCTGAAAGCAGCGGGTCAGGTTACTATGGCCTCTATGATGACGGCACAGAAATACAGGGGAGGATGCCCTGTCAACACTCCCAACACCCTAGAGTTCTTGAGGGCTTTTAGCATACACATTAGGTAGATGAGTAGAACAGGTCACACTGACTTCGAGGTGGGCTGGGGGTGGTCAAAACAAGGCTAAATCATAAATGAATCTCTGAGCAATTATAGTAATTACTGTTCTGTCTTGAAATTTAGCCATACGTTTGTAAAAGTAAACAAATGTTTTAAGGTTTCCTAACAAAATGTAAATGTAACGTATAAAAACAGTGATTTGGCCATGGCAAAAAGTGACAGTTACTCAAGCTTGAATTTTCTACTCTAGAAAAAGAGCCATTAAATGGTGATGATATGAAATGAAAAAGCCTATTTTTGACTCTTTGCCTTTCTGAACCATCAGTTGGACCATCAATTCTTCACAACCTTTGCAGCGTAATTATCAGATGTCAGGATGTTAAATTGATGTGAGATTTTGACATGACAGGCCTGAGAATAGATCTTTCAGAAAATCCATCATTAGGGAAACAACAATTTCATTCTCTTTGCACACATGATGACAAAGGACATCCATTATGCACCTTAGATTGTCCTTTATGGTCCTGTAGCTTTCTAACATATAATACATTTTACAGAATGCACCCATGCATTATTTTTTAAGCTGATGGAATGGCCCTGATTGACAAGTGCATATTTCCCACCATTTCTCTGTTCGGCACTGGACAAACCACATCAACAGCTTCTTTCACTACACAAAAACCTGGCGTACAGATAAAGAGGTGATAGTAGGGACACATTACCTGTAGAAGCTTCTGCACACACAATGACTGTCTATTCCGGGCTGCTAAGTGTAAGGCATTTTTTCCTGTAAAGATAAAAACACTGACTGCCATTCAGACTCAAAATGCAACAAACAGTGATCACTAAGTTTCTTGCATTTTGTGCATGTCTAGTTTATTTACATAATTTCCTTGCATAAAATTTGACTGGTAATGTTTAATAGTTTTATGAATAATTGCTATTCGCTACCTGGTGAAGTGGACATTAATAATAGTGTCCCAAAAGAAAGAATTTAATACCTGTGGCATCATTGGCTGTGACATCAACACCGTGACCGAGGATGACGCTAAGGCAGTCCAAATGTCCTCTGGTGGCAGCAAGATGAAAACTGCAGGGAGAGAGGGAGAGAGAGAGAGTGAGAGAGAACCCATGGGTAAATCAGGGTAAAAGCATAGAATTTCAATACGGTAATATCCGACTGCAGGAAATGGTAGCGAGAGCGCATGAGAGAGAGTGACAGTAGAAGCTGGAATGAAAGAGTGATAAAGAAGGCAATGTAGTGTGGAAATCGATGCCTGCTGTAACTGGCTATATCAGCATTCACAGACGATGATGGGAAACTCAAACCGCAACCATAACCCTCTTAACACAGCCCACATACAGTATACATTAACTCTGTCTAATATGTACTTTTTTCAGCTTCCTCCCCAAATCCATAGAATCCATGCCATCCCTACTTAGATTAGAATATGTAAATGCCTGTACAAGAGAGGGACATTGTGGAATAGATGGGACATGTTTAACAGGCAAGTTGAGCCTTCTTGTCCTAACTGGCTTGCTGTGGTGGTGGTCATATATGGGAATAAAACCATTAGTTGTTTTTAATTTCCGTTTTTATGGAGTGTCCCCCCCCCCCCCCAAGTTATTTTATTGCTGGAATGTGAGGAGAGCCTCGGCAATTATTACACCACATTCTTATTTGATATCGCTCACCCCACCTTTAAAGCTATGCTAGATTTAGTCTCAGAATTCTGATTGGCCTGGCATAAATGCATGGCACATTATGTACAGCAATGTGAAGGCTGAGAAGCTATTAAAGCACCCCAATTATGTCCACAGCAGCTCATTGTTGTAGCATATTATTCTTAAGCCTTCATGGCAGTCAACACCGGCCTCAGAGTGCTGAGCAGACTCGAGCTGGACACATGGCATAACTGTTCAAGTGCTCAGAGGTGTGGGAAGTCACACAAGCTGCCACCTGACTTCGGGAACCGTTATTAAAAGCTGTGTTGAGAAGAACTCTGGGCATGCCACAGCCTTGACCCGCAGGTCTGGACGCAAAAGCTGCAGATAAGTGTAGGGGTTCCGCCCCACCATTAACATGAAACCCGAGTGACATGCTGTCTGCTCCCTGGCTTACGGTTACATCATGTTATTCAGGGGCTATTGTTGTCACCTAATGGAGAGGAATGATTTTTTGGGGTATTGTTACAAGTCAGGAGGCCATCATGTGGTCAGCTGATGTGATGAGGTCGTTGATCATAATGTGCAACGCTTAGGAAAGTCATCATGCTTTGGATATTCTATTGCAAAAAGTATGACTGTGGAAACCACATGGAGCAAAGCACCGATTTACTAGAAAAACTACAGAAAGACAGCTGCTCAGTGTCCTGACAAAAATAACAGAGTGCGTCTTTCTTTAAACATCCAGCACAACACCCACATTTGGTTTCTTTTTTCTTTTTACATGATTAAAAAATAAAAATAAATACATAACACTACAAATGCAATCCATCTCCTAGACCTCCCAGTGTTCTGGTAAAATCTCAAAAAGACAAGCATAAGCAACCCTTCATTGTGGTAAACCGTGGCTAGGGAGGCCGGAAATGCTCTGTGACCTGCTGCATGCAGGACTCGTACATTAACTCACTGTAGGAGCTGCCACGTTGTTGACAGGCAAAGAGACGAGAGGGCTGTTCAGAACCCAGACATGTCATTCTAGCTTGGCTCCAGCGCCTTCCATGCCTCCGCTGGATGTGTGACATATTTAGAGACACTCAAATTTTGTGTGTGTGTGTGTGTGTGTGTGTGTGTGTGTGTGTGTGTGTGTGTGTATGTGTGTGTATGTGTGTGTGTGTGTGTGTGTGTGTGTGTGTGTGTGTGTGGTGGAGCTTAAAAGACCCCCCAAAAGCAAGAACATGACCCTGGGAACATGCACATTAAAGCCTCAGAAATGTCAGTCTGAACATTCTGTATCATTAACTTTCACACAGAGAGCAACACCCAAAGAAACAGAAAATAATTCTGCACACACAGCTAATGCCTCATTAAAAAAGGGTCATGTTCACAGTGTTTACTTTACATATGGACAGTGTTACTTTAACCAAATAAGTGAACATTTTCTGACTTCACGAGATGACTCACTGTTGATGTTTCAATATGGCAGAAGCCAGGAAGTTCAGTTAGCGGTCAATAAGTGCAACTAAAGTATCATTTTAGTCTTTTATTTCTAATTCACCAACACATCTGAGAGTAATGTTGATATTCACCAAGTTTTTTGTATCTTTGCTTTTACACTCTCTGTATATAACCAAATGATTACATGTTTGCTCTCTAAATCATTAGCCATGGTCATTAGCTGGCATATTCTCTGAGCGCTGATTTCCCAGTTACCTAACAACACTATTCTCATAACTTTAACTACTTGAATGAAAGAATTTCTAAAACATCATTTCAACATTTCAAGAGTTCTATCTGAACTAACAATTATACTTAAAAAAAAAAAAAAAAACTGTCATGTGACAGGTTTCCAAAAATAACATACATCAATGTACATAGTACAGAATACTCAAAAATAAGCATATGGGTACAACGGCAGGGGAATATGGGACATACAAACTGTATATGTGCTCCAAAAGGCCATAATGAAAAGTTGCGGTTTCTGTTTCCAGTTGGTTAATCCTGGATTAGCAATGGTAATCACATTCTCTACAGATGTGCACCTCACCCTGACCCCCCACCCACACACTCTCCCTCCAAAGGCTATCCCTGTAGGCCAGGCAAAACACATTTTTATTAAAGATAAACACTGCACATATAATCCGATCTAAAATCATGACCCACAACTGCATCTGGACTACAGCGCACCCTCCCTGTGGTCTCCACAGCTGCAGTGTCCATCATACGCTTACCCCAAGCTGAAACAACACAAACATGAAATCAGTGTGTGGCCAATCTATATATGAGCAGTGGAATCCTTTACATCTAAAAACCCCAAAAACATATGACCTTGCATGCTCTCACAGCACTTGACCTCCCATGTAACTGGAAGGTCTCCATGCTCCTCCATGGGGCAGGTTGCTGCTGACGAGCGTGCTTCATATATCAGTCAGTGTTTGTTACCTCCAGCTCTGTTACGCTGCCTCGCCACCCTGGCGACTCGACGGTGCTGAATGCACTTGATTTAGGCCTGAGAAATTCCAGAGCCTTATTACAACTCCAGGCCCTTTCTCTATGCCAGCTCACAGGAAGAATCTCACACACGGATAGAAATACCCCAGGGGTGGAAACATCTTATGGCTCCGATCGCGAAGTAAAACAAAGCTGGCATTAAAATAAGCTAGAAGTTGGAACCCTCTATCCTCGTTTTACTGCCATAGGGATAAAAAAGTATTAAAGAATGTTTAACCATAATAAAAAGCAGCCAGCTCCTGACTCCGTACTAAAGGTGTATATAATCAAGTATTTTCCTTTTGCATCTAGGATTCGTTTACAATCCATGCGTCTCTGCTGACTTCTGCGTCGCTTCTTTTCTGTATACATGTTTCCGGTTGAGTGGCCCTGTTCCACAGTGACAATTCTAGACATATTTGTGTCCTCTAGTTGGGCACAGAAAGCCTCAGCCCAGATTAGACACAAACACAGGCCAGCGAGGATTCTGTAAATACCAGTCATTTTGAAAAGATTATAATTACTCCCGTATGCTGCTGCATAAACACACAGCACTCAGTTTGGATTCAGCCCTCTAAACATAACTTTTCATAAGGATGAGAGTTTATTGGCTTTGCTCTTTTAATTGAAAGAGAACTCTAAGGCTTTGCATTTATGATTAATAGGAGAACCAGGAACGATATTGTTTATTAGGATAATGCAATAAGACAGACACTGGGCCGGAGATTCAAATCCCCCCTGAAGCCATTATTATCCTTTGACACCTAAACGGAACTAATTAAGACGGTCTTGTTTGACTTTGTCGAAACTGCACATCCTGTGTGTGTGTCTGTGTGTGTGTGTGTGTGTCTGTATGCGCACTTACGCAGAGCGGCCCTCCACGTCTAGTTTGGTGGCGATGATGCCTTTCTTACTGAGGACAGCTGACACCTTGTCTACCTCTCCTCTTTCTACCGCCTTCATCAGCCTGTCGTCATACTTATTCCAGTCGGTGTTCTGCAAAAACAGGAAAAAGAGGGCAGCACATTTAATTCAGCGTAATACTCTTAAATAAAACACCTAAAGAAGTGCATTAGAGACTGTCAGCATGGCTCAAATTGCTAGGTATGTGAAAGTGATTGCTTTTCTTTGTGAATAGCTGTCAAAAAAGAAAAGGAAATCTTCGCTCTGAGGAATGGAGTTCTTACCAGTTCTTTAAATGGCACTTTTTGCCATGGAAATCATTTGCATTTCCAAAGAGTTATGGGGAAAAAAAAAACAATTTCAAAATTAAATTGAGTGCAAGAATGTGATTTGACAACAAGTTAAAACAAGTCATGAAATCCAGAGTCTCAAAAGATCTCTTCGAATCAACACTGCATTCTCCAGGAACATTCCAGGATTCATAGCTGCTGTGGAGAAAGTCATAAGTCACTCTCCCTTAGTAGGTCAGTCCAAAAACCACACACAAATACGCAAGCATGTGCGCAAAAACACACACACAAAGTTTCCCAGTAAAGTTTCAAACTTTTATAAGCAAGATTTAAATAAATGCATGTGTTTAAGTCTACATGTTAAACACATTTTGCTCCAAAAGTACAACCTTCCTTGTGTCCATCTGATACCTACAAAGTACATGGAGGTGCATTTAAGCCATCGACTCATGGTGCCGGTGATGCTGGTCCTTTACGCAGCTGCTCAGGAGATAGAGATATAAAAACAAATGACCAAAGTTGCCTCCTCACTTTGCCCTGTTGGAGGGAAAATACACTCTACCAGCGAGTGTGTGGGTTTTGTCCTGTTTAATCGAGTCCAGTGCTCCAGCAGGCTGCCTGCGCCTCACCGAGAACCAAGAGTCCTCGGCCGATTCTGCTCGCTCCTCCCCAAGCCTCAGCCTCTCCCCGTGCTCTCATCACGTCTTCGCATACACACAAACACACTTGCACATGCCTGTGCACGGAGCTGCTGCAGAGCAGGGGCCAGCCCTGAGACAGCAGCTCCTCCTCTGAGCACGAGCCTCTCTGTCCTTTTGTCCCGTTCTGTTGCTTTTTCAGGCTAAATTCAGGTCGTCCTGCTTTGCCCTGTAGATAGAGACTCTTCTTCCTGAGCGCCCGTTGTTTCTCTCTGCACTAAATGACAAGGTCCTGCAGCTCTTGGTGGTAAATATGTGATCTCTTCAGGGTCGAAAATATCCCGGTAAACATTGTGCAGATGGGCCTTCTGACTGGTTACCTTTTTTTTGCCCCCCCCAAACCTTTCTCCAATGACTGATTGGGGAACAGGCGCTAAGAATAACCTATCCTGACATGCTCGGCCCATGAGTAACCACAACGGTGGCGGAGAGTCAAGACGGAGGCCAGCCAAGCAGGAGGAAGCCCACACACACACGTACACAGCTAGAAATATTAACCTATGACAGATTACAAGTTTGGATCTAAACCACTCTATTAGAGGACACCGTGAAGTGAGTGGTCTACACCTCTCGCGAACTTTCTCTTCTCATGCTCCAAGTGATGGCAGAGCTGCTGATCCAGACGCACAGTAGCAGGATTAGGTGTCGGCCTTTTTACAATCAGCTGTCTGGGAATCTCCAAAGCCCTCTCATCTCCATCTCTCTCTGCACCTTCATGGTAAACACGGCATATAAAATCTATTTCAAACAGTACACGTCATCCTTCAAATTCGGAGACTGTGAAAAATATATGGGGGGAGACTGTGTGTGTGTGGGGGGGGTGCGTTTAATTTACACGCCGCATCAGTGGAAGAGGGGGGTCGTGTTACACACACCCCCTTCCGAGTCGCAGTGGAGCCGACTGAGTGGCAGCAATCTTCAGAAAACATGTGAGAATCTCTTCACACACTGAACGAGCCATATGAGGGGGTCAGTGGAAAGGGGAGGAAGGGGAGAGGGGTTACTTTCTAACCTGCTCTGCAACATGGAGACAAAGGAACAGAAATGGACACATGCATATATCTGCTCACATAAATACACACATGCATGTATGTGCATGTGTCGGGGTATGTATTTTTGTTTTGTCGTGCTGAAAGGACAATGAATGATGGCTTAAAGATGTTTACAGCCTATTCACTCGCTTTAAATGTGTCGCTTTAAATGTGTCGCTTTAAATGTGCGACAGACAACCATATTATGATGAATGATATCCCAGTTCGGAATATGTAAGAATATGCATAGTGCACCTTGGGTGATAAATAACTGCTAAAAATATGCTCTTTCATTAACACATAAAAACAAACTGCACTAAAGAATACGAACTTTGTGAGGTTACAGGAATATTTAAATAAGGAACAATGTAAGCTTAAAAAGGACAACAGACAATCAGCCATTAAAATGGGGAAAAGGGAGGGGGTGGGGGTGGGGGAGCTGTCGGGAATACTCTACACACCAGCTATTCATTGTCAATGTGCAGTCTGATGAAACGCATTAATAGAACCAGTCAACCTTAAAACCATCATTATTCCACGGTTATGCCTTCGCTGCATTTGACCCATATACTGTATGTTCAAAACATTACGAAATGCCTGTTTAGTGCTACTCGTATCAGTAGGCATTTTGTTTTTAGTACCAGTTACCTCACAGAGATGCTATAATTCACCTGCTATTGTTATCTGTAGTCAGAGTTTTAAAAAAAGTTCTTTCAATATTGACTGTGCTCCTTTTCTTAGCAATGTTCAACATCACAAAGAGCCCACACTGAGAAGACAACAACAACAACAAGATTTTATCGAGTTTAACAAAAACAGCTCACACCTGTTAAAAGTTTAAGCTTGAACTCATGTGCAGAATCCTGTATTTTTGCTGAGCGTGAACATTCTAACAACAAGAGCTAATAACTAAGAGCTGCCAAGGAAAAGGTTTGCTCTTATAAACAATTTTGTCTCATTAGTAGCCAGTAGCCTCTTTTGTCTTGTTTACAAGCACAGAACAGAAGCAGATACATAATTGGATATTACTTGAGTAATTAAAAAAAATTAAATACAGTTTTTAATCACTGCCACTTTGCGATCTGGTTGATAATAGCCTATAATTTAAATTCTCTTATGCTACTTGATTGGTGCTACTGGAAAAGGTTAAGTTAAACTAGCTACACTATATGGCCAAAAGTATGTGGATACCCCTCCTAGTGATTGAGTTCAAGTGTTTCAGCCACACACATTGCTAAAATGTGCATACAATCAAGCACATAGCCATGCAAACTCAAAAGACAAACATTGGCAGTAGAATGGGTCGCACTGAAGAGCTCAGTCTCTTTAAACATGGTGTTGTCATAGGATGCCATCTTTGCCACAAGTTTGTCAGGTTGTGAAATATTTCCCTAGTTGACCTGGCCCGGTCAACTGTGATTGCTATTATTGAGAAATGGAAGAGTCTAGAAGCAACAACAGCTCGGCCATGAAGCGGCAGTCCATGCAAACTGACAACAGGGCAGCCGAGCACTGAAGCACATAGCGTGTAAAAATTCCAGTCTGCCTCTGAAGACTGAAGCTGCATGAAATGGGTTAACATGGCCAAACAGCTGTACACAAGCTGAAGATCACTGTTCAATGCCAAGCATCGGCTGGAGAGGGGTAAAGCACTGCCACTGTAGCACAGCGGGGTGAAAATTTCAAATCTGATTGAACAGAAGGCATTGATAAATTTTCTATAACAGAAGCCGACAATACCGCCAGCTGTATTCAAATCACATGCTTATATTAAATGTAGTCATTCTAATGTTTTCATTTCTATAAAAACAACTCATTCACTGGATCTGTATTGCAGACATCCCACATAACATAACACTAATAGTAAACACATTTTTAAAATATTATTTCCAATGAAAAATGTATAACTGTTGATATAGTGTAGCTTTCTGTAAATGTATTTAACATTTATGGAAGGAGTTGTCAGTGTCAGCGCTTTGTAAGTTTTCTGAAATGAGAATCTTCAAGACACTAAAGACAGGGCTTTGTGTCTTTAGTTGCCGTGGGCAAATTGCTGTGGTATAAGAGGAATAAAACACTTCAGGGTGTGCTGCTATTGGAAAACAATCAACGTCAAGGTGATAACACATCACACCATCATGTTGCTGATTATTATTAAGCACCTCGTTGTGTTCAATTCGTTATCAAGTCTATAACGGCAAATATTCCTATGACAATTATACACAGTAAACGTAAATGCGGAAATTATTTTATTTGGTCTAATGATTAAGTTCCTAGAGTATAGAACAAGGATTAACAGCTGTGCCAGTATACTGAGGATCCAGCAGCACAGGGCATGGGATTCTGAAAACAAAAAAAAAAAAAAAAAAAAAAAAAAAAAAAAAAAAAAAAAAAAAAAAAAAAAAAAAAAAAATTAACTTTTGGGAGCAGAGAGAGAGAGAGAGAGAGAGAGAGAGATTCATTGCTTCCTGTGTGAATGGTTGAAACTGAAATGTTTGTGAGGTCATTAGAGTTGTTGCGGTAGATGTTTACCTCAACGCTGACTTTCAAAATGCATTTCCATCCATTACCATTTACCTGTTTTTTTTTTAACTGATTAAGTTTTTATGTTGCAGTGTTTCTCATCCCTTTTGCGTCCAGCTGCAACTCCCCTAACATTTTCGCAACCCCATCCCTCTGGACTCTCATCATACTACAGCAGTCTCTGTGCAGGGTACATGCACTGCACTGAATACCCTTTGCTGTGTAATCCTCTATACACTGCGACCTCTGCTGTCACTCCTAGCATGTTCATTAAGATTTTGTAATACCTTTTTTCTTTAATTGTCAATACGGACTTGTGTTTTTTAAATGGCCGATTAATACGGTCATATTTTTCAGACCAAGTTATCATACAGTGAAAATTTCAAGCCATAACATCCCTAGAAATCAGTAGAAGCAGGTTTACTCACTAGTGACAGATATTGAGCTAATCATATCCAGTTTCTAAATGTGTCCAAGTCAGTCCTTGGCTGCTAGGCAGTCTGAGTCCTTCCACATGCTATACATGATTTCAGCACCTTCCAAACCAGAACTACTCTTCACATGTCAAGGTCAAGTGAACAGCATTTTAAGAAACTATACTGTGTACCTGACAACACTTAAGACAAGTGCAGATACTCAAAACCTTCAAAGTGAAAGTGAAAGTGACATGTGAAGGCCAATGTATGGTAACCCATACTTGGAATTTGTCCTCTGCATTTAACCCATCCAAGTTAGTGCACACACATTAGGAGTTGTGAGTAGTGAACACACACACTACAAACCGTGAACACACCCGGAGCAGTGGGCAGCCATTTTTACTGCGGCGCCCGGGGAGCAGTTGAGGGTTAAGGGCCTTGCTCAAGTGCCCAACAGTGGCAGCTTGGCGGTGCTGGGATTTGAACTCACGACCTTCCGATCAGTATCCCTTCAGGGATGGGGTCAAAGATCAACTGTTTCTTTTGGCACAAAGTCCACAACCCATCACTTGCCTTGAGTATATACGGTGACAGCCATGAATTGCACATCATGATTATGAGATATGGTCTGAGATCATCTCTCTGCAAGATATCACCAACTCTCTGTGCCTCACTGATGCACACAAACATCACCAGCAGTTAGAAAACAGGTTCAGACAGGAGCTCATTAGCTTGTGTTTATATACCATCGTGTTTGTTTCTCCAGATTACTCATCTCATGCTTTCTCTTCAAATAGAAGTTGGTTCACAGCTCACAAAAACACCGGCAGGGAGTCAAAAGAATAGAAAAGAATAGAAAAGAAAAGAACAGGAACAGCCAAAGATGGAAACCCACAACTGCACAATCCAAAACTCCCACCACTACTCACACAGCAAGAGTCTGACAACAAACAGAAACTTCCGGAAAAAACACATTACATTTTGCAATGACAAAAAGCAGCTACAGAGAAATAATGAACTAAACCCAAGTGAACACTACACAACCTTTAAAATCCCAGAAATGCTGTATTGCTTACACTACACAACTGTTGTCACTTGCAAACTGTTATTTTGCAGACATAGTGGTGTTCACACTACACGACCAATCATGGACAAGGCTCACACACTACAAGATCTTGAGAGATCCCCACCAAAGTGCACCTGAACCCCAAAAAAACCTGCTTTCACAGCTAAATAAACAGGATAAATAAACTTAGCATCTAAATAAGCTCGCCATCATGTGACTTTGTCAAGAGCAACTGGGTGTGGTGGTTGTTTCTGCACCATATATAAGCACACAGGCTTGAGAAACCCTGAAAGTGACTCTTAGATCAATAAGGATATACTCTACCACTGACTCCACCATCCATCATGAATTGTCCCTGAGGTATCACTATAACGATGGCCATTAACCCCATTCCCAATAACCAGAAAGGAAAAATACATTTTTAATTTAACTGATTAGAACTACTTTTTGCTCAAACATTGCAAAGTAGCTTGATAAGAACGGCTTTGATAAGATTATCTCTCATGTCTATCTCATCCTGTCTCAAGAAATCTATTATGGGGTTTTCCCATCAAGCTATTTCAGGCAAATTTTTGAAAATATATGGAGAAGCCTGAAAAAAAAAAAAAAAAAAAAACAACAACAAAAAAAAAAAACTACATTTCACAGAAAGATAGAGGAGGAAGTTGGACTATATACAGTACTGTCCAAAAGTCCAAGTCAGTACAAAAAAACATTTTAGATTCCCAAACATTAGTTTTCTAGCACAAAATTAAATGTTACGGAAACATGTTTGTATGTCATTAAAGAAAGCAGCATATTACGTAAGAGACACTTTTCAGACAGAAAACACAATGAAGGCTGCTGGGTTTTGCTGCAAAAATAAGAAGCGAGTGCGAAAGTCAAAGTCTCCAGAAGAACTGTGGCTGGTTCTGCAAGATGCAATAAAACTTACCAGCTCATTTCCTTATAAAACTACACAAATTTTACCGGAGACTACTATTTTTATTTTTTTGTCACACCAAATATTGACTTTGTTTTATTTACTACTGTTTACTGCTCTTTATGGGTTTTTTTTTTTTAAAATGTAGAAACGTTTATCTTCATTATTTTGAAGGCGTCTTTGCTCTACAGCATTTCTTTGCATGTACCTAAAACTTTTGTATACACAGTACTGTATAAAAACAAAATGCAAATGGTTTCATCATTAGACTACGTCCACATTAATCCTGATAGGTCTGAAAACTGCATTTTCGTTTTTTAAAATGCTCTCCCAACTTCACTGGGGTTTTCAAACGTCTGAAAACGCGTACATCCCTATACTACACATGCTTAAAAATTTAAGAAGCATGGGCCTGCATCATTTCCATCGGCCATTTATTTACTTTCCGTCTCTTTGAATTGATGTGGTGGAAAAATGTCGAGGAAAAACACAGACGAAGAGGTGGGGTTGTTGTGCTGCAGTACAATCTCGTCCACCATCTTGTTTGTTGATCGCCGTTTTCTAAGTCCACACTGCAATGTGAAAACGGCGTTTTCAAATGTATCCACTTGGGAGAGCGTTTCTGAAAAGTTCCGTTTCTGCTGGACAAAAATGCCGTCTCGGTGTGGACGGAAGACCAAAACATAGGGAAAAAGATGCGTTTTCAAATTCATCCGGATTAATGTGGACGTAGCCTTATATGCATATTCATGAATGAAAGCAACATCAGCGGTCGCCATGATGCTGACCAGAATAAAAAGGAATGAGTGAACCAACAACCAAAATCTCTCCACTATCATGGTCAATATATATCACTTCATTATACATATATAAATACGCACATTGCACCTTGAGACATACCAGATCGGTCACTTATCGGTAACGTAGTGCTGGTTCTAATAAAATGTTGCACAGCATTAAAAGAAGATGCCGTGAAAAATGGAACCAACTTATACGCTGAGACAGTGAAGCCCGTTGTACTTTTATATGGTGCCATTTGAAGCCCATCAATCAAGGTTTACATTAGTCAGTCTTCCTGCGCTCTGTTAAGAGCATGAGTACGATATGACTGTTCTTCCAAAAAAAAAAAAAAAGCATGAGCATGCCAAATTTCCCATGCAAATGCTCCCATGAATGACGTACGAAGAAATCTGTTCATATCCATCTTGCTGAATGAAACCCGATCATGTCATTCTAGCGAATTTATTTAAATACATCATTAACATTCAAAAACCACAGCTGTCAAGTACCTTATTCTATTAATGTGTCAATAAACCCACATGTACCACAGAAACCACAGCTCTACCTGATTGCTACTAATCCCGCTGTAGTGTCAACAGTTGCAGCATAACAATTGTGGGTTATTCATTAATACACAGCCCTTGATCACACAGCAGTGACCGAGGCCTAACCTGTGATTAGTGACTCTACCATAGTTATTGAGAGCTAATACCAGGTTACACTGGGACTATAGGCAGATAGCTATATAGCCTGTCGTTATGCTGCTGGCTAAACGGGTGCTTTAATTAGACCACCTCTCCAACAGTCTCACCCCCACCCAGGTTATGTTTGCTGATGATCTTAGGCAAGTGTGCACCCAGACGCCTGCTCGTTGGTATGCTAAAGACAGGCCAAGAGTAGCTGCGGGAGGCCCGTGTCGGTATGTAAACTAGCTGTAAAGAGACAGCTACAGGCAATACGCCCTCTCCAATGACTGATCTACATGATCGGCACAACAAAACAAGTCACACTGCTGCCGTGGCAACAGGAATACACTTACCATGCATAAGAGGCCCCCGAGTTGCTACCATTATGTAATCATGAGAGCTCAGTGCCAGTCCGAGTTCAGCACACTAGTGATGTTTGTCTCTGTCTCTCTGTCTCTCTCTCTCACAGGCATACACACACACACCCCTAAAGTTGATAATTAACTAATGAGAAGGATGATGTCCAGTACTCTAGAATTACCGTCACCTATCATTAAACCCCAAATGTCAAACGATCAAGAGCTATTATTTAATTAAGAATGATTAAATAATGATTTTCAAAAGCTTTGTTAGCTGTTGCCTCATCGAAACCTAAAGAAAACTAGGGCAACAAGTGTCCAGTTACAGACTCCCTGGATAGTTCCTGTCTGGTTCACTAAAACTCGGCCTTCCCAAAAGAGACTCAAACATCCATTAGTGGAGAACTGCCCATTAGTGTTGCTCTTACCCAGCCTCCATGGGGAGAAAACAAGTTGACCTCTCACCTCCTGCTTTTTGGAAAGCATGTACACTCACAGAACTTTCCAAAGTCTAGACAGCTGTTCTATAGCATCAGAATGGTCTGACCTTTGACCCAGGGACCAGAGTGTTCCCCTGCTATTTTCCCCCCATTTCCGCCAGTCGAGTTATAATAAGAATCAGCTTTCCCAGTCGCCTCCAAGTCCAAGATCCTGGATTTTTTTTCTCTGACCACACCCAGACCACCAACTGACTAGAGTTAGAAGTTAAAATATCAGGAATACACCACAAAAGCAGGGTGCACTGTTAAGACCCACTATCTCATTCATTCATCTTCAGCAAGCATATTATCCTGGTCAGGGTTGTATAGGGCATCCAAATCCTATTCTAGGAACACCAGGCGTAAGGTGAGAAAACATCCTGGATGGGATGCCAGTTCCTCATAGGGCAACATGCACACACACATTCACACCTAGGGGCAATTTATTTTTGGGAGGTGGGAGGAAACCAGAGAACCCAGAGGAAACCTACACCGACTCAGGGAGAAGATGCTCTGTAACTGAGCTCTGGATTGATCCGGGGACCCTGGAGCTGTGACGCAGCAATGCTACCTGCTGTGACATTATCACCAGGCTGACTATTTTTACATTATAAAGCTAAGCTCCAGTGAAACAGCACCTGAATTCTAGTAGCGCTTTCACAGTATATTTATCAAATCTTAATCCGAAACTACACTCAAGACCTCCTCAGTGGTTCTTCGGATTGATCAGGGTTGTTAGCTTCCTAAAATGAACCCTCTCTGAGAGGAAAACACTCTGATATAGGGTTTCCATAAAATTATTCATGGTTCCCCCAGACAGGCAAACCAATCAATTCTAACTTCACAGAGTTCTTTGATTTAAACTAGAGCCATACAGTGATTTAATGCTGCTTTTGACTAAAGCCTCCGACCTTAAGCAAAAAAAGAAAAAGTAAATGCCTGCTCAACTCGGAATTCCTACTCCAACTCCAAGTGACATCACATCAACATAGCTGCGCGCAGCATCAGCGGTAATCAAAGGATCACTTCTTACCTTTAGATGAGTTATATTTTATACACTACTATATGCTTTAGACCAATAAACATACAGACATTGTATTTGCTTGTTAAATCTACACTGACGATAGACGGTTTGTGGTTTTGAGGAGGAAAATATACATCACTCAAAAGTTACCTGGCTAGCTTGTTGCTAACAAAACGGTAGACAAAAATGGACACGTCCATGACTTTTTTTTTTTTTTTTACCCATTTTGTAGCTCAAACGCCTGGAGTTAAATGAAAGGAAAATGACATGATTCCAAGAGCTGACTTGTCATGAATAAACAATTCTGAGATGAGATTCTCTCTCAGTCCATGAAATGCCAGATCAACCAAGTACTATGACAAACAATAAAGAGTACTGCATTTTGTCATATTAAACATTTATACAGACATGGGAGTCCATTGTGGGTGGGGGTGTCTCAGTACACTTTGTCATCTTTGGCTATCAGTGCCAGTTGGGGCAACATCTTTAATACCGTACAGAGCACAAAACTCTAAACACACTCATTCTCTCACCATTAGAGACTGAGATGCAATTTTCTGTGAAAATCCAGCCATACATCTTACTTTATCCCACAGAGGAGAGACGACTGAAATCAGTGGGAAAGGACAATAATCAGTACAATTTGTACTGATGAAGTCCACTAGTGAGTGCGTATAGGACTGAGCACATTCCACTACTGAGAGCTAAAATGTAATGACTCTGGCTTTGTTCTTTAAATTCTAAACCTCTCCAGATGAAAGATGTTACAAAGAATAATCCACCCTGTGGACTTATCACAAAGATACACTGCCATGTGCATGATCAAAAACCGGTAAGATTAGCCAAAGAAACGAGAAATCGGTTTCCAAACTGGCCGTGACGGATAATTTTTTGGATGCCTGGGATGACGCTGGGCGACCTCGCATGCTCCCGGGCCTGCTTATTCTGGCATGAAGCTGAAAAACTAGAGAACAAGAGAACCCACTCACACACGTTTACTGTCTTCACTCTGCCGTAAGAGAAGTGAGGAACTGAAGGACTGATGACTGCCATCGCAGGACACAGACAAAGGAGTGATTACAGAGCATCACTCAGAGGAAAGACAGGGAAGAGGAGAAAGAGAAAATATCAACGAGTTAAGCATATACAAGGTGAAAGAGAGGAAGATGCTAGCAACTGAATGGGGCAAGAATGAAAGAGAAAAATCATAATAATGGGGAAGAGAAAGAGAAAGAGAGAGACCCAGGAGTGTATGAAAGAAAATTAAAACAGAAAAGAAAAATTAGAAAATGGAAAGAAAAACAACAACAAAAAGACAGAAAGACAACAACAAAAAATAAGAAGAAGAAAGACCAAAAATGACAACAAAAAAGAAAAAAAAAAAACCTATAAGGGATAAATGAGAAGCTAAAAAAAATACAACTACAAGAAAAAATGAAAAGAAAGGGGGAAAACAAAGACAAGAGAGGAAAAAAAAATCAAGAAACTAAAAAAAAAAAAGACAGAAAAAAGCAAGAGACAAGAAAGAAAAACTACAAGAAAGAAAGAGAAAAAAGAAAACATACAAGACAAAAATGGGAAAAAAGAAATACAAGAAGAAAAATGACCAAAAAAAAAGGAAAATAAAGAAAGACAATGCAGAAAAAAAAGACAGACAGCCAAGACAGATAAAGTGGTGGTAAAGAGTAAGAAAAAAATGACAGAATAAGAGAAAATAAAAGAGATGGAAAGAATGAGAGGAAAACAGCCAGAGACAGGACAAATGCAGAGAAAGAAATAGAGAAGACAGAAGAAATATGAATAAGTAGAGTGAAAGATAACGATAGAGCTGCAAGATGACTAAGTTATAAACTTATATACAAAATCTTTATTCTACATTACTGCAACAAACAGGAGAGCATTAACCTTTAAAAAACAAAAAAGCCTTGGGCAAAGAAATGGATCATTGTTTGTGCAATAATAAGCATAAACTATTGAATTTCATTCAAAATGAGTCAATTGGATTTTAAAACCAAACTGAAAATGATAAATGTATGTAATAAATAACACGATTTAAAACATTCGATTGTGAAGCTGCCCACAGAATTGCAGGAATGTGCTGCTGATAAAACAATATTTACATGACCAAGGTCACTGCTTCCCACGAGTCAGTAAATTCACCACAGAGGCTAAATCTTAATAACGACATGCACTAATGTGTATTTAACGCCAGAGTAAAGTGCCAAAGAAACAAACATATTAAAACAAACTGAGAGGTAGACTTTATAACGAGCTGGAATCACGTTCTCCCTCAGCACATATTTGAGATTTCGTTCTGCCCCACTGCTATTAGATTTATAAATGTTTATGTAAAGTAAAAGATATTTTAAACATATGTAACGTGTCCGTCACAACAACCTGTGTGTATGTCGCAGATATTTAACCAAGAACACGTATTACATTTTTCAAATTTACAACACTAAGAAAACAGCGGTTCTGCTTGTCCCAGCTCACTGTAACTACACCTTGAAATATAATCATTTAAATACTTTACGTTAAGAATAAATAAAATAAACCATATTTTTGTGATAATGTAGTGTCAATCTAACATGTACATTTATGTTTTTTATACAGAATTATTCTGATATTTTACCACACAGTTCATGTAAAACTAGTATTTTTTCGAAGCTAGTGTACGATGATTTAGACAACGCATGTTAAAATACACCAGACATAACACCAGGTGTACGATATGGTCCTAGTAACGATAACACAATCAGACATGATAAAACAAACAAACCCTGCTCATACTATGATGTTGTGATTCTTCTACGATTAGTCATGATCATAAGGACGAGCAAAGAACATGTTCAGATTTGTAAGAAGACGCTGCATCTGCCCACCATTCCCTGTTTATTTCTTCTGGTGTTGTTTACCCCTCTTTATACATCCAGTCTGTCTCATGTTAAAATCGCTTCTGGGATTAAAACCTAATTCTTGCTTTTAAAACTAATGTTGTACGTCAACTCTCCTCTAGAGGGCAGCATTAACGCCAACCATGCATCACCCTCACCATCAGTTTTAGTTTTATTTGAGTATTTAGTGGTGTTTACTAATAAGTAATTTTACTTATGTCGCATTGACGCGGCCTTTGGAACTGTAAAGGACTGAAATGTAGAATGTAAAAGAAAAAAAAAAAGAAAGAAAGAAAATTAAATGTGCAATTGTGCATCTGACATCAGGTTTTATTCATATAAATCTGAGCATTTAAAAATCTTACAATTTTCTTCTCTGCTTTTTTATTTTATTTCAAGCTCACAAGCTGTATTTTTAGGCACGTCTACAAATAGTGCGGCTGTTCAAACAACAAATGATGCAGAGAGAACTATTTACTATGTCAGCTGTTAGCACACCGTTGAGATCCTCAGGATCAGCAGAATATTGTTATTGTCTCTCTCTTTGTGGTGGAAAGCTCAGAGAGTGTGTGTGTGTGTGTGTGTGTGTGTGTGTGTGTGTATGTAGCATTAGCACAGAGATAAGCTGGAGCCCCACCAGATGCCCAGACACTGCTGCAGGATGCCCCACAGGCACTAATCACTGTCCACTGAATTGACACACATACAGGCCTCACTACACACTTCTCCACTGCAACACACACACACACACACACACACACACACACAACCTCACACAAAGTGTTCACAACAAAGAACATGCACGTACACTTCCATACATTTTCTCTCATACGCATGCCGGAGGCGACAGACTTGCTGAACTCTGTCAGAACACACACACACGCACACACGTACACACACACACACAATCCATAGACATAAATCACCCTTCCCAGAAACACACAAACACACCATAATACTACACAACATCTGATAACAGCTAAAGTTGTTATTTAATGTACTTCCAGTGCATATATCCACTTTGGATTTACACACTTAATGTCTTTTGTCTCATGTATGTTCATATTTGCTCATACATGAACAAATATTAACAGAAAACGTGCTTATAAGAATAAACAAAGACTGTGGTTCCATTTTGACGCATTCCTCTTGGCAATTGTCTTCAGTTTCCCTAAGGTTAAGGAGGTCTCTCTGATGGACTCGCAATTTCAAAATCCTTCACAAATAAAGTTAGGAAATTGGCTAAGCCATGCAAGCACCTTCACCTTCTTTCTCAGAATCCAGTCTCGAGTTATTTTGTTTATTTAGTTTGTGGTCGTCTTCTCCCCAGATTCAGTTGAGATTAAATTCTCCTCTAATATGTCCCGGTACATCGCTCCATTCATGTTTCCTTTGATGATGTACAATGCCCCAGTATTGTTTGCAGTCCATTATCATGATGTTCCCACCTCCGTACGTCATTGAGGGTGTGGTGTTTTGGGGATCATACGCTCAATCCTTCTTTCTCCCAACACGACGAGCTACATTTTTGCCAAAGTGTTCTATTTTTGTTTCACCTTTTGTTCCAAAAGTGTTTTGGTTTGTCTAAGTGCTTGTGGCCAAATTTTAGACGTGCATCTCTGTGCTTCTTTTCTTAACAGTAAAGGAGATGACTATGACGCAGGTCATTGCTTATGGTTTGACTATTATTTCACGGTCATGCTGTGTTATGTCGTCCTGAAACTATTTCTGAGTGACTGCTGGCTTCACTCTTACCTTCCTTATCATTAGTCTGAGAGCGTGTTGTGAAATCTTGTGTGGCGCACCTGTCCGGGGACCGTTAGTTGCAGTTCCATGAACTATCCATCTGCAGATTATCGAACCAGTTATATTGACAGGGATGTTTGGGGTTTTGCTATGGCTCTGTAGCTTTTTCCATTCCAGTGCTGTTTAACAGAGTCGTCCCTGAGATGCCCAAGAACATTTTTTGCAACACATATCTAGAACTTGATTTATTTTTTTAATGTAACCTTTACCTATATATAATGTCCAAATACTTTCCATATCAATTTCTTTGTCTATGCTTATGAATATGTTTTTGTTCATATTTTTAAGTACAAAGTCAAAAGATATTATGTGTGTAAATTTGAAGTGGGTAAATGTACTGGAGGTATATGAAATAACAAAAAGGAGCATGAAGCTAACATTTTAAACAAAAGGTTCAATTGTGATATTTAACCAAATAGATCTTCCTATTACTCCTACTGTTGCAGTCCAAATCCTGGTCCAAGTGTACCATTTAATAAGTGACATTTTAGATTTCAGGATTACAAGATAAATATATAGTCACATACCCAGCAGTCCTCACAATGCCCTTAATTTTCTACCAATACGTAAAATCCTTGAGTGAATAATTTATTTCTCTCTGTATAATAAAATATGTGCTTGCACTACATTAAACACAGAATAGAAGCTAATTCACTGATAAGCACTGTATTCTAATGCAGTACCAACTCTCTTGAGCCGGCTGCTCCAGAAACCTGCTCCAGTGGAATAAAAAGCTAGATTTCCAAATTCCAGATACCATTCACAGCAATCTTATTACAAATAAAGAAAAGAATCTTACAGAGTTTAATATTTTCCTGCACAGCACCACAAGCTAACTTTTATTTCACAGAATCATGTTTTCTAATGTAATTCAGCTGAATTATAAACTCATCTCTTAAGGTGATTCTGATCTTCAACGGAGCGATCAAAGAGTGAAATTACAACTATGCGACCGACTGAATCGTGTTTAACCTAAAAGCCCCCAAAATGAAACTGTAATTGTGTTACTGCCGTAGTTTGAAGAAAGCACTTGCTATCTCAACAAAATGAAGTTAGACAGAAGCTCTGTGTTTAATCATAAATGTGCCTGGCCACAAATGAATTACACGCATAAATGCTATTAATTGTAATTAAATTAAATATGTAATTACGATTATGTATAGTAATTAGTTTTACCTAGATCTAGTAAATGTTATATTCAGTATTTTTATATTGCATATACAAGAGGTGAACACTGAACACTATTTTTTTTTCCTTCCATGTTCTTTACAACATCCTGCTCCGATTTGTTCTAATGCAAAATGATGTGAATGAGACCAAAAATAAATAAATAAATAAATAAATAAATAAATAAATTGGCTTGTCATGTTACAGAGAAACTGGAAATTGCAAAGTTCTGAAGACTTTCCTGTGGTGGAAAACTTAAAGTGACAGCTTTACCTCCAATTGTTAAAAGCACTGACACAGGAGACTCCTTCCATAAATGCTAAATAAATGTCTCTTCACAGAAAACTTCACTATATCAACGAGTACCAGAGGTGGGTAGAGTAGCCAAGAGTTTTACTCAAGTACAAGTAAAACTACTTATGAAAATAATTACTCAAGTAACAGTAAATGTTAATAATTACTTGAGTAAGAGGAATAACGTATCCAATGAGTAGACTACTCAAGTAGCAAGTTAGTCATTTGGGACACAACTTTGGTCTGTACTCCGATGCATGTTTTTGGAGCAGAAGTAACAATAAGTTAATGTACCCTGTTGATTCGTTGACAACGATTTTCATAACCGATTATTATCGATTAGTTGTTGCAGCTCTACAGTAGATCAGATACTTCTGTCACCCATTTGTGTATACATGATCAAATACTGAACATTTCACCCGACATAATACAGAGCTTAGACATAAATATTAAAAAGAATGAAAAATTAAATATATATATATATATATATATATATATATATATATATATATATATATATATATATATATATATATATATATTTTTTTTTTTTTTTTTTTTTTTTTAAAAACAACTTTTAATTATTCTCAATTAAAAATGACAAATAATAAAAGCAATGCCCGAGATGTTTTCCACTAAAAAAAAAAAAAAATCATCAGTGCATTCCTAGATCCACAGGATCAATATGTGGAGACACACCCATTAACCTGCTGGTTATTTATCTAGCAGGTCGGAGTAAATGTTCTATTAACTACAGAACAATCTACACTATCAATATTTATCGCTCACGGCATAGCAATTACTATAACGTTGCCACAGATATGTAATCCTATTAAAGCTAAAAGCATTCCTGGCAATGGCAGCAGTTAAAGATACAAGTGATTTTTCACACCAGGGGACACTACTTGAATTTCAGTCTAACTGCACCAAAGAAAACTGACTTTTTAAATCAAATACGATTTGAAACTGTTGTACTGCATTGGAACCACTTGTAAAGCTTTCATTCAACTCGCTTCACAGCTCTGCTTCAATACTACTGCAGTGCTCTTATCATTAAAACTATTTCACCTTCATGAACCATGGAGAGCCAGGCAAAGATCCGTCTGCTCTCTTAATCACACCTGTAAAAGCTCTTCAGAGAATAAGTCAGACATAATTTTAAAAAAGGAAAAGAAAACTGTGCAAGACCACATAAGGTTAAGAGAGGTAGGATGAACCCTGTCATCGGACTGATCTAACCATGTTGGCAAATGTGCTACATGCTATGACAGCTTATGTCCAGTCCATGTCCCATGTTACTATTACTGGCAATTGTCATGAGAGCTGCTATAGTGAAACCGCCAGCAATTTCCTGTTGCTCAATGTTGGATGCTAGTGCGTATTCCGGTCTCGATTACGGCTTGTTGCTATAGTTTCGCTTAGCTAGTGCAGTATTTCCACACAAGGTATATAGCTAGCCGATGAACATATGCAAAACCATCAATATGACAGCAAATCTAATCTATTACTGCTAAGGAAATGTTTTCACAGGAATCAGTTGTGTATTCGCTGTTTACTAACATCAGGCAGTAGTCACCCATCTTGCAATTTTTTTTTTTTTTTTTTAAATTTCTATTCTTAAGAAAAGGTATCTCGCATCTTGAACCTCACAAAACAACCCCCATAAGAAACAACCGTTGATCTTAATTCCCAAAATGTCCTAATTTGTGCCCATGATGCAGTGCACTAGCCTTTTATCAAAACTGCAGCACCCTGTGATGGCTACATGCTTTCTGCTACACACTTCATGTGAGTATTCCCCAGGTATTAAGTGCTAGCAGTGGCTCATGACCACAGATTTTGGTGGAGCAGGATGACAATAATAACACTGCCAGCGAGGCCCCTTTGCATGGTAAACAAGGTTACCGCAGTGTATACGCATTTCTAATGTATGGACATTATCCCCTTCATAATCACTCTTTCCTTCCCCAATCTTTGAAATACATTTTACAATAGAAGTGCTTCTGTAAATCATAGACACAATTTCTGCACTCTTTGTCTGTGGAAATTTATTACATTCAAATGCGATTATTTGCTATGGCCTCTATTAGTGCTTGTTATAGTTCCCATTTTTGACCACAGCCTTTTTTCATTAAAAAAAAAAAAAAAATACCAAAATGGCCTGTAATACACAACTGCTCAACATTTTCCACATGAAATTGGACAGTTGTAGACTGGAAAAAGACCAACATTTTTTCCCCCCTAATCTTTATCTGTCCAGTTTGGGTGAGCCTGTGCCCATGATAGCCTCAGATCCTTGTTCTAGGCTGACAGGAGCGGAACCCAATGTGATCTTCTCCTGTTGTAGCTCAACCACCTTAATGTTTTGTGCATGCTGCGATGCTTTTCTGCTCACCATGGTTGTAAATAGTGATTATTTGAGATACAATACCGTTCCTCGCAGCTTGATCCAATCTGGACATTTTCCTCTGACCTCTCTTATCAGCAAGGCATTTCCACCCACAGAAATGTCACTCACTCAATGTTTTTTTGTTTATTGCACCATTCTGTGCAAACTCTGGAGACTGTTGGTTGTGAAAATCCCAGCAGATCAGACGTTTCTGAAATATTCAAAGCAGCCCTTCTGGTATCAATATCCATGCCATGAACAAAGTCACAGTTTCACACTCATTCTTATGTTTGATGTGAACATTACCTGAAGCTCTTGACCCTGTATCTGCATGATATTTTGCTTTGCGCTGCTGCCACATGATTGGCTGATTAGATAACTGCATGAATGTACAGGTGTTCCTAATAAAGTGGACAGTGAGTGTACATGGAGAAGCTGCCACTCTTAGGTGCACTACATCTCACTGAACCTCTCAGTGTGAACACACTACTCACACTCGTACTTCTAAAAAAAAAAAAAAAAAAAGAAAAAAAAAGACATTTCTTATTCAGAGTGCATGTTGCACTTCTATACTTCAAGACAACCGTCGTATGTCATAACACATAAATGTCATAACACCTTTAGACCACCTTTAGCAAAAAATTAGTATCTGACAAATGTTGCCATAACAACAACGTTTTGATGGCCATCATGACAATGACTGATAATAGTACTCTCAGAGTATAGAATGATGCATAAACTCATATCATGGCAGATGTCATACGGTGTAATGAAACAAGCAGAAAATATGCAAACCACAGACAACTGGAAGAGACCGAGCCACTGAAATGATGGAACTATGAGTCATGGTCATATGAAGGTGTGTGTCTGTCTGCGTTTGTGTGTGTGTGTGTGTGTGTGTGTGTGTGTGTGTGTGTGTGTATCAGTCAGGACATGTGTGGGCAAGCAGGGGAGGATGGCTTTACAGGACTGAAAAACAGGAGTTTCATTGTTGCAAGGACATGCATTCAAAATGTGTTCAAGAAAATGGTTTAGAAAGCAAAAAAAAAAAAAAAAAAAAAAAAAAAAAGTCATTTGTACATCACTACCAGGGGTGGATGAAATAATACTTAAGTTAGTCATTTTTAAAAATGTGTGAATGTGTTTATTTTTACTGTCTACACACAAAATTGCCAGAAAAAAAGAGGGGAAAGCAAAACTATACAAATTCCTATTTAAAGTCAAATCAGCTACTTGTTACTGTAAGTATAATAAAGTGATATTTATCACGATGACATTATTACATTGTTATATCACCTAGTTTTACTTTCCACTGGTGCTAAAATAAACATACAGCAATATCACTAGTGTATTTATAACATTACATCAGGACACCAACTTTTTACGTTCAAGTAATTTACACACACACACACACACACACACACACACACACACACACACACACACACACACACACACACACACACACTGATTTTACATCAGCAGTCTCTAGTCATTTTAACGCAGTAAACAAACACAGTGCTAAACGTGACTGTTCTCTCAGCCCGAGACATTTTCTCTACATGCATTAGCTGCGTAAAATGAGCGGATATGCAAGGTGCAGACGGAGCTGGTGCTTTGTCCTCAGGCTGGCCCTGAGGGAGGGGGTACATGGGAAGGCGGGAAGGCGGGACGGAGTGAGAAAGGCATGGAGGAATGCAGGGATCGGGTTCTCAGGACAGAGGAGGAGTGAGGGAGTGAAACTGAGGTATGCAGGGCAACAGATAAAGCTACAGGCATATTAGAGCAGTGGAACATCTGGTAAGTGTATCTGAGCATTCCTCTGTCCTGGTGTATATCTGCTGTGATCCAGATTGAAGCAGTTAAATCTTTTAAAAAGCTTTTTTTTAAATAAATAAATAAATAAACAAATAAATAAATACGGTTAAACCGTGATTACAGTAATACACCAGCACACACATGCCAGACTAAACTGGCACGTGTTTGTTAAACTAAAATAAACTTATGATGTAAATTAAACTGGCCATCTCTAATTTAAAAATGGGGTTATGTTTTCAAATTCAATATAAAACGGCTTTTAAAGAAAAAGGCCATGTTTCATTTTGAGGCATTTTAGTCTAGTGCCTTTATCAGAACACAGCCTGAAGAAGATGGCAGGCCAAACTGCTTTAGAGCATTAGCATTCATTTAGACACAAAGGCCTTTAGACAATAGGTGCAGCCGTCAAGAATGTCTTTCTCTCTTTATTTATAAAAAAAAAAAAAAAAAAAAAAAAAAAAAGGACACTGTACTTCGAATGATTGTAATCAGAATTTTTTCCCCCTCTTTAAATGGCACCTTACAATGACAAAATGCTATATTTTAAATATAATCTTCAGCAAATATCAATTTTTACTACCACATAAAACACTTTGCGATTGCAAATTGCAGGTCTGGGAGCTGCTTAGGAGCATATTCTTCAGACTTGTTAGTCAGGGCTGTCCCTAAATCACACAGCACTCCTACACACAATGCTCAGACTACATCATTATCTCTGTTGTGCATGTAGAAAGACAGCAGAAAACTCTCCCTGAATACTATTTACTTAACTCTTGAAGACTCTAAGGCATTTAGTCCTGGTCAACCCTGGCCTAAGATACTTTCTAAGGCTATTAAAAATGTGAACGAGCATCAATGTAGCATACTAAAGCTTGGAAGTACAACAAGCATGTCACTATGATCATCATTCCTCTAACAAGTAGGCAGGTATCCATCAAATACCATGAATACAATCTACAATATGTGGCCAAAATTTGTGGACACTTGACCGTCACACTCATATGTGGTTCTTCACCAAACTGTTACCACAAAGTTGGAAGCACACAATTGCATAGAAGGTCTTTGTATGCTGTAGCATTACAATTTCCTTTCACTGGAACTAAGATGCCCAAACCTGTTCCAGCATGACAATGCCCCTGTGCACATTGCGAGGTTTATAAAAGACATTGGTTTACCAAAGTTGGTGTACAACCGCAATTCCAAAAAAGTTGGGATGCTGTGTAAAATGTAAATAGAAACAGAATACAATGATTTGCAAATCTCATAAACCCATATGTTATTCACAATAGAACACAGAAAACATGTCAAATGTTTAAACTGGGGAAATGTAACATTTTAAGAAAAAGACAAGGTAATTTTGAATTTGATGGCCGCAACACGTCTCAAAAAAGTTGGGATGGGGGCAACAAAAGGCTGGAAAAGTAAGTGTTACTAAAAAGAAACAGCTGGAGGTTAATTGGCAACAGCTCAGCAACATGATTGCGTATAAAAAGAGTATCTTAGAGATGCAGAGTCTTTCAGAAGTAAAGATGGGCAGAGGTTCACCAATCTGCGAAAAACTGCGTCTACTATTTGTGGAACAATTTCAGAATAATGTTCCTCAACGGAACAATTGCAAAGACTATAAATATCTCGTCATCTACAGTACATAATATCATCAAAAGATTCCGAGAAACTGGAGAAATCTCTGTGCGCAAGGGACAAGGGTGAAAATCAATATTGCATGCCCGTGATCTTCGGGCCCTCAGGTGGCACTGCATTAAAAACAGGCATGATTCTGTAATGGAAATCACTGCATGGGCTCAGAAACACCTCCAAAACTCACTGTCTGTGAACACAGTTCGCCGTGCCATCCACAAATGCAGGTTAAAGCTCTATCATGCAAAGAAGAAGCTGTACAGCCGTGGCCAAAAGTTTTGAGAATGACACAAATATTAATTTTCACAAAGTCTACTGCTTCAGTGTTTTTAGATCTTTTTGTCAGATGTTACTAACTGTTACTGAAGTATAATCACAAGCATTTCATAAGTGTCAATGGCTTTTATTGACAATTACATGAAGTTTATGCAAAGAGTCAATATTTGCATTGTTGACCCTTCTTTTTCAAGACCTCTGCAATTCGCCCTGGCATGCTGTCAATCAACTTCTGGGCCACATTCTGACTGATGGCAGCCCATTCTTGCATAATCAATGCTTGGAGTTTGTCAGAGTTTGTGGGTTTTTGTTTGTCCACCCGCCTCTTGAGGATTGACCACAAATTCTCAATGGGATTAAGGTCTGGGGAGTTTCCTGGCCATGGACCCAAAATGTCGATGTTTTGTTCCACGAGCCACTTCGTTATCACTTTTGCCTTGTGGCAAGGTGCCCCATCATGCTGGAAAAGGCATTGTTCATCACCAAACTGTTCTTGGATGGTTGGGAGAAGTTGCTCTCTGAGGATGTTTTTGTACCATTCTTTATTCATGGCTGTGTTCTTAGGCAAAATTGTGAGTGAGCCCACTCCCTTGGCTGAGAAGCAACCCCACACATGAGTGGTCTCAGGATGCTTTACTGTTGGCATGACACAGGACTGATGGTAGCGCTCACCTTTTCTTCTCCGGACAAGCTTTTTTCCAGATGCCCCAAACAATCGGAAAGGGGATTCATCAGAGAAAATGACATTACCCCAGTCCTCAGCAGTCCAATCCCTGTACTTTTTGCAGAATAGCAGTCTGTCCCTGATGATTTTCCTGGAGAGAAGTGGCTTCTTTGCTGCCCTTCTTGACACCAGGCCATCCTCCAAAAGTCTTCTCCTTACTGTGCGTGCAGACGCACTCACACCTGCCTGCTGCCATTCCTGAGCAAGCTCTGCACTGGTGGTGCCCCGATCCTGCAGCTGAATCAACTTTAGGAGACGGTCCTGGCGCTTGCTGGACTTTCTTGGGCGCCCTGAAGCCTTCTTCACAACAGTTGAACCTCTCTCCTTGAAGGTCTTGATGATCCGATAAATGGTTGATTTAGGTGCAATCTTACTAGCAGCAATATCCTTGCCTGTGAATCCCTTTTTGTGCAAAGCAATGATGGCTGCACGTGTTTCCTTGCAGGTAACCATAGTTAACAGTGGAAGAACAATAATTTCAAGCACCACGCTCCTTTTAAAGCTTCCAGTCTGTTATTCTAACTCAATCAGCATGACAGAGTGATCTCCAGCCTTGTCCTCGTTAACACTCTCACCTGTGTTAACCAGAGAATCACTGACATGATGTCAGCTGGTCCTTTTGTGGAAGGGCTGAAATGCAGTGGACATGTTTTTTTGGGATTAAGTTCATTTTCATGGCAAAGAGGGACTTTGAAATGAATTGCAATTCATCTGATCACTCTTCATAACATTCTGGAGTATATGCAAATTGCCATCATAAAAACTGAGGCAGCAGACTTTGTAAAAATTAATATTTGTGTCATTCTCAAAACTTTTGGCCACGGCTGTATGTGAACATGATCCAGAAACGCTGCCATCTTCTCAGGGCCAAAGCTCATTTAAAATGGACTGAGGCAGTCCAAGTGGAAAACTGTTCTGTGGTCAGACAAATGGACGCAGCATCCTACGGAGCCCCTGAAGTGATTACATACCTATGACGGGAAGCAAGAACAGAAGTAATGTCTTTGTATTGAAGGCCAACTTCAAAATATAGCTCTATAAATTCATGCGCATCCATGCTCTCGGTTTGTTTACGTGTAAATGAACGCTGGCAATGACGCAAACGGAAGAGAGCTATACACAAACCGGAAACTGTAACGCGTGCGCACGAGAAACTTCCCGGGTGCACACACGCACAAAAGTCTTAAAGTGGTTTTTTGGGTTTTTTTTTTTGCATAGGTCACTTCAAGGGCTCTGTAGCGTCCTCTAAACTGAAGAGGACTAAAGAGGAGAGGGACCTTCTGGCTTTTTTGTCAGCGCTCAGTTCAAAAGCCTGCATCTCTGATGGTATGGGGGTGCATTAGTTTATATCTCAATAATCATAATAACCAGCATCACAAAACTAGAAACAGGAAGTAACGTGACAAGTCGAACCAATCACATTACTTGGCCAAACATGGACAGCTTCCACACCTGATGCAGACCATGCAGCGGTTCAGTGGAAAGGAAGCCTGAGCCACTGTTTTCAAGAAGACCAGTGATCAGATCTCTGTGAAGATCACGTCACAATGAAGTGCAAGTTTAAACATCTACAAAATCTGCTTGTCCCAGGGTGACTGTCCACCCCAGGGTTTACCGTCACATTTACGGCATTTGGCAGACGCCCTTATCCAGAGCGACTTACATTTATTTAATTTATACACCATCCAACTGTCAAATGCCAAAGTATTGCTGAATCGCTATTTTGGCTGGATGTTGGGATGACCCTCAGAAGAAACTTTCACATAATGTTGAAAAGGAAAAAGACATTTCTTGTCAGAATTCAAATAAATCTACAAATATAGTAGGGCTGCACGATTAACCGTATTTTAACCGATCACGATTTCACACTCCATTGATTAATTAAGCATAATCGTCTGCGATATTGATGTGTTAGCAAGCAGAAAACATTGGTAAGGTTGCAAATTGTTCATTCTTCTTATGGGCTGTGTCTACGGATGATAAACCAAACCACAAGTCACAATCACAAGTTATTTTTTTGCCTCGAGTGACCCATCACGCTCTCTTTGGAAGTTCGCTACTGACCAGTGTTTTGTTTTCAAGCACGCTTTGAAATACGGTGTCGCAGAAGTTCACAGCTTCACACGCAGGGCACAGAAGCGGCAGATAACCATGTTAAGGCATACAGTCCTTCAGCTTCACTGAACAAACCAAATGGCAAAGCAAGAAGAGGAAGATGAGGGGCATACATTAGTTCCTAAAAAGGCGTCATCCTCCATTGTTTGGAAGTATTTCATTTCTAGAGAAAGTGATATTGACCAGGTGCAAGTCCTATGCAAAGTGTGCTTCCGTGTTGTGTCAGCGCCGCAAGGTAACACAACAAACCTTACAACCACCAGAAAAGCCAACATAAAGTGCAATATCAAGAATGTCAAAGATTCAAGACACAAAAAGCTTTAACCAGACAGAATTCCCAGCCTTCCCAACACGGACAACAATAACGGGGATGTTGCGCAATGCAACACCGTATTCGCCTGGCTCGCAAAAACATGTAGAAATAATGGAGGCGATCACGTTTCATTTCATTTCAGCCAAGGATATGAGCCCAATAAGCACAGTAAGCAATGAGGGGTTTAAAGAAATGATCGGCACACTTGACAAAAGATACAAGATACCCTCAAACAAATATTTTTCTAAAGTTGCTCTGCCTGAGCTGTATGCGAAATGTACACTGGAACTGGAGAGAAATTTGCACCATTGAATATTTTGCTGCCACAACAGATTTGTAGTGAAGTAAAACCACCGAAACTGTTCCTGAGCCTGACCATTCATTATATTGACAGCAAGCTTGAAATGAAGAGCAAATGTGACTTACTGTATTTCTGTTCTGTTTATAATACATTTTATTAATTTGGCTGTTAAAAAGTGCAATAAATATGCTGAAGTGAAATAAAAAAAAGTGACTGAATAAACATGATTATTAATCGTGATTAAAATTTTGCGGCCCTAAAATATAGTCTAATTGTATGTCAAAAAAAGCGTCGCTAAGCTGTTTTATTTTTGTGCATTACAATCACAAAAATAATGCAATCGAAAGTTGGCATCACGAGCTAGTAAACACTTTCAGTTCCTAGCAAAACCAGTTTCAGGTTATCTAGAGCTGGAACAAACAGACTGCTCGGGTTTACTCAACACCAATTCCAAATGATCAAATAAGTTAAACTAGCACACAAACGCTCAGACTACTTTAACTATTTATTGTTTAAGGCAAATTTCATTAGCAAAATTCAAAAATCTTTATATTAAAAATAAATAAAAAAATAAAAAATACTACAAAGCTGGAAATAATTTTATACATAAGAGCATAGCATTACTGAGTTGTAGCTTGAAACAGTTTCAAGTTTGTATGTTGGTTGTTTTGAATCAGTTTAATTCAGTCTGTGAAGAAAATATACTCAGGTCAAGTCAAGTCAAGTCAAGTGGGTTTTTATTGTCCTCTATATAGCTTGTATACATTGGAACGAAATGACGTTTCTTCATGACCATGGTGCAACACGGAACAGTAAGCAAGACAACATAAAGTGCAAATACACACAACAGTGTGAGACGAGTGCAAAACAATAAATAAACAGAACAAAACAAATACACAGGACAATAGATACACAGAACATGGACTGTAAATGTAAACCCGGACTGTAAACTGTAAGCTATTGTGTAATGTAGCAGGGCAAGTATAGCAGCAATACGGGCAGCAAAAACATGTTCCATATTAGAAAGTGACTGGTGCAGCTATGTAAAGTGCAGTGTGCAGTAGTACCGAGTCATTACTCCGTAATGTTCCGACGATTGAGTTATGAGTTCCAGTCCTGTAGCCATGGGAAGGATTTCACCTCAAATCACACTCCCACTGCTTATAATCTCCTGGCTAGGATAGGATAACCTTCTGTACACTTTAGCAGTTTTCCAGCACTCTGGGGCCTCAGTACTCATCGCCAGGCTTTACAGAGAGACAATCTCACACACACGCTTGGCCAGGCAGAAAAATCTTTTTCACCATTCATGCAGTTTTCTTTTTAACAAGTTATTGCAACATAAACTTCTCACCTCACTATGCTATTACATAAGTAATACACATATTTAGATAACTGCACAATTGCCCACCATCCAATCAGCTACTATTATTTTACATTCTGTCATCACTGGTTGTTAGTGATGCGCACAAGCACTTAAATAATTGAGTACTCATTACGTAACCAGCTAATTAATTAGTTAAAATACTTTTCAGTATACTATTTGCAAAGTATTTTTTTCCTTTTTTCTGACAAAAGGAAAAACCTAGATGAATGCCAAGATCAACTGTTTCTTGGCCAGGGGTAATGGTGCGATGGAAAATGAGTGTCCAACCGTGCCAATACTTTAATCTTTGTAATAATGGAGATAATGGGTGCAAACTGTCAGTCAGTGTCACTTAAGGACATGTTTATACCGGCCACATCCTTATCGAGGGTGTCTTCTAAGAAAAAAAGCAAAACGAAATAAGCAGTTGGGAAAAAGGGACTGTCAAGCTGATTACTGCTGATTGAAGGAATATTTAATGTTTGAATTATAATAACCGTGACATATCTGAAGGCAATAATAAAAAAGAGTTGCCAAATTATGATGGTATCACTTGATGAAGGAAAAGGTATCAAAATAAATGCATAAGTGCAGAATCCTTGATTAAAACACTCGCATCCCCAAAGTGTTTTAATCCATGAATGATGAATGAGTGTTTGAGCTTTCCACTACGAAATTATTCTAAATCCCTGTTACTAATTTTTAACAGACCTAAATCTCTTTCCCAGGCAGTGTTCTACTATGACGGAACAATGGTGGTCATACTTTACGCTAATAATTCATGTCTTTATAAAGAAATTCACAAGTTAAGCACAATTCTTAAAATTTCTGGAGTCCATTAACACACTGTAAACCTCTGCCAGATTCAGAACACCCACCACTAGCTATAAACTCCCAGTGTGGAAATATAAAATATTTGGCCCACTAAGCCCTATTCCATGCTTGCTGGCAAATACAAAACAGCTGAAAACAATGCTGAAAAACAATGCTTCTACAGAGTGTCCCAAGTGTCTCCATATATAGGGGACTACGTTTGCCAGCACCATATCAGATGTGACTTCATCAGTGGATGTTTGTGGACGTCCACTTCTCGGTTGGTCCGAAACACTTCCAGTCTTTTTGAATTTGTTAATAAGTTCGGCAATAGTGTCGTGTGATGTGCGTTTCGTGTGATGTGCGTGTCGTGTGATGTGCGTTTCGTGTGATGTGCGTGTCGTGTGATGTGCGTGTCGTGTGATGTGCGTGTCATGTTTCCTGTTAAAGTCTATCGTAACCTTGCGGCAGTTTCCCGATCCAGCCATGAGAATGATTTTAATACGTTCTTCTTTTGTCAAAGGCATTCTTAAAGGCTATCTGAAAAAATAAATATAACTAAACTAACTATGAAAAATTTTGGAAGGCTAAAAAGTGTTAATTTCCCCTATGTGAATGGAGACTTTGGGGCACCCTGCGTTTTTTATTTTTAAAACATTTTTAAGCTCAAACAGCTGGGCACAGTCTGCCTTCATGCCTTGCTGGTCTAGAATAAATGCCTAGTAAAACTATGCTATGTACACAGCTGCTGTGTGTACGTAGGTACTCATGCGATATATCTTTGGAAAGCTAAGATTCTTGGCTTCGATTGATATAAACCAACACTTACACAACTGAGGCAACTCACCTATGAAGCCTCATAATAGTCCACTGATCCAGAACATCCCGACAAACACGGTCTTGTTACACTGGCAAAGGTCCAAACGATCCAATTAAGTAAAAATATTTAGACCAAAACACATTATTACATCAATAAATACCCACAGACTATTGTTGCATCCTTTCAAATTATAGGCAGATGTGTCTAATCTTTCACGTTTTCTCTGTTATAACCCCGGTTCACTTTCAGCACTTCAATTTAAAGGTCTGTGCATAAAGATGGCTAATAAGTGGCAAGTGTTTCATTTCAGAAACTTTTTTTTTTACATAGTTTCTATTTTTGACTTGTAATTTATTTAGTGTTTATTTACTTGAAGGCCAAAAAAAGCATTTTTCAGAAATACTTGAAATATACATATACATTTGTTTTACTTTATTTTAATATTTAACTTTATAAATAAGAAGTGTATGTTGTTCAATTATTGCATATGTTTGTGTTGTGCATGCTTGTAATTTATTTGTTTATTTATTATCGTGATTTAGTATCATTGAGTACAGATTTCTCAATGCAACTGGGAAGGCAGAAGATTGACAAGCATTACATAATCATGCTTTAGAATCTGCTCACTGAAAAACACGCAACTTTGCTGAGCTGTCACTGATCACGTTGGAGCAAGACAGCTCGGACTCAAAACCGCTCTTGAATCTCCTTATCTGACACTGGAATGCTGGAATATTACACATCACACTGCCAGACCGGTTTTAAACAGATGTATTAGGCCTGGGGATGGTTCAGAGATCATCATATCATATGTTCTGTGCTTGTTGAAAGCTGAATCAGCACTCACTGAGGCACAGGGAAATTCTATAATTCAATAGCAGACTCTTCTGCTTTGGACACAGCAGGTGTCAGACTGTCCCCATCGTCCATAAGTAAAGGAGAATTCATGTACAAACACCTGATCTTGTATGTGTGGACACATGTCCAGTCTCCTTCAGGTACTACTATTCAAATGTATATTATTGAAAACCTTCTTGCATGTTTGAACCAAGTTAAACGTGTAAGGAATAAAACATGTTGGCTTGTGAGGTTATAGAAAAATATACAATACCTTGATGGTTTAATGCAGCCCAATATGAAGGGGAGTTACTCTTGCCACCCGTAAGTGGGATAACAGCACTTTCCTTTCATTTCCATGAGGGAAACAAATAACGCAGCTCGTCGTGTTACCGAGAAACTGGAACGTGGAAAATTCACATTCCTGAAGACTTTCCCGTGGCCGAAGACTTACTGAGTGTTACAAAGCGCTGACACTGGAGACTCCTTCCATACACGTTAAATAAATATCTCCTTACAGAAACTTTTTCCATCCATCCATCCATTTTCCATACCACTAATCCTAAACAGGGTCATGGGGGAGTCTGGAGCCCATCCCAGGGAACTCGGGGCATAAGGTGGAGGACACCCTGGATGGGGTGCCAAACCATCACAGGGTACAATCGCACACACATTCACACACTACAGACAATTTGGAAATACCAATCAGCCTACAGTGCATGTCTTTGGACTGAGGGAATAAATTGGAGTATCTAGAGGAAGCCTCCGAAGCACGGGGAGAACATGCAAACTCCGCACACACCGGCTGGAGGCAGGATTCAAAACCCCAACCCTGGAGGTGTGAAGCAATAGTGCTCACCACTAAGCCATCGTTCCCCCCAACTTTCACCAAATCAACAATAATTGTTTTTTCTTTGTTTAAAAAAAAAAACAAAAAAAAAAACAGGTTAGTCAGTTTATTAAACGTAGCTTATGTTGAGCATCCGACATAGAAGTCCCAATGAATGACCATTTTCTGAAACTATAGCATATTAGAACAATAGTTTTAATATAAACTGTGATTTGCCTTGCAGACGGCACTGCTCTCAGAGCTGCTGGTGTAGAACACCTGAATAGCAAACTAAAATTGTGATTTGAATCAAGAGACAGCCTTTCTCATAATAAGAAACACTCTCATATGATGTCAGTCACAGCACATCCAACATACAAGAAGAAAGTTACAGCAGCTGTTGTTTACTCTGTAGCCTCTCTTCCGTGATATGTGTGCAATGCTGAGTATACACTAATCCATGAACACCAGGGATTAATACTCACTACTCTTAAATCCCTTTTCATAAAACAGCAACTAGAAGCAGAAACAAGATCATGTCCAAATCCATACATTGGACTGTGCATCCTCAATAATTTCGATTAAAAAAAATTTAAAAAAAAAAAAAAATATATATATATATATATATATATATCAATCATTCTTATACAGTACTGTGCAAAAGTCTTAGGCACATGCAAAGAAATGCTGTAGAGCAAAGATGCCTTCAAAATAATTAAATTAAATGTTTCTACATTTAAAAAAAAATACCATCAAGAGCAGTAAACAGTAGTAAATGAAACAAAGTCAATATTTGGTGTGACAAAAAAATAAAAATATAAATAAAAATAGTAGTCTCCGGTACAATTAGTGCAGTTTTATAAGGAAATGAGTTGGTAAGTTTTATTGAGCGTCTTGCAGAACCAGCCACAGTTCTTCTGGAGACTTTGACTTTCGCACTTTTGCAGCAAAACCCAGCAGCCTTCATTGTGTTTTCTGTCTGAAAAGTGTCTCTTTCATAATATGCTGCTTTCTTTAATGACATACAAACATTTTTCAGTAACATTTAATTTTGTGCTAGATAAATTAATGTTTTGGAATCTAAAATGTTTTTTGTACTAATGTAGAAGTCTATAACAAAAGTTTGTACTAAAACAAATAAGGTGTGTAAAACTTGTACACAGTACTGTAAGCCTAGCTGGGGTTTACTGGAGAAAGTCACATTGAGCACTCGAAAGCTCTCCATCATATAGACCCCTTTGATGTTTGTAAACAAAAAGAGATGTGGGCAGAACCTGGCTGCAAAAAGACCTGAGTAGCAACCAGACGCTACTTGGTCTTAATCTGACTCAAGAATCAATCAAGAAATCTATTTAGGAATCTGACATTAGTTAAAAGATTATCCACTTAATATTATGGATTATATCTGGATAAACTAACACTTTTTAGTGTTAGGATAAATATGAAATACCCCTTACTTTACAACTATTCACAATTATAACTTCAGTAACAGTACCGTTTATATAAAATGGGCCACCTACATTAATAATAAACATTTGTGTCACTGCATCCACAACATATAGTCTATGGTTCATTTAATATGGTATTAGATACATAGAATAGATACAAGAATCCTTTGTGGGGTTTTATGAAACAGCAAAAAAATACAGGTATCAGTATAAAGAGGGTAAGTGACAATTGGGCCTTGTCCCAAATGGTACACAGCGTTTGTGATCCATACAGTCAAACGTTTCACTAGCATTGCAACAGGTTTTCACTCTCATATATAGTAAATACAGCCATAAACCCCAAACACTGAATATAGCATAATTTATAGCTAGTCTAGCTAGCTATGTTAGCTATATCTAACACAACACCACTATGCTTCAGAGAAGTCTCTGAATACTGTCCTTGGTAAAGGTTGTATAAATTTGTCTCAATACTACTGACATTAGGAGACCATTAGAAGGAAAAAGAAAATCAAATCTGATCAGATCCCACAGGCTGATTAAAGGCGCTATTATAATTTCAGCTACAGGTATAAAGCCACTACATTCTTATATGCCACAATACCATGCGATGTTTAGTTTTCGAGAAAGAAAACAATGAGCAGTTAGTTCCTTAATTATTAAGTTCCTTAATCATCTAACATTGGACACTGCCGTATAAATAAACATGATCATAATACCATGTGTGATGCAATCATCCAGGCTTGTAAACAAACAGCCTGGCATAAACTCCTCCCTACGATGTTGAATTAACGGTCATCTAGACATGAGAGCTAGGAAACATGTTCAAAAGTTATTGCAGAGGTCACCCAGGGAGACTAATCCCGCCCTGATCTGGCTGTAGTGTTAGCTGTAGTGTTAGTGTTATTTAAATAAAGACCTGAAAGCATTAAAAAGGTATAGTACTGAACTGGTTGTAGCGTTCAACGTGTCATGTAATACTAGTAAAGTGCAGAATAAGTACTTGAAAATATTTGTTAAACCCTTGTGTCATTATAGCAGAGGAATTAGCAACACGATGCTTTTGGAAAATGATTGTTGTATGCAGATGTAATGTAGTATAGCTAGAGATGATATTTTTCCTCTCAGAAAATCACTCAACGATTTGCCACCACCAACAAAGCAATCACACAAGCGCACACCTGCATCCAGAATTACTTTATGTATGACCTGCTGCTTATCCAATTGTTCCTCTGCTTTGTCACCAGCGTGGGCTCAAAATATCATTTTGCCAAACACATCAACTTGTCACAGGCAGTTTAACTGGTGTGTGCATTCAGGACACATGATGGCTTATTTGCCATTTCCCATTGTGAAGCAAGCACAGGCAAAAGCCACTGTGGTGAGAAATCATCTGCCAAACCCACAAGATAGCACTTTTTTTTTTAAAAGAAAAAGCGCTGCATGCAGAGTAAATCCCGGAAGGTTGAGAAAGACTGATAAAGCTGACATTACACACCACTGTGGCTCTCTGTGGCTTGGGAGAGCTTTTTCACCCCCATTCAAAGCACAACCCTGACAAAAGGCCTTTCAGTAAGTGGCCTTCTGTGCCGAACACAAAGATCGGCTCCGGCTTTCTTTCACATGTAAATTGAAGAGGAGCACAAGCACCGAGCCTGCACAGCCATGAGCTCTGTATGTGCCTCAAACACTGGTCTTGTTTTTCCTGTGTCATTCTCCTAGGCATATTCCGCAAGAGTGGAAGAACTGGTTTTCCCACATACACATTAGGCAATTATAATGATCATTCTAGGTAAATAATTTCATACCAGAGTTCCTGGGAAAACCTGTACGTTTTTAAATAAAGTGCTTCTTTTTCTTAATGAATAGAGAGTAAACAAGCTTCTCACAATCAGCTGCTGGTGAATGCAAATGTTTGCACAGGCTTAGGACAATAAAGATATGTATTTTATACCAAGATATTAGTTTCGTTTTTTTTCTTCCCACAGATTTTTTTTTTTTTTAATTATCAGAAGCAACAAAAATGGCCCAATAAGTGGTCAAGATGTTATTCATTCATTCATCTTTAATAAACAGAAAAATTTGTCTAGGTCAGGGTCATGGTATATCAGAAATCTAAGGGCACCGTGCGCGCATACATTCACACCTCACGTCCAATCCATCTACCAGCATGTTTTTGGGAGGATGAGGACGAGGACACTGGAGAACCCAGAACAATCCCGCACACAGTCATACGGAGAACATACGAAACTCACAGACAGTAATCCAAGCTCAGGAAATAATCAGGCATCCTGGAACTGTGAAGTAGCAATGCTAACCCCTGCTTCAACATATTAATCATTTAAAAACAATCAAAATGATATCAGTTCAAGAGTTCTGTGATGTAGATATTCTGTAATAACATACACCCACCCTCCTTCTCCTTCTGACATGTCTCTTATAACTCAGCCAGATGTCATACACTGCCTTCTTGAAATCAGATCTGGAAACCGAAATGGTTGTGACAATGAACTTAATTGCTTATTATTTCGCCATTTGATTTGGATTGACGTCTTTGTTGTCAGATACAACCACATTTCATTTTTCACGTAAACAGAGATAGGTTTTCATTGAAAACCTATGGGCATGCTAACTAGTTGCACTGCGAGATTCACAGTGAATCATGAAAGCACAACAAAATACCAAGAGCTGATGACAAATGTTTGAAATTCGACTGATTGAAACATGAAAGAAGTTTCAGTGCCAAAAAACAACAATCATTTAAGGCAAGACACTACAGGTAGAAACAACAAGTTGTCACGACAATCATTTTTCATATTTTTGGATACATCTCACTTTCTAATTGACCTGGATGCCTGAAATTGTACTTGTTCTTTCCTGTCCCTAATTACAAGAATATTATAGAAGAAATTATTAAAATGTTGATTATTGCTGGATTTACACTCAAAATGGCTTAAAAACATTTTTCATAATTCATCGTTGTTTTTTTTGTTGATTAAACAAACTGATATTCCAACTAACTTATTCTTTATTTGTATTCTTTAAAACTGGAGTTTTGGTTCTAATTAAGTATGCAAAAGTATGGATATTTCATTAGTCAAAGCCTCATTTGCATAATAAATAAATGTGTATATAAAAAAAAAAAAAAAGTGGGTCTCTACTGGTAATTTGTTGCCTTCTATTGGTGGCATGTTATGTCTAGTGGATACCATTAAGGACCAGTAATGGTAATGGTTTTATTGCTTAACAGCTGATGGTTTGTAATGGTATTTCTAGTGGAAACCATTAGAATTTCTGAGATTGTTTTTTTTTTCTTTTTCAGCAGGGAAAAGTACTTGGAAGAATATCAGAAAACAAATGGCAAAGGTTTATTGTGATATCAGTTTGGTTTTTTTTTGTTATTTTTTACAACTCTGCCACATGGTGTGAACCTACAACATGCTGATACATGAAGAAGCAACAATGCATGGATCAGTGTAATTAATAAATACATGAGCAGTGTCATGGGGTCATCATATCCACAAGGCGGATGAGAAGAGAAGATTCACAAACGCCGAAACTAAATCCTAAACCGTCCCTGAACCTCAAACTGAAACCTCATTTACAAAGCAAGAAAACCTTAAAACTCAGTTTTCACACAGCGTTATAACGCGCCTCCATCACCGCACACATCTAATCACATAAATCAGCCTGGACACGGAAACTTTCACAAATCCAACTTTTACTTACTGTGATAGTGACTTCGTGCTTTTTCAGGCGGTACTTCAGGCTCTTCATGGTTGCTCCGTCTCTGTTGTTGATTAAAAGTTCACTTACAGGTGTAGAACTCGGTATAGAGTTCTGCCAAATTCACAAATAACCTTAGCTTTTACACTCCACAAACTCCTTCAGTGCAAAAGCGCCTTCCTCATCAAACGAAACTACAGGGATTTGTTCACCTGACGCGTTAAGCGCGAGGACCAATAACGCGACGGACACATCGCTGAGCCAATGGGAGAGAGGAACAATACAAACTGTAGCCAATCAGAAACAATATAGGGGCGGGACTTCCTAGTCTGTTTCGATGTAGTGTGGAGTTTATAACCTGCCTCTGATGACGTCACATTTACCTGAGAATGGCGAGGACTTGTTGATTCAGATGGTGGTGTGTTTCCACACGGGGCTGTAAAACGGTACAGATTCGTAACTAATACGTTATGTAGGAGTGTATCAGTGTAAAGTGTAATATAACAAAATGCTAAATTATTAGGTTGTCAATAACTGTTATTGGTTAAAATATACAGGTGCATCTCAATAAATTAGAATGTTGTGGAAAAGTTCATTTATTTCAGTAATTCAACTCAGATTGTGAAACTCGTGTATTAAATAAATTCAGTGCACACAGACTGAAGTAGTTTAAGTCTTTGGTTCTTTTAATTGTGATGATTTTGGTTTACATTTAACAAAAACCCACCAATTCACTATCTCAACAAATTAGAATATGGTGACATGCCAATCAGCTAATCAACTCAAAACACTTGCAAAGGTTTCCTGAGCCTTCAAAATGGTCTCTCAGTTTGGTTCACTAGGTAAGCCACAAACATTCATTGCCAAAGAAGCTGGCTGTTCACAGAGTGCTGTATCCAAGCATGTTAACAGAAAGTTGAGTGGAAGGAAAAAGTGTGGAAGAAAAAGATGCACAACCAACCGAGAGAACCGCAGCCTTATGAGGATTGTCAAGCAAAATCGATTGAAGCATTTGAGTGAACTTCACAAGGAATGGACTGAGGCTGGGGTCAAGGCATCAAGAGCCACCACAAACAGACGTGTCAAGGAATTTGGCTACAGTTGTCGTATTCCTCTTGTTAAGCCACTCCTGAACCACAGACAACGTCAGCGGCGTCTTACCTGGGCTAAGGAGAAGAAGAACTGGACTGTTGCCCAGTGGTCCAAAGTCCTCTTTTCAGATGAGAGCAAGTTTTGTATTTCATTTGGAAACCAAGGTCCTAGAGTCTGGAGGAAGGGTGGAGAAGCTCATAGCCCAAGTTGCTTGAAGTCCAGTGTTAAGTTTCCACAGTCTGTGATGATTTGGGGTGCAATGTCATCTGCTGGTGTTGGTCCATTGTGTTTTTTGAAAACCAAAGTCACTGCACCCGTTTACCAAGAAATTTTGGAGCACTTCATGCTTCCTTCTGCTGACCAGCTTTTTGAAGATGCTGATTTCATTTTCCAGCGGGATTTGGCACCTGCCCACACTGCCAAAAGCACCAAAAGTTGGTTAAATGACCATGGTGTTGGTGTGCTTGACTGGCCAGCAAACTCACCAGACCTGAACCCCATAGAGAATCTATGGGGTATTGTCAAGAGGAAAATGAGAAACAAGAGACCAAAACATGCAGATGAGCTGAAGGCCACTGTCAAAGAAACCTGGGCTTCCATACCACCTCAGCAGTGCCACAAACTGATCACCTCCATGCCGCACTGAATTGAGGCAGTAATTAAAGCAAAAGGAGCCCCTACCAAGTATTGAGTACATGTACAGTAAATGAACATAATTTCCAGAAGGCCAACAATTCACTAAAAATGTTTTTTTATTGGTCTTATGAAGTATTCTAATTTGTTGAGATAGTGAATTGGTGGGTTTTTGTTAAATGTGAGCCAAAACCATCACAATTAAAAGAACCAAAGACTTAAACTACTTCAGTCTGTGTGCATTGAATTTATTTAATACACGAGTTTCACAATTTGAGTTGAATTACTGAAATAAATGAACTTTTCCACGACATTCTAATTTATTGAGATGAACCTGTATATATATTTTTTAAAAACGGTAAACTAGTTCCACTATTCCTGAGAAACTGGGCTACTACAGGTGTGTGGGAAAATATGAATAGGACAAATTAAGAAGACAAAGAAATGCAATTCAGGGAAAAGACATTTAGTTATGTTTACTAGAAGTACCTACATTTTAAAATACTGTAAATAGTAGATCAAATAGTGTACAATATATTAAGATAAGATTAATAGTAATGCAAATGATATCAGTTCAAAAGTCTTGTCTTGCATCACTATACACCATGTTCATTACACCAATTTTTTTTTTTTTTTTTTTTTTTTTTTTGGTAATTTGTACTGTAAATTGTAAAATAGAGGTACAATATTTCATTCAGAAATCATGGGAGAATGCAAGTGAAAAAGCTTTACAGTTATTTAAAATACATGAAAAACTGTTACTTTCTCAATCAAGCCCCTTAGCATTTTATACACCACTCTTTTTTTTTTTTTATCTTAATAAGGGACATCTTACATTCAACACCAGTGAAATGTAATATGTTATGTCTTGCTCTCAAAACATGACAATCCCCAAACATATGGCAGCCAAACACACTCTACTACAGTGGGGGAAAAAAGTATTTGATCCCCTGCTGATTTTGTACGTTTGCCCACTGACAAAGAAATGATCAGTCTATAATTTTAATGGTAGGTGTATTTTAACAGTGAGAGACAGAATAACAACAACAAAAAAATCCAGAAAAACGCATTTCAAAAAAGTTATAAATTGATTTGCATTTTAATGAGGGGAAAAAAGTATTTGACCCCTTCGACTTAGTACTTGGTGGCAAAACCCTTGTTGGCAATCACAGAGGTCAGACGTTTCTTGTAGTTGGCCACCAGGTTTGTACACATCTCAGGAGGGATTTTGTCCCACTCCTCTTTGCAGATCCTCTCCAAGTCATTAAGGTCATTTTCAATGCCCTGGCTGAGGGAAGGAGTTTCTCAACCAAGATTTGACGGTACATGGCCCCGTCCATCGTCCCTTTGATGCGGTGCAGTTGTCCTTTCCCCTTAGCAGGAAAACACCCCCAAAGCATAATGTTCCCACCTCCATGTTTGACGGTGGGGATGATGTTATGACTTGGGGTCATAGGCAGCATTCCTCCTCCTCCAAACACGGCGAGTTGAGTTGATGCCAAAGAGATCTGACCACACCTGACCACAACACTTTCACCCAGTTCTCCTCTGAATCATTCAGGCAAACTTCAGACGGGCCTGTACATGTGCTTTCTTGAGCAGGGGGACCTTGCGGGCACTGCAGGATTTCAGTCCTTCACGGCGTAGTGTGTTACCAATTGTTTTCTTTGTGACTATGGTCCCAGCTGCCTTGAGATCATTAACAAGATCCTCCCGTGTAGTTCTGGGCTGATTCCTCACCGTTCTCATGATCATTGAAACTCCATGAGGTGAGATCTTGCCTGGAGCCCCAGACCGAGGGAGACTGACAGTTTCTTCCATTTGCGAATAATCGCACCAACTGTTGTCACCTTCTCACCAAGCTGCTTGGCGATGGTCTTGTAGCCCATTCCAGCCTTGTGTAGGTCTGCAATCTTGTCCCTGACATCCTTGGACAGCTCTTTGGTCGTGGCCATGGTGGAGAGTTTGGAATCTGATTGATTGATTGCTTCTGTGGACAGGTGTCTTTTTACAGGTAACAAACTGAGATTAGGAGCACTCCCTTTAAGAGAGTGCTCCTAATCTCAGCTCATTTACCTGTGTAAAAGACACCTGGGAGCCAGAAATCTTGCTGATTGATAGGGGATCAAATACTTATTTCCCTCATTAAAATGCAAATCAATTTATAACTTTTTTGAAATGCATTTTTCCTGGATTTTTTGTTGTTATTCTGTCTCTCACTGTTAAAATACACCTACCATTAAAATTATAGACTAATCATTTCTTTGTCAGTGGGCAAACGTACAAAATCAGCAGGGGATCAAATACTTTTTCCCCCCACTGTATATACACTTAGCATGAGTGGATGCTTCTGGTACACACATGCCCACAGGAGATCTGTTGCCCTCTTCTGGCTTTATTGAGAACAAATGAGGGGTTAAATGATTTCCCCCAGTCCAGTGAGGCATAGCAGAGCACTTAGCAAAGCTCCAGAGCAAAGCTAACTCTTAGATTTTCTAGAACTAGACAAAACACATCGTGTGTATACTCACTCTGTAGAATCTGTGTAAAAACTGAATACATTTTAGTGGAATTGCTTCTTTTTGGTTTGTACTTTAAATGGCTTGGAAGACAGTCAACTTTACTATAATGTTATGTACAGCAACAACTAAAGAACAGCTGACAAAATTGTTTGTTGTTTGAGCCTGTAGCTGTCGTCTCACAAATTAGGATGAAATAAGCTTGACTGTTGGACAGATGGGATGAAGGTTAACCAGAATATTCAGGTGAACCTTAATATTATACGCTTGTATCCACATGGAGTCGTTCGTGAAGCATGATAATCTTTCATTATATGAGACATTGTATGGATTATTGAACCCAACCGTAGAACATGCACATAACCTTTCACCGTGTAAAGAGAGGCGATGTTGTCTGGTTCATTTCTGCTACAGTATCTTGCCTTTGGTTTATTTTGTAATCATCTATATGATGAGTAAGCTGTGCCATCACCCCTTCTCTCTTCACCCCTTATCTTTTATTCTGTTTTATGTGCTCTTCATTGGTTCCATTTTTAATTGTGATTTCATGCAAGTTTCATCAATCCATAAAATATTCCTAAAGCAGTTTTAAGACCTAAAGTAAAATGTTCTCAATTTGCCAAATCACTCACCTTAACTGAACCCTACTGAGCTACTTTGCACTTACTGAAGCAAGACTGAAGATTTAAAAGAAAATTAAATTAAATTAAAAAGTCACTGGAAAAAGCACTGAAAATGTCTGCATTAAAGATATGGTAGGGTACCACCAGGGGAGATACACGGTCAGATACACATCCAACTTTGAATGATCAAGAACACTTTTGTGGTAAAAAGAACCTCAGCCCTTTTTTGCCTGAGAGGGTATCAGATGTTTAATGGCCAACATCTTTCAAATGTGTCCCAGGGTTCTCCTTTTTTAAAATAACTATAATGACATCATAACTTTAATTTGAACCTGATTGACAGTTGCGATGGATTCCCCTGATGCCAAGTCGTGTGCTGGTGTGATAAGCATGGCCCTTAACCCTCAATTGCTCAGATGTATAAAAGAAATAAATGTAAGTCGCTCTGGATAAGGGCGTCTGCCAAATGCCGTAAATGTAAATGTAAGAAGAAGCTCACCTTAACTGAACCCCACTGAGCTAATTTGCACTTACTGAAGGCAAGACCGAAGATAAAAAGCCACTGGAAAAAGCACTGAAAATGTCTTCATTAAAGTTACAGTGGGGGAAAAGAGTATTTGATACCAGTGTCTGCAGTGTCTATAAACTGAAATAACCTTATATAGATAATAACCTGGAAATAATAACCTGCTTTCATTCTGCACTTTAACCACATATTCATATTCAAATTTCCTGTGTTTGCGTACAGAGACAAAATACCAAAAAATTCAGTGTCCACTTACATATGAACTACTCTATTGGAAATAGACCATGTTATCATTTAATTTCAGCTTCAGCATTCACTATGCTGGAGAAGCAATGATATTGTTACATGTTAATTAGATTAAGCATTTGTAAAATGCTACAAATTATTATCTTCTGTGCGTATAATTGAGTATTTTCCATTTAGCAATGAATTGAAAGTTAACAAATAAGTAAAGACCAGAGCAACATGCAACATATAAGTAAATATAGAACAGCATCGTATCAAATAGTGAAGTCTGAACTTGAAGATGATGGACAGGCTGTCAAGAAACTGTGTTAGGTGTGTTAACATGAATTAACATGACCTAACTTTGAATGATCTAGAACACTTTTGTGATAAAATGAATGAATTTTTTTTGACTGAGAGGGTATCAGATGTTTAGCTAACATCTTTTGAATGTACCCCAGGGTTGTCTTTTTTTTTTTTTTTTTTTTTTTTATAAAAATGACCATAACTTCAATGAGAACCTTCTTGACAGTTGCGATAGATTCCCCTGAAGCCAGGTCCTGAGCAGTTCAAGAGCTGTCATTAGGCTTCCATTATAAATGGGTTTAGAGCAAACAGGTTATTGATTTGTTTCTCACTACAGGGATTACCATAATGCCCAGAGTAATCACCCATAAGCTTTAGATAGATGCCAATTAAGTTGAACCATGCAGCATTTATTTAATTCAAGTCTAATCAATGGTAAAGACACTTGCCAAGCTTAATAATTTCTCTGACTGTTCAAACATGTCTTGGTGTTGTGCTTCCAGTCAGCAGCCAGAGGCTCCTCTAAAAATTCATTCACTAACCTCATTCATCTTCAGTAACCACTTTATCCTGGCCAGGGTTGTGGTGGTGCCAGAAGCTATCCCGGGAACACTTGGCATGAGGTGCTAGTACACACAGATTCACACCTAAGGGAAATTTAGCATAGCCAGTGTACCTACTGGCATGACTTTGGCAGGCAGGAGGAAACCAGAGAACCCGGAGGAAACCCACAAGAACAAATGAAACCACACAGACTGGAGCTCAGAATCGAATCGGAGATCCTGAAACTCTAAGGTAGCAACGCAACCCACATCTAAGCAGCTGACTGATAATTACTTTCAACAAACAAAATTAACTTTTACAAAGCAGATAAAGGATATAAAAGAAGAGAAGAAAATGTCATTGTTTCTTTCTGCAATTTTAACTGTTAAAATTGCAAAAAGAAACAATGACATATCTTCTTTTATATCCTTTATCTGCTTTGTACAAGATACAAGAAGTATTGTGATGTTATCAGGAAGAATGGATTCTTTCTAAAAGCAATTATTACATGCAATCAGTGGAAAAATACGATGAAAAGAGTTTAGATGAACTGTCAAACAAAATATTTAAGTTTTTGAAGTTTAGTAGACTTCAACTTCCCAACTGCTCTCAAGCACACAGTGTACACAAGGTGAGCTATAATTAACACTGAATAAGATGCGTTCTGAAAAAAGGAAGGGTGGGTTGGATTAAGATGGATACATTTGAAGTCTGTGATTTCTGCTTAAGAGGATGGTAAGGTGTACAGTGGTGCTTGAAATTTTGTGAACCCTTTAGAATTTTCTATATATCTGCATAATCATGATCTAAAACTTCAGATTTTCACACAAGTCCTAAAAGTAGATAAAGAGAACCCAATGAATCAAATAAGACAAACATATTATACTTGGTTATTTACATATTAAGGAAAATTATCCAAAATAAGAGTTGGTGATGCTCATCAGGCTGGAACAGGTTACAAAACCAGCTCTATTGTTTGTGAACCCTTTAGAATTTTCTATATATCATTGTTCATTTCTGCTTCATTTCTGCTAAAATGTCTAAAATGTTAGAAAATGAACAGAATTTAATTTAATGCAAATATTTTATACGATTATATGATTTTTTTTTTTTCTTATGCACCTCATAGGCTTGCAATGACATATATTAAGTTCATTTTCCCACAAAATCAAGTCACAGTATAGCCTAACCTCCCTCTGAATTATTTAGGCCATGTGGACTGAGCTGCATTTGGGAAAATGTCATTAAATTAGTATTCACCCTTGACCAACATACACGAGGAAGAAGTTCCTTGATAGATAGCATATAGGGAAAACATTTGATTCTTATAAATAGTATACACATTGTGTTGCACTACAGCAAAGAAACTTCTGAACAGGTGAATGGTTATTAAATATCACTTTACATTAAAAAAAAAAAAAAAAAAGGTTGCACATGCACAGGAATACACCATAGCTGGGATGCTAGCTCATCACAGGGCACCATGCACACACCCTTACACCTACATGCAATCTAGTGTAACCAGTTAGTCAAACTAATCCGGAGAACCCTTACCTAATCCAGATGAACCCTAACTCAGACAAATCCAGAGAACCCTAAGGAAACCCATAAGACCACAGGGAGAACATGCACGGACAATAAAACCAAGCTCAGGATTGAACCGAGGACCCTGGAGTTGTTAGACATGTAATGCACAGGAAGCTGGAGGTGTGAAAGACTTGCATCTCATCCAAGGTGTATTCCTGTCTCACACAGTGTTCCTGTGATAGGCTCACCATGCACTTCCTGAAGTTGAGCGAATGAAGGGAAGATGGAGGTGATTTTTTCCCCCTCTTCATTGCTCTCTTACCTGTAAGATTCCACTCTTCACTATTTCAAATGAGAGATGTTTAATATCCACTGTATATTATCAAAAATGAGTATTTTAAACCATTCCGAAATGTTAGCCAAAGATCATAAAAAGCTCAGAATATAATTGTTGTATTAGCAGCCCTTACAAGTAGATCTGCTAGCAGTGGTAATTTCACACTTAACTCCATTCTAGAATCTAGAACTTCTTGATGATGAGCCAAACCAAAGGCCAAGGGTTTTTTTTTTTTTTTTCCCCCATAAATAAACAAGCTATATTATTACAGCCTCCCTACAGACAGACTCCCTATGACTTGTGTCTTGGAGTATGTCTGTTTCCCAGCAGGAAGATCAGAAAGCTCCTCGGTTCAATCCTGAGCTCAGGTTAATGTCTGTGTGGATTCATTCAATCGTTCTCCTCTTGTTCCTGGCTGGTGGACTGGCTGTACCAAGTTGCCCCTAGGTGTAAATGAGTGTGTGGATATGTGTGTGAGAGCTTGGTGTCCTGTTATGGATTGGCACTGCATTCAAGGTGTCTCCCTGCCTCACACCCAGTGCCTCACACCCAGTGCACCTGACCAATATAAAGCTCTTACTCATGAATGAATGAAGACGATCTCAGTGAAGCAGGATCTGGGAGAAACCAAGAGCAGAATGGAAACTAATAGAGAACAAGCTGAAACGCTACAATTTTTAGGGGAAAAAAGAAAACAGAGGAGAGCAAGAATGGACTTAAACAAACCATTTTTCCCCATTTGCAATATTCATTAGATTTATTTATTTATTTATACACTTGGTTATTTCTGATGTCGGGTTTTAAATTAGATGGCGTAGTCAATTTCTTTGCAGCGCCGGAACCATACTGTGAAATGACATTCAGTGAAAGTGCTAATTTCCTTAAACAGGAGATGGAAAAATTCTACAGGCAAACAAGGCAGAATATAATCATAACATAGTTAAGGGTTACTGTGGTTTCTATTATTTAAATTCACAACCGTCTGGTCATTAGTGGTGTAAATGAAAAGCAATTTGATCCGCTTGGTCACGGATAATATTATCAGCTCATTATCATTGCACAGCCCGATAAAAGCTAATAGGCTATCTTCTATATTAGTCCACTTTTTATATGCTACTATTTATACCCCACATAAGTGATTTGGGGTTTATTCATTTGAACAGCACAGACTTGTTTGAGAGCTGTTCATGTATAGACTAGAAGAATGGCATTAGTAATGGAACTGCTCTTAATGGCTCTTCTGATTTCTTGGTATTTCTGCCACAGTGGTCATTTGAGTAAAAGGAAAAAACACCACATACTGAGCCATACAGTGTGATACAGATGTGCTTGATGTTTAAATGGATTACATTTTTAGACATGGATCATTTCTGGGACTATGTTAGTCCTAGCAACAAGAAAGTACATTGTTCAGTCTTGGCAGTTTTCTGAGTTCTCCCATTCTCCCTGAGGTTCTCTTTCAAAATAAGTTCCTCAGGGGTTCTTCGGGATGGTCTAGCTTTTCCCTCAACAACTTTCATTACAAATTATATTATCGACCACAACTTGAGTGAAAAGTAGAATCTTTGAAATACTGACATAAATTTACATGAGTTTCTTGGTATTTGGTTCATCCCCTTTATGCTTTAATGACAGTGTGCACTCGAGCTGGCATGGACTCCACAAGTTTGCGCAAAACCATGATCCATTTTAGATCCAATCCATCGGAGTGTCTCTGAACACGTGCTTCAGTAGAAGAGATTAGGCATGAGTAAAATATGACCTTTTTCACAAAGCATTTGACACGGTCAATATCACAAATTTGCTTACATTTAAACACGGACCTAGAAATAATGCAAAAATATTGAATATTAAATATTCAAGATATTGAACATTTACTTATAATAAATATTATCATTACACTAAATATTTCACAAATCTAAAATCTTCTGTTTGTTTCCAATTTTAAATGAAAAAAAAAAAATCAATGTGGTCTCAGACTTTTGGACCCCTACACACACACACACATACATACACACACACACACATACACACACACACACACACACTCGGATGGCTTGGTAACTGTACAAAGACGATAGGAGAGAGATTGTCTTGGTTTTAGAGTGTTTTCACAACAATAAACATTTTACACATCATTACGCACAAAAAAAAACGTGTTCACGATTTCGAAGCAGCTTTTTTCTTTTTAATTTGCTGATGTTTTCTTTTACGTCTCCGAAAGCAACAATAGCTACGACCACGTGTAGGACACGAGACAGAAACAGACGTTTGTGCACACGAGTGGCGCAAGGAGAGCGCGCGCGTTCAGTCACGGAGGAAAAAGTGCCTTAGCTTCCGCCTGAACTCCCTGCGCGTGAGGCAGTAAATAACCGGGTTTAAGCAGCTGTTCGCGTGAGCCAGACACACAGTGAGCGGGAAGACGTAGGTGTGCACCACATAGTATGCCTTGTCCCAGCGCGCGGCGTTCAGCTTCACCAGGACACCCCACAGCGTCACGGCGTGATTGGGCATCCAGCAGAGAAAGAAGGACAAGACCACCACGGCGACCGAGCGGGTGACGCGCGCTCTAGGCTTCATGCTGCGGCGGCGCACGAGCCTCAGTAGCAGCAGGTAGCTGATGGAGACGATGGCCATGGGTATCACAAAGGCGAGCAAGATTTTCTGCAGGTGATACACAGCTAACCAGCGCTGCCCGTTCGGAAAACGTAAAAGACAGAGCTTTTCTCCGGCCACCTCGTTAACCGTGGAGAAAATGGACGTAGGCGCGGTGGCAGCGGTGGCCAGCAACCACAACACGGCAACTACGAGTTTGACAGAGGAGCGCGCGCCTCGGCGCTCTTTCAGCGCGGATGCCATGCACCTGTAGCGCGCGACGCTCATGGCAGTGAGAAAGAACACACCCGCGTACATGTTCATCACCGTGGCCGAAAGCACGAGCTTGCACATGACGTCGCCAAACGGCCAGCTGAAGTCCAGCGCGGCGTCTGCAGCCCAGAACGGCAGCGTGAGCGCGAACTGGAAATCCGTCACGGCCAGATGGAGCACGAAGACATTGGTCTCGGATTTCCTGCGCGCTTGTCTCGCCCGGATAAACACGAGCACAAATACGTTGCCCACCAAACCCGCGGCGCACACCACCGCGTAGGTAACGGAGATGAAGCAGCGCAGGAGCGGACTACCGTCTGCCGACACGTCGATGTCCTCTAGACTTCCAAAACTTATCGAACTGTTCGCTGTGACGCTCTGAAGGAAATCCTCTGTCGTATCGGGGTTCGTTATCACCTCGACGTTCCCCATAGCACCTGCACATAGGACTAGAAGCGCGCGTTTGGCAGAGCACGTGATGCGTAACTGCGCGTAAAGATTGTGGCGCGCGCCTTACCGTGCCGCGCGTGTCATCTTAAAACCCCGCCCCTCGACCACACTGATTGGCAGATGTCAATTGTTATGGAGCGTGTAGATCAAAACAACTGGAGCTTATCAGTAAACTTCACGTTATTAGAAGCTACTGATCGCAGCTAAGCGCAACCTGTGCCATAACGCATTCAGGCACGCGCGGTGAGAAAACATGTATCGGCTGAGAGACTGAACATAACAGCTCGATTGTGAATCGGTTCCGATTCTTTTGTGAATCACTACTACGTCATTAGTCTTGAAACCATAGGCATACCTTATGCTTGTCCCCATCACACTGTGAAAGTGTGGTTCGTTTAAATATTTTAGGACTTTGGTTCTTTTCGCGCTCATCAACAACGCCAGCTTCTCCACTTCCTCAGAAAACTGCAGAGGCATTGAGTTAAAGATGTAGCCAGATCTTTTTCAATGGGAAGGCCAGGTTAGACCTAATGACATTTTTGGTCCAGCAAGCTAGGGTGATCCCCATCGCACGTAAAAGATACAGAGGTAAGCAACATGTTTCTGTCATTTCATTTGTGTGCATGCTCTTCTGCTAAATTTGCACCAACAGACTTAATGCACAGAATTAATGCACATTTCTTGCACGTGTTGCACTTGTCCTTGCTTTTACGGTTTAGTTTATTGTTGATGGTCGATTGTTGAGCTGTACCAAACTTAATTACCACCAGCATCAATGTGTAGCAATAAAAAAAAAATCTTGAATCCTTTGTTCTTTGGTGTCCTTTTTGTTCTCCTAACGGGCTCTGAGTGAAGACACAAGTAAAGTCCCAAAGCATCCATCATTAAAAAGTTGGTCTGAATTGAAACACCGGTTAAAGTGCAGGGTGATATTAAAAAATATAACACTTACTAGCAACATTTTACTGCAGGCCTACAGTTTTCTTTATAGTGCTGTTGAAGTTTTTTATTGTGAAATGGTGATGAAATGACATTTTACAGTCACATTTGTATCACCTGTAATTAGTAATCTAAGCTTCTTATGTTATAAAGTTCACCTTTTCACTGCAAACTGGTCTAAAGGTGTTTACAGCCCCATCACCATTCTTGTCCTTAGGCCTAAGGATGCTTAATTATACAATTACCAATAATAATGTTGAAATTGTCTATTAACAGTGGATTCTAATAAATATTCACATGTTGCTCAGGATAGAAATATTTTAAGAACATTAAAATCAAAATGAAGCATAAATTAAATGAATGGACTGGCATCGAGCTTACATTCACACAATGACTAACCTAAAATATGCATTTCATACATTAAAAAAAAAAAAAAAAAATACATATCTTTACAGCCATAATCATTTTGTGGAAGAATTTCAAAGCAAAACATGGTGTTTACTGCCACCTGCTGTTACATTGGCAATAACAACAAGTCACAGGGAAACAAAACCCTTTTCTACCAGGAACCTATTGCAATTGGTTTCTAAGAATTAAAAATCTAAAATAAACAAATAAATAAAATAAAAAGAACCCAGTTTCTAGTGGAACATTTCAACCAGAATAATCTACCAGGGAGTTCAGCTATGCTCTTGTTCAGACCATGGTTTAGTTATGAATCACAGGGCTCCGTTCTTCATACAACACTTAACAAGTCCAATATCCAACAATTTGTTAATTGTGCTAATTCCATACAGTCTAATTCAATTCTTCGAATGTACCCGAGAACTGAATAATTGTATCCGAAATAAATAAGATACCTGTGTGCTCTCCTTTGCTTGGAAAGAGCAGATACCTTATATGGCCAAACGTTTGTGGACACCTGACCATCACACTCATATGTGGTTCTTCCCCAAACTGTCGCCACAAAGTTGGAAGCACACAATTGTATAGCATGTCTCTGTGTGCTGTAGCATTACAATTTCCCTTCACTGGAGCTAAGGGGCCCAAAACTGTTCCAGCATGACAATACCCCTGTGCACAAATCAGCTCCATGAAGACATGGCTTGCCAAGGTTGGAGTGGAAGAATTTGAGTAGCCTGCACAGAGCCCTGACCTCAACCCCACTGAACACCTTTGGGATGAAATGGTATGCCGACAACACCCCCAGGTCTCCTCAGTGAGCACAAATCCCCACAGCCACGCTCCAAAATCTAGTGGAAAACCTTCCCAGAAGAGTGGAGATTATTATAACAGCAAAGAAGGATAAATCTGTAACGAGATGTTCAACAAGCACATATGGGTATGATGGTCAGGTGTGCGCAAACTCTTGGCCATATATCATATATAGAGAACTGCTTGTCATTGATTGTTTAACGAGAATGGTACAGAAAACTGAGAGGCCATTATATTTTCATGTGCATGTACAGGTTGATTCACTGTGATACAGGTCACTGAGTAATCCATGCACAAAAACAACACAGGCCTCAGGTTTATCAGATGTGTCTACCATCATGCTCTCCACAGCTTTATCTCTTCCTTTCTGTCAGCAGATATTCCACAAACCAATTATAGAATAAAATGGAATTGCAAAACTTTTGGGAATTGACACTTGGTTTAAATTGGACAGCAGTAAATATTTTTTCAATTCAATTCCTTGAGGCCTCTTGATAGTTTCATAGTTTGAAGTTATCAAACTATTAAGAAGCCCCAGTGAACTGGATGCTCAAACTCCGATCAGCCATAACATTAAAACCACTGACAGGGGAAGGGAATAACATTGATTATCTCGTTACAGTGGCACCTGTCAAGGGTTGGGATATATTAGGCACTAAGTGAACAGTCAGTTCTCAATGTTGATATGTTGGAAGCAAGAAAAATGCCACCAAAAAAAAAAAAAAAAAAAAAAAAAAATATGGGAAGAAACCTTGGGTCCTGGCATTCATGCAGATGTTACTTTGACACGTACCACCTACCTAAACATTGTTGCAGACCAAGTACACACCTTGGTTTGAGGAACATGACAAAGATTTCAAGGTGTTGACTTGGCCTCCAAATTCCCCAGATCTCAATTTGATCAAGCATCTGTGGGACATGCTGGACAAACAAGGACTTAAAGGATCTGCTGCTAATGTCTTGGTGCCAGATACCACAGCACACCTCCAGAGGTCTTGTGGAGTTCATGTCTCAACAGGTCTGAGCTGTTTTGGGGGGGAACTACACAATATTAGGCAGGTGGTTTTAATGTTATGGCTGATCGATGTAACGCTCATCTCCGATTACGTGGCGTAAAGCTTGTGCAAATATTTGTTCAGAGGGCAGGAAACAGGTCTTTGTCATATGGTTTCTGTTGCCATGTGTAGTTTTTAGAAAAAGTTTACTTTTATTGTGTATAAGGTTCATCAAATTATTCCGTTGTCATACTAAATGGAATATTGGTCGTCACTAACAAAGTAGAGTCAGAGTAGAGTGAATATTTCACCTGACCACGTGAATGTAGTTTCCTTTAAAACTAATTTAAGGTACAATTATTGGCCTATAAGAATTACAAGTCATTACGTAAATGGCAAGGCTTATTTGAGAACTATGGCCACTTTTTACAACCTCGAACCAAAAGTATTTGTCATCAATCAACAATTATAACCATTACTTGCAGTAGATAGTCAAAGACAAGGTAGATGAATGATATATATGAAGTTCATAAACTGTAGCTTTATGTTTAATAACATATCATAAGTCAGTCCTATCTGAATATTTATCTTAAAGAAGAAGAAAAAAAAACGCATTCAAAAGTTTAACTCAATGTATTTATTACATCTAAACGTCCCTAAATAAACAGGTAACATTTATTAAGTAAACAATTTCTTCCAACGCATGTAATAAATATTTTTTTCCCTTAGTACTTTATACAAACTGACATTGTTCTACTATACAATATTTCTTCCACATCTCCTTAAAAAGCTGTTTCTCTTATCGGACATGCCACAGACAGAGGAAGTGAAATTTAAGGCAGTGAGCGCAGATGTCAGCTTATATGAAATGAAAATAAAATAAAATCTGACTCGGACACAAAGTCTACTTTATAGCACAGTTTTTGCATTTGGAAAAAGAAAAAAATATATATAAATCGCTTCAATGTGATGCTCCAGGGGCCGAAATACAAACACATATCACAGAAATTAATCGTGTTCACACAATTATCCCTAATTCAAATCAAATCAAATCTCTCTCTCTCACACACACACACACACTTCCCTTCCCTTTGTCAGTCATTACAAAACACTGACATCAATTTGATGAAAGTTGGTTGAGATTTTGTTGGTGTTATCAAGCAAATCAGCTTTTATACGTTTAGTAATTAATGTCAACCATACATGCAGAGAAAGGAAGCAGAGAAGTCCAGAATTAAGATTCAAATCAAATTACAGTGACCATGTTGATGCTGGTGATGTATTTATTGACTTACGGTAGACTGAAAAGGGACAAAAATAACTATTTATTTATTTAGACTTCATATTGGTTTGATGGTGGAGGTGTGATCCACAGCATCACTTACTGAACAGATATGACAAGACATTTAGTCATTAACACTGTCAGAGAGCATGTTATTTATTTAAATACAAAACTAGAACATTACTGTAGAAGTTGAAAGCACAAGAGTTTGCAATTTGTGTATAATATAATAAAGCTGATATTTGCATGAGCGAATGCAGCATTTTACACAAGAGAATCGATTCTCCCATATCAACGGAACAACCGAGACTATCAAAATGTAGGTCAGTCATGACATTACACGTTAAACCGTGCGATGAACACCTTCACTCCTTTACAAGGACGTCTTTGTTAAAGTTTGGCAGCTGAGTGACAGAGAGAGATAATCAGCGCCAAAGGGTATTTGTTGTGTACGATACTGAGCAATCAACTAAACGAAACACTATTTCATGAGGTCACAGGATGATAAAAGAACTGAAAATACTGAAGATATTTTACGCACTAAAAAGCAGAGAAATCATTTAGCGGGTGCTGGACCGTTGTGGATGAAAACCATCAGTCACACTATGAAGGCTGAATAAAGAGAAGACGAGCCTATCATAATTATCTCAGCTAGAAATGCAATTAGGGGTTGGGACAAGATCAGAAGCGACGACAAGAACTATGCACACAGGTGCACACACACATGCATACAGACACACACACAGAATTAGATATCCCGAATGATCTCAACAAAAATTAGGTACTTTTAACCTTCACCTTTAAATTAACGTTTCTTAATTTAAATAACTCTTTAAATAAATATATTGTTCTTTACCAACACAGGACGTGTTGAGCCGTAGAGTGAAAGGTCCTGCCCATTCAAGCCATAAGGCCGTCATCTCGTATGCTGGGGCTGAAATAGACCTTTTGTCTCTCACCTGCTAAGATAGAGCCATTTTAGTGTGTTTAAAAAGGCTCCATTGTATCTTGTAGGTTATTATTTTGCTTCTTTCTTTCCTTTTCTTAACTCCTCTGTCAAAAGAATGGAAAGGGATGAGAAGAAAGGATGCAAGGACATATAAATCTATGGCAATTTGTTTATTTGTTTGCCAAATTAGATGTCTTTGCTCACTAAAGCATCATTTTAAAGTGACATTCATTACTGATGACTTGTTGCACAGCTGTCAGCCGTCACTGGGTATAATGGGTCTCGATATGAACCAAAAAAAGTATCATTACACACCGATTTAACATAAAATAAAACACTGCATGTGTAGATCACAGTGCTTGCACAATCACCTGACTCACATCATTTGCATGTTTTATGTAAATTCCAGCACATCATAGACTGTTTGCATGCTAAGTGTTTTTGTTGTTGCAGCTCATTTCCAATTGTACTGGTTAATTTGTGAGCTTATCTAGCTACAGTGCTGTCAAAAAGTATTTGCCCCCATCCTGATGACTTGTTTTTGTGCATCTCATATTAAACCGTTTTAGATCTTCAAACGAAATACAACATAAAACAAAGACAACCTGAGTAAACACACTATACAGTTTTTATTTATTTTTATTGAAGCAAAAAAAGTTATCCAACACCTATCACTCACTAACTGCCCCCTTCAACTTAAAATCTGGTTGTGCCACCTGCAATAACTGCAACCAAACGCTTCTGATAACTGGAGATCAGTCTTTCACTTACTTCCAGTACTAGGACTTACTCCTATGCTTTGGATCATTGTCTTGCTGCATAATCCAGTTGTGCTTGAGTTTCAACTTACAGACTGAAGACCGGACATTCTCCTTTAGCCTCTTCCGGTAGAGAGCAGAATTCATGTTTCCCTCAATTATTGCAAGTTGCCCAGGCCCTGAAGCAGCAAAGCATCCCCACACCATCACACTGCCACCACCATGCTTGATCATAGGTATGATGATCTTTTTGTGGAATTCTGTGTTTGGTTTATGCCAGATGTAACGGGAACCCTGTCTTCCAAACAGCTCCACTTTCGACTCATCAATCCACAGAACAGTCTCGCAAAAGGTTTGAGGATCATCAAGGTGTGTTTTGGCAAAATTCAGCAGAGCCTTAATGTTCTTCTGGGTTAGCAGTCTTCTAACCCAGCATTCTTCCATGGATGCCATTTTTGCCCAGTGTCTTTTTGATAGTGGAGTCATGAACAGCGACCTTTATTGATACAAGAGAGGCCTGTAGTTCCTTTGATGTTGTCCTTGGCTCTTTTGTGATTTCCTGGATGAGTCGTTGCTGTGCTCTTGGAGTAATTTTGGAAGGTCGGTCACTTCTGGGAAGGTTCACGACTGTGCCGAGTTTTTCCATTTTGAGATAATGGCTCTCACTGTGGTTCTTTGGAGGCCCAGAGCCTTTGAAATAGCTTTGTAACTCTTCCCAGACTGATGTATTTCAATCAACATCTTCCTCATCATTTCTGGAATTTCTTTCAACTTTGGCACAGTGTGTTACTGGGTAAGACCTTTTAACCAACTGCTGTTGAAAAAGTTATATTTAAGTGTTGATTTTGATTGCACAGGGTTTGCAGTAATCAGGCCTGGCTGTGTCTAGTCCAGCTGAACCCCATTATGAATGCAGTTTCATAGATTTGGGGAATTAGTAACTATGGGGGCAAATACATTTTCACACAGGCCCAGATGGTATTGGATAACGTTTTTGCTTTAGTAAATAACATTACCATTTAAAAACTGTATGTTGTGTTTACTCAGGTTGCCTTTGTTTTATCTTAGATTTTGTTTTAATTTCTGAATCAATTTAGTATGAGATATTCACAAAAATAGAAGAAATCAGCAAATATTTTTTCACAGCACTCTATATTAAAATTATTTCCCAATTTTAGCCTAACTATGGTGAGTAGGAGGCTTCTGTGTTGTGAGATGAAATGTATCCAAGGGCCTACTATCATTTCCACGAAAATTTATCAATTCCTAGGTCACGAGCTGAAGGATTAGGATAAGTGGTGAAGAGGCATCGATTAGAAGAACTCTAAGTACTAGAGTTTATTATAAAGCTGTATATAAAGCTTCTCACATGGACAGGAGCAATTCTGAGTCATAACAGGTCAAATTCTCACTTACTCACACACACACACACACACCAGCAGAATAAAATGAAAATATGTGTGTGTGTAAGACAGATAAATGCTGCATCAGATCGAAACACAGACGAGTAGCAAATTTTCCAACCACTGGAAATTTTTCGGGTTGACACACACTTCCTTAATCGCCTCAAAAAACACACCCAGAAATGAAAGAAACAGTGAAATACCATTTGAGTCACAGAAAGAAAGAAAGAAAGAAAGAAAGAAAGAAAGCAAGATTTACTGTGGCATTGCTTTTGGCATTGTGCAAAAAAAGTGGTCTGAAATATAAAAAGTGATTTAGCACAAATTCTACAAAGATGACAGTACAATCAGAGCAAAGTGTGTCTGCTCTTAATTATAAATAAGTGCCATATATTTAAGAAGAAGAGAAAAAAAAGCAATGGCAGGAGACAGCAGATTCCTGAAGATAAAGAAATGCTTAACAGTTCACATACTTCATATAATTTAAAAGTATTATAAAACCATCTGCGAGCTGAAAAACACTGCCAGCACTAGACAAGCATGTCTCTGTCCATCTGGAAGGTCCATGTGGACGAGGGACGAGCAAACACGCTGCGATGTCCCTGTGTGGGAGGGTAACGCCTTCGACGTGGAATCAGAAATGACACTAAATATAATGTAGCAAAAGACCATAAAGATATAAAATATTATAACAGTATAATCAAGGGGACGACAACACAACAATCTGTGATGAAATAAAAAAAGTCTCTTTTTTTTTCCATGGAAGAAAACCAAACCTTAGTTATTCGCATAATAGGAAAAAAAGTCTTTTAAGTTTATATATACAAAAAGTAAAACTGAAAATATATTTGTTCTCTGTACATAGCAAACATTCGTCATTTAGGAAAAAACAAATAAACACCTCACTTTCTTTTTTTCTGGCTTCTTTCGTGTTTTTCTTTTCTCCCAACATCAAATGTATGGAGTCTGTGTGGAGCATGAGGGTGTGGATCAGTCTAGCGAGATGATATCAGGGATGGAGCTGTAGATGTCCGAGCCGGAGCGGGGGATTGTGGGAAGGCTGCTGCTGCTGGAGCTGTTGCTGTTGCTGCGGTTGACGTTCAGAGCGGCGTGAACTGCACTGCCACTGCTACTCACCGGTGTGCCAGGAGCGTCCAGAAAGAGCTGAGAGGAGCTGTACGGCAGGAAACGGTTCAGCAGGAGGTCGTGATCCTCAGACGCCGAGGCTGCCGCTGCTGCCATCACCATGTTATAGTGCTGAGAGACAGAGAGAGATTAGACGAAGAAGAAAAAAACAAACCTTTCTGAGCACAGCAGTAATTCATATTTTAATTCAATCTTTTGAACAATGATCAATTTTACCTGATGATTCTCTCCTTGTAAAAACGAGAAAAAGTTCAAATCTGTTAAAAACAGAAAGATCAAACTGTGACTCTTCTCATTTGTAATGTATGCAGTTGACAGTATTACTAGGACATCGCTATATATTCTAGGGCTGTCGATTTCTATTACATTAAATAATTAGGATTCGAATTTTTTTATTTTATACCTCCATAAACACAGTGACCATTAGCAGTAGCTAAACCATGTACTTACTGCGTAAAGCCGAAAGGTGAAAACTGTGTTGCTTTCCTAAGGAGACGATCACAATTTGACCGACTCTCAAGTGGCTTCCTATTCACTATATATACTCACTACCTAAGGGGAAAACCTAACAATGTTGTAGAACCTATGTGATGTGCTACATGCTCAATTGAACACATTTTGACATTCAGCCAGGAAGTGACGTTTCAGCCATAAGTGTTACATAAGTGTACAGGCAACATCACATTCATATTCTGTTACATTTTTCTTTGTGTTTAATGAGAACATGCCAAAGGAGAAAATATGGAAGAACAAAATAAGGGCCATGAATGCCATCTATTTGTTTTGATTCTTGATTCAAGCTACAAAAGTTTTCCTCTGTCAACAAAGTGTTTTTAATAGACATATGATATGCGACTAATTTTGTTTTTGCATCTTTAAATGAGTAATTATTACAAACATATAATATACAGACAGTGAAATCTGTTCTGAGAGGCCTAGTATATTCTTACTTCCATACCAATTTTATTCATACGAGTGAGTGTGTGTGTGTGTGTGTGTGTGTGTGTGTATACCTGACAGATCATTGGGTGTAGGATAGTAGTGGCGGTAGTCCTGTATGAGCGGTGGAGGAGGGGGGATATAGTTGGTCTCCACTTGTGGTATGCTGGGAGTTCGACTTGCAGGAGACGCCTGAGTACACAAATTCAACACTCTACACACAGACACACACACAGACAGTTAATTGCAAACTAATAAAAATAAGACAGCCAAGTAAGAATGGAAACTAGAAACCCAAACCAGTTACACACTGTTGAAATGTAGATTTAATGCATTTTCTATCATATTAACAGCACTTTTCCTAGTTTTATTAAAATGCAGTTGGATTCAAGCTATTAAACTTTAGATAAAAAAATAAATCACTGCAGGAAGCATGTGCATAATTTGCATAAAACCCATTAATTTGTATAATACCAATTAAAATAACCAGTTATCAGGATTAAACTTATCATGGCTAAATAATAACTAACTACTTTGACAGTAGTTGATAATGATATCCATTGTTACATCATTAGAAAGTACAATGGCTGACCTCCTGGCTATTCATCACAGGACCACTGCACTAACACACATAACTTAAATGTAACATAACTCACCCCTTGTTCATCTGTGGTGATACCGGTGAGAGGGAGGAGCAGTTTCTCTTTATAGGTGGCTCTTCCTCCTCCTCATCCTCAGATGAGCTGTCCAGAGTCAGATCGATCACCTCCACTTTCTTACTGCTGCTGCCGTTTGTGTGGGAGCTGGATTTCTGCTCGGGTGCTGATGGTTGACACCCGCCTGCCAAAGGGGATACACAAAATAAAGCACGAGCAAGAGGTCAAACAATTTCCACAATAATTTAAACACAGTAACAAGCAAAAAAAAAAAAAAAAGAAAAGAAAAAAGTATTACTTCTTCAGTCAGAAATGCAAATACATATAATTAATTCTACTGAGTCAGCCCAATTAATCAAGAGCTGAGATCCATCAGCAGCCTAGTTAACGCATGATTATAATCTCCTCTATCTCGTTTCTGTTATTCAGTCATTTCAGGAGCTCTCTTAGACATTTGAGCCAATATTGGTCTTTAATGAAAGTGATATTTTATGAAAATATTTCTGCACTCAATGGATGACTAACTTATTTCATGTTCCTTGACAGGCAATTTATAATATTAGACAGCCTTAACTGTAATTATAAAAAGTCTGAAATTAATTTCAGCATAGCTGACATTCTCATATTGCTGAAGCTCATTTACTTTTACATTCCTAACCATGGTGAATTACAGAAAGGTGGCAGATAATTTAAAAAAGTAGTTTTTACTTAACATAAAATTGTTTTCCCAGACAAGTAGTTTTCATATATAACGAAATATAACGAAAGCAGCGAGGAGCTCGGCCTACTTGGGAACTTCTGGGTGAAGCGGATGAAGAATATGCAGAGGTTATGAGAAACTTCACCTGGAATACTGTTAATAGCTTTAAAGCTAAAATAACTCTGATGGTAATTCTAATTTCTTGGTCAGTGAATAATTTCATCTGTGTTTTTTCATAGCGTTAATATCTTATTGTCATTCTCAAATAGCAGGAAATAGTGGAAATAAACAAAACATGTCTATGTGAATATTTGTCTGGTAGGATATACATCTAACAACTTAACTGGTTCTCAGGGTGTAATTTTTCCCCCATATACACTGAGCTACTAGACATATGTACAGAATTGGCAGCTTAGTGTATATCCAAGATAAAAGTCTTTGTATTTGTAGCGAAATATTACTGTTGAAATAAATTAAGCAATTTTTTACTTATTTCTTAGCCTTTTTCCAACTGCATAATCTCTGAAAGGCAACTTAACATTCCTCACATAGATAACTTCAAATAATAGTGAAAAAACCACACAGTGTTCACTTCCAAATTGACCTGCATGCTGAAAATGACTTAATGCTGCTTTCAAAAGTATCTTCTTATATAACAGAGACTATGAAATAGATGATGTGAGGCTGAACACAATCCAAGTACTAAGCTGATCAGTTCAAGTCCTGGGATTATAACTGAACTGTCCAGTCAATAACAGAGAACCCTAACCACTAAACTTCCACTGCTAATAGTAATATCAAATAATGTAGGGGCAATCAAAACTGAATCGGAAAAAATATATATAAGCAATTAATTCATTAATTATAACCTTCTATTACCAAACCCCTTTCTCTTTTCTCTCTGAGACTAACTCAACTATTGTATTTATTGTGTCTTATTTGTGGGCACACAATTATTTTACAATATATTGTCATAAATAGAAGACAAAGTTACCGTCTATGCCATTGTATGAAGCAGACACCTCCTGCACGTCCTTTTTCGACCTCATGGGGGCCCAACTGCCATCTTCCTTAAACTGAATCTCATCACAGTCTACACAGCTGTTCAAGATCTCCATAAACAACCTACATACACACACGCACACACACATTTAAGAGAGGTTAGAAAGAGCTGCTATTTCTTCCAGTCTTGCTTTATGAGACTCTAATATACTTTGATTCTATTGGTGTCAATAACGTACTGCTGGATTACGATTGATAAAACATGACAAATATTCCACAAAGAGAAAGGTACAAATAATAAAAGAAGTAAAAACAAAAAAGCAGTTTCTTTCCACCTCTTTGTTATGATTGATAATTTTATTCCATCATTTATATTCACGTCATTGTTTTGGAAATGATGAAATAAATAAGTGCCATGCCACTAAATCACTGATGAATTGAGACAGATTATATATAGATTATAAATATGGTTTTGGAAGTATACTGGTCTTGTCTTGTCTTGCTAATTAATGTTTGGATGTGCAGGTGTTGTGAGTAGACGAACCCGTCGATTATAAGGTGTTCGTATGGTGCTTTCTTGTCACAGACGGGACACACCCAGGTGGGCTTCTTCTCGTTCATTTGGATGTAGAGTGTGGCATCGAAGCACTGCAGGTGGGTACACGTCAACGATCTGCACGGGATCATTAGCCGCATCTTCCCCAACTATATACGCAGACATAGAGGCAAAACACACATCCCGCATGGAAAAACATAAACACGTGCATGCGTACACATACACACACTTTTGCAGACAAACCAAACAAGAAAAACATCAGTTCCATACAAAAAGACACACCCCTATCGGAAAGAATTTCTGACAAGATGAAGATTAATGTGAGACGTTTCGCCTGAATGAGACATCGTTTACGGATCGCAGTTGCACACATTTTCAAACAGCATGTTATTTTGAACTAAAGGCAAACCAGGCTTTTCAAAACAGCGGTGTGAAATTTAAACCCAGAGGCCTGATCAAGTTCTGGGCTATAATGCTGCAAGCCTGGACTTGTAAAGTACTTACTAGAAGGGTGTGTACCACAATGTTTATGAGTGTGTGTGCGCTTACCGGGCAGAGTAATGACACGCGCAAACTGGTGGTGGCAATTTCACTGTCAGGATCTGCTGTTAGCTTTTCTTTGACTGCAGAATATAGGCAAGAATAAGAAAAAGAATCAGAATAAGATATATATGTAACAGGGGCAAAAAAGATATATATGTAACAGGGGCAAAAAAAAAAAAAAATAGTTAACAGGGATGAAATTCAATTCAATTTTATTTGTATGGTGTATATATATATATATATATATATATATATATATATATATATATATATATATACATAATTTTTTTTTTTTTTCAGATAGCCTTTAAGAATGCCCTTGACAAAAGAGAATCATTCTCATGGCTGGATCAGGAAGCTGTCGCAAGGATGCAAAGGACTTTAACAGGAAAAATGGCAAGCACATCACACATGACACTGTTGCCAAACTTATTAAAGGGATAGTTCACCCAAAAATGAAAATTCTGTCATCAATTACTCACCCTCATGTCGTTCTAAACCCATAAGACTTTTGTTCATCTTCAGAACACAAATGAAGACATTTTTAATGAAACCTGGGAGATTTCTGTGCCTAAATTTACAGTCCATGTATCTAAAACTTAAGTCTTTATTCACAAAATATCTTCACCTCTGCATAGATCTCCAGGACACTTTCACGAGAGAACCATGACGCGAGTATTGTGTTGACGTGAGAGCAAACTTTTTTTTTTTTGTCGAGAGTGGACAAAAAAAATGCAAGTCCTCTATGTCGAAATCTGCAGAGATCTTTGTTACAAAAATTGTTCTATGTGACTCAGTTTGTGTACAGCGTCCAGTGCAGCGCTTCCACGTCCGGTTGTATCGTGACAATGCTAGATTCTCACAAAATTGATGACAGGATTTAAATTTTTGGGTGAACTATCGCTTTAACAAATTCAAAAAGACAGGAAGGGTTGCGGACCATCCGAGAAGTGGACATCCACGAACATCCACGAACACCCGACGTGGTGCTGGCAAACATAGACCCCTATGTACGGAGACATTTTGGGACACCCTATAGATTCCTAACGAGAAGCCAGAGACGACGTGGCAAGATAAATATTTCCAGAGATGACAAAAAAAAAAAAAAAAAAAAAAAAAAAAACGTTTAAGAGAAGCCAGACTCAAAAGATCGCCCAGTGAATAGGGACGAGTTCATGTTTCTTAAACAATTTTAATAGCAAATTAGGTGCTTTTGAGTATTACTACTTAGTAATCAAAAAAGTTGCTTGACTAGTTCAGTTATGGAAACGTGTGACTGTAATGAGGTGTGTGCCTGCAGGTTATGAGTGTTTTTCCATTTCCTTAGCATGTGTTCATGGTCACTACAAACCTGAAAGTTTATTTTTCCAGATTCAGGTTAATGAAAACTGAATATAAGACCAAAAGCTGTAGGACCACCCTCATCAGCGTATCAACATAACATATCACTGCTAACAAATTACTGTGCAGTATTTTTAACCCAGTGTCACAGTAAACGTATAAATGTTTCAGCGCTGCAAAGAAATGTCTTCCTTCATGCCTATACAAACTAAGATGCTTCTTGTCCCATCTCATACAGTGGTTTATCTCAGTATGAGTTTAAGCTTTGTAAGGTAAGGGGCAAACTTACACTTTAATTAGAGCTGCAAGGTGTAAAGAGTAGCACAGTATCACTGAGTGGACCACAGTGAATAAAGCCTTAATGTTTTGTGTCATGCATGTTTTGTGCTCATGTGTGGCAGTTTAAAGATTTTGAAGAGTCGAATAAAAATTTAAAAGAAATGCCCACAGGAAACAGCTTCAAAGAATGTTCCAGTGTTTTTTTTTTGCCTAATCTTTATCTTCCCAATCTGTAGTGTATGTGTGATAAAAAAAAAAAAAAAAACACGTTTGCATGTCAATGAAGGAAAATGTTTCAAAAGTAGTATTTGTGCTCATCACTACCATGTATATGATGTTTATGTATATAATTCTACTTAGGACAGTAAGTATAGATTCAGAAAAAAGGGTGATGAAGGTTGAATGTCAGCAGTTTGCCGTGAGCCAACAACATGTTAAGATTCTAAAAGCGCATAAACGAAAAGATGAGAGTTTGAGCTAGATAGGGCTGATTATACTTGAGCGTACACTTCTACCCTCAACCACAACAGCAGAATCTTGCTAACGCACCATTTATCAGAGTCTCAAGGCAGCATGATAATAAATTAGAAGAGCATGCTATTTTGTACAACTACCCAGAGCCCAGGTGCTATTAGTCTAGGATTTACAACCTGCTGCAGCAATTACAGAAGCATTCTTTTAGCACTAACAAGGCAGCTCAGACGGTTTATAGGCTGCTGCATTCAATATGTGGCAATGTGAGCGTTTCAAAGTCCGAATAAAATCTGAAATTGTTTACGCAGACCATAATACGGTTAGATGCTGATGAGTTTACTTCAGATATGTCATATGAAAATTTATATCACAGTGCCATTGAATTCCTTAATGAGTGCTCAGAAGGCGTTGAATAATTGTATCTAACATTATGGCTCTGATGGTAGTGCAGTGGCAAATTAATGTGCTTGTTCTGATTATTGTTTTGATGGTAACAGCTACTTGTATGACGGATGCTCCACAAAAAACTAAGCCAAACAGATTTTAAAAACACGTTATTTAACAAAGAAAAATGTTTAATCATTGATATGGTGACTTTTTTTTGTAAGGATATGTTTACTTAAGATCTTTTAAAGGAGTCTCCAGCTCCAGTGCTTTGTAATTGTCAGACGTAAAGCAGTCACTATGTTTTCCAACACTGATTTCTCAGTAAAATGACAAACTGTATTTTGTATCTTATAAACTTCAAGGGGGGGAGGGGGGAAGGCTGGTAAGGGAATGACAATATACAGCTGCTATAACATAAGTGATAACAGGACTCTAACTTGTTTTAGACTTCCTGAACCTTAAAAGTAAAAGCAAACAGTTAAAAAATATGACATGCTATATCATACTGTCTCAGCATGCCTTTGCAAGAATACAGTTTGCCAATGAGCATACAGGCAAAGACCAGGCCTTTTGGAATAATGTGCTCTGGACAGACGAATCAAAGATAGAGTTGTTTGGTCACAGTAACAGCAGACATGTTTGGCGCAGACCAAAGACAGCTTTTCAGGAGAAGCATGGTTTTGGGTTGCTTTGCTGCCTCAGGAACTGGACAGCTTGCATTCATTGATTCAACTATGATTTCTGCATCATATCAAAGAGTGCTTAAAGATAATGTGAGGTCATCTGTCCAAAAGTTGAAGTTGAACTGAAAGTGGACCTTTCAGTGGACCTTTTTAGGGTAATGATCCTAAGCACACTAGCAAATCCACCAAGGAATGGCTCAAAAAGAAGAAATGGAGGGTTATGGAATGGCCTAGTCAAATCCCAGATTTGAATCCATTGAAATGTTGTGGGGGGGATTTGAAACAGGCAGTACATGCAAGAAAACCCTCAAACATCTTGCAACTGAAAGAATATTGCATGGAAGAGTGGTCAAAAATTCAAACAAACCTGGTGGACAATTATGCAAAACACCTACAAGAAGTTATTTCTGCTAAATGGGGCAATACTAACTTCTGAGGCCAAGGGTGTACTTACTTTTCCCACAGAAGAATATCACATCTATTGATATTTCTGTTGAATAATTGATCGAAAAAGCTAATTTTCCTTGTGGTTTTGTTCAAGTACATCAACTTCATTAATAAGCACTGTTTCAAAGATGATCAAATGTTTCCTTGTCCAAATATTTCAAAAAAAGCAAACAATTTCCATGGGTGTACTTATTTTTTCACATGACTGTAGGTGTGGTCAAAGGTTTAAAATCACTTATGCATAAATATTAAGGGGTCCAATGAAGAAATGGGGGGCCACAGGTAAGAGTGTCACTGCCAGTAAAAGAAGCAGACTTTATTTTGTCAGGTATGCACAGTGAAATTCTTTCCTCTGCATATACCAGCTTGTTGGGAAGTTGGGGTCAGAGCACAGGGTCAGCCATGATACGGCGCCCCTGAAGCAGAGAGGGTTAAGGGCCTTGCTCAAGGGCCCAACAATGGCAGCTTGGTGGTGCTGGGGCTTTAACCCCCGACCTTCTGATCAGTAACCCAAAGCCTTAACCAGTGAGCCACCACTGCCTGATGGCCTGTTTATATACATTGACTGTTTGATTTAGCAACACTTTAGCCATAGTGAAGCGGTGCTTAGTAATTAGGGGCCACAGTGGAGCAAAGTTTATTAATTTTCCTGTTCAAGACACCAGATTACACCTTCCAGTTAATTACCCGGTTTAAAGCGGGAAAATCATCAAACTATGTGAGATGCCCTAGGGCTGAATTTGGGCATTGCTGCATGCAAATTCATGTTGAATAAAGGCTGAGTTTTCTTACTGAGTGCTCTGGAGTGGTCTGGGTTTCTGATGCCCTTTGCACGAAGTCTCTGTAACAGTGCTGTAGATGACTGCTGCTTCACCAGATACACAGCCATGGAGTAACTCTGCGAAACACACACAGCACTATAAATTTATGACCAAGTCCTCACAGTGTTAATTATGATGGTTAAAGCAGTCCATAGTCTTAAACATCCAGAATAAAGCCATTTGGTGGGATCTGTGCTGGAGTGAAACAATAAAACTCTGTATACATCCGTTATATCTTATCAATGTGAAGTGTAAAGTTGTTACTAATGAGAAGATTTCTCTTTTCTATCATCTATACAAGCCTCTCATTTAGCAGCTACAGTCATCTTGTAACCAGCAAGGCCACGACCACAACAGTCATCATTCACGAGACACTGACTCAAAAATGCAAAATGCCTACGTTTCTGATATACAGCACACTATGGCATGAGCTAATTGCTTTAACACCATATATAGGGCACTACAGGTCAACGTGGGTTATTTTGGACATATTTTGTCTCACTCTCTTTACGCTAAAGAGAAAAAAAATCAGAGGCATTATTTCACACTAAAGGAATGTCAAATGCATGTTCAGACACGCTGTAATAAACATCACTGATAAGGGTATCTTCTCTATAAAAACACAGTCATGCTTTGAGCTCAAGCAGGTTGATGAGGGAGCAGATGAGAAGCTGTGTGAAATGCAGATATCTAATCTGAAAATGAAGGAGTAATATTAATCGAAAGGACTCTCAATTTCATTCGCATTTATTGATACTGGGCCAAATAATGAATTCATTACGGATGAAATTGGTCTTCGTGTTATGACTTGATTGACTTGGTGAGCTGGGTTAAGGTAATATATGAGGCTATTAATCACGTGGATAACAAATTTATCTGTAGTGCAGCCTGTAAGCTACTCACCAGCACATTGTATTTGCAATGAACAATGACAAGACAGAATGCAAAATTCAAATCAACATTTGTTGAACAATATAGGAATCACAGTCGTTTTTTTTTTTGTTTTTTTTAAATAATTGTGGGGACAAATTCCAATCCTAAATAGACACATTATGTTTAGTAACTGGTTGCACATTCTTTGTATTGGACAACTTCCTTCCTGAAGTCTATAGGCCACTGACATCATCCAGAACTGTAATGGCACTATTTTAGTTCCCCTTTGTCTTGGGGGCTATAATGAAATGCATTTTTTTACATAGTGGTCTAGTAAATGTTGTCTTTTTTTACTTGGTGGCAAAATGGCACCACGCTGCTTCTAAAGCCACTGATTCTTGGTTTCACTCTGCAGCAAATTGGTGCTGAAACTAACTGATTTTTTTGGATAAGAACAGAGAAAGGCAAATGTCAAAGGCAAAAGTCTCTAATGATGTCAGTGTCTCTACAGAACAGTGCACAGTCTCTAATGATGTCGGTGTCTCTACAGAACAGTGCACAGTCTCTAATGATGTCGGTGTCTCTACAGAACAGTGCACAGTCTCTAATGATGTCGGTGTCTCTACAGAACAGTGCACAGTCTCTAATGATGTCGGTGTCTCTACAGAACAGTGCACAGTCTCTAATGATGTCGGTGTCTCTACAGAACAGTGCACAGTCTCTAATGATGTCGGTGTCTCTACAGAACAGTGCACAGTCTCTAATGATGTCGGTGTCTCTACAGAACAGTGCACAGTCTCTAATGATGTCGGTGTCTCTACAGAACAGTGCACAGTCTCTAATGATGTCGGTGTCTCTACAGAACAGTGCACAGTCTCTAATGATGTCGGTGTCTCTACAGAATAGTGCACAGTCTCTAATGATGTCAGTGTCTCTACAGAACAGTGCATAGTTTCTAATTAAATTTACTTTAAGCCTCACCCTCCCAATCTCCGATGTCCAGGACACCACAATGGTGTTGGGGACAGTGGTGGACAGTCTGACCAGTGAGGTAATGTTGATGGGTCTGCTGGGACGCTTTGGTTCAACTCCATTTTTGGTAGGAGGAAGGTAACCCTGAGGACAAACACACACAGACTGAATGAAGAGTGGATTAACTACACATTGTTTCACTGTAAAACTATTTTTTACTGTAGAATTATTTCTTAACTGATTTCATCTGATTTGAAAAATGTCATAGATCTATTTCTCATCCTAATGGGTGACTGCATGGTTTTTTATTCTATTTGCATACCGGAAGGTTGCATGGTTTCCCATTGACTTTTACACAGAGGTTAGGAGGAAAGTGGTCTTCCTGTGGACAGCTGGTTTCTGATAAGCAAAACCTATGGACAGAGGACATTAATTATTTTTTTTACACTAAAATTTAACTGCTTAAGATTTGTCTGTATAAGGTCCCTAATATAGACAATGCAGTTTACTTACCTTAACTGTACTTGTACCGTGAAGTCACATTTGGTCCCCGAGATGTCCCTTGAAAAATAATCATAATATTTTTATAGGTAATATTCCAATTCTAGTAAAATTAATAGATAGGTTAGGACTGTCTGCTGAGGAGTGTTATGTGACTCATACAAAAAACAAAAAAAAAAATCACTGACAAAAAGGACATGTTAATCTAATAGCTACACAATTCCCAAACTTGATAGATCAATACAAGAAAATTTCAAGTACTTTTTTGTATCTTCCTGAGACCCCACTGAGGACATCACAAATTCTCCCAATTCTCTCTCCCAATTCTCTTTGTATATATATCCTCGTAAGATCCTCATATGAAGGGAGTTATGTATTACTCTTTTCCCAAACGTTCTCCTTTTTGAAGATTAATTTCCACAGTTGTCAGCTAATAAACAGAAACAGTGAGATGAAATTACAGAGCATACAACATTATAGTTTGGGTCTCAGGAGGCTATGGGAAAATAAGTGTTAGTTCAAACTATTTAATGATATTTACTAGAATTCTAGTAGTTGCATTTCTGGTTTGTATCACCCTCAAAAAGGAGGCCATGCATTCAGAGAAAGAACTGTAAATACGGCAAACAATTTAACAGAAATACAACTTTTAAAGTACGAGATAAGCACCAATATAGCCAGTGTAGCACATTTACGTTCAGGCAAACTTTTGTTTGCCATAGCAAGCCATTATAAATATGCTTTAATGTGCAACTTACATAGAGCTGCTGATCTGTTGGACTTGCTGTGGTGTTAATGCAAAAGCAAAACACGTTTCCTGAAAGCGCTGACTGTTGTCTGAAGCTGAGAAGGAGAAAAAGAGATACATCATAATCTTGGAGAAATCATTTTAACATCACAAACAAACAGTAAAAAGAAAATGAGTGCATAAAAAAAAAACATGTGGCACAATGATTGATCTACTGGCTTTATTCTCCATGGTTGATATTCTTTATTACAAACATCAACAAACAATACAGATCTAGCATCTAATACATTCTATGTTCATCATAACATAATATAATACCTAATCCCATATACTAAAAGGTTTCCCATTTCTAACCAAAGCTATGCTTTACAACAATACTGGAAAGATGATCTCTTTAAAGGTATGCACAAAGACTTCCAGAAAAACGCATGCCAAAGCCCATTATGAATCAGACTGGTTTGAGGATGAAAAGAACAAACAGAAGAGCTCTGACAAATGATGCGCATGTCTGGGATTTGTTATTGTGTCTCGAAATGCTTCTATAATTAATAAACGCTCTGTACTGTGACATATTTAAAAAGCATCGGTGTAGGAGTGTTTCAATCCTTTCTTGTATAAACAGAGCCATCACTTTCCATCTGCTCACTTGAGAAGAAATATTGTACGTTTTAAATATTCTAAGTGCAAATCAAAAAGAAGCCAATATTGAAGGACTCTATGAACAACCATACTGAGTCGTATTGCCATGAAGCCCTACTTTGAACTGGAGATTAATTATTTATATAAGCTTCAGTAAAAGTATGCCTCAGTATTGACAAAAGTGAGGGTGCAGAAGAATATGGGAGCGCAAGAACTTTCATACAGAGTTTTCCATGCCGTATGCCAGAACATTTTTTTAACAGAATCTGGTTAAAACTATTACATTTGTAAATAATCTAATAACTCTTTATGATCCTGATCTGTAAGGTCTGCTTACCAAGAAGAATTTGGCAAAAGGAACAATCACCTGAAAGAATGCATGCTCTGTTAATACATCCTAAACTTGCTTGCAAATGCAACAAACAATGCATGCAGGGCAAAAAAATAGGTTGTGAACCATTAATCATGCAGCTACAAAAAGGGCAAGCAAATTCTGGAAGCAGCTAAAAAGTAGCAACCTGTGCTTGTATCATTATAAAGCTCTGCAGAGCTTTTTGCTTCTTGCCAGAAGCTGAGCAAAGAAAACAGTTCCCTCACTGAGCTGGTGTGCCATTATTCAAGCACAGCCAAATACACCAACCTATATGACCAAAGGTTTGTGGACACCTGACCATCACACCCATATGTGCTTGTTGAATATGCCATTACAAATGCAGTGCCACTTTGCTGTTATAATAATCTCCACTCTTTTGGAGCGTGATGGTGAGGATTTGTGACCATTTAGCCTCAAGACCGTTAGTGAGGTCAGGCACTGATGTTGGGTGAGGAGGAGTGTTCAGTGGGGTTGAGGTCAGGGCTCTGTGCAGGCCACTCAAGTTCTTCAACTCCAACCTTGGCAAACCATGTCTTCATGGAGCTCATTTTGTGCACAGGGGCATTGCCATGCTGGAACATGTTTGGGCCCCTTAGTTCCAGTGAAGGGAAATTGTAACGCTTCAGTATACGAAGATATTCTAAATAACTGTATGCTCCAAACTTTGTAACAACAGTTTGGGGAGGAAGGGTGTGACTGTCAGGTGTGGACATACGTTTAGCCATATAGTGTACATTAACCTTCACTAATGTTCAGTGACACTCAGTCACTCACCCACACACTGACACGAACACTCAACGAAACTTGCACTCAATGACTCTCACTGACACCTCGCCGACACACCGACACCTCGCCGACACACCACCGACATGCCGACACCTCGCCGACACACCACCGACATGCCGACACCTCGCCGACACACCACCGACACCTTGCCGACACCTCGCCGACACACCACCGACACCTCGCCGACACGCCGCCGACACCTCGCCGACTCACCGACACACCGCCGACACACCGACGACACCTCGCCGACACGCTGCCGACTCGCCGCCGACACCTCGCCGACACGCCGCCGACTCGCCGCCGACACCTCGCCGACACACCGCCACCTCGCCGACACACTGCCACCACACCGCCACCTCGCTGACACACCGACACTTTGCCGACACACCGACAACTCGCCGACACATTACCAACACTCACAGACACTCAATGACTCTCACGGACACCTCACTGACACCCTAACACCTCAACAACACTCACAGGCACCCTGACACTGCACTAACACTCACAGACACTCAGACACTCACTGACATTTTGACATCCTTACATTTCACTAACACTCGCATACCCTCAACTGACACCTCAATGACATTCACCTACACTCACTTACACAACATGGGCATAGGGATCCTGACTGAACTGTTGGGGGCCCTATAGTACAGTGTTTTATGTTTTGTTACACATCTCCTTAACTAATGCCAAACAGTCTAGTCTGATCATGATCAAATGTTATTTATTCTGTTGTTGTTGTTTTTCTTACAGTTTTACCAATTTTATCTCCTTGTTCTTTAATATTAACATGCTCTATAATCTCAGCTGTGGCTATACCTTTTATCATGCCAATGACTTTGATCTGAATTGAATTGTAAATCAATATAAGAATATGAGAATGCAAGAGAACAGGAGGGTGAGTGAGTAAGAAAGGAATGAGTGAGGGGAGGAGAGATGTTGTGATTATGAGAAGATGGAAGAGAGAGTGCAACTGGTTAAAAGAGTATGGGAGGGTGATAGAGAGAGAAAGTGTGTGTGTGTGTGTGTGTGTGTGTGAGAGAGAGAGAGAGAGAGAGAGAGAGAGACAGAGAGAGAGAGAGAGATATTGTCTTCTCCAAACTCTGCTGAGCTTTCCTGAAAATCTGATCATGTGACCAAAGCACCTTTTACTGAAGGACAACACACAATCAGCCCCTAACCAAACAAACACAAATCATTGTTAGAATGACAAATGTGATGAGTTACTTCCTGTAACTTAAAGCACATGTGAGCGTGCACGCACACACACACACACACACACCTGCTCTGTTTATGTGACAAATAAGCAGCCTAAAATATCCAGATCTACTCTCTCTCGCTCTCTCACACACACACCAGTACTTTACCTGAGCATACCAAATAACTAACACACACACACTCCATGATGTTTTCACACAAAATAAGGGAGGGAGGGAGAGCGAGAGAGAGAGAGAAAGAGAGAGAGAAGGAAAGAGGGAAAGCATCCATGTCTCCCAGGTGTTGTTATGATGGTAATTACTGTCTATTTGCATATTCACCAAGGCCTGCTAATGAAAGGGCAAAATAGGTGCACATACACACACATACATGTGCGTGCACACACACACACACGTACACGTACATGCACACACACAGTATGTATATTCCCACTCTTATTCCTCCTCCCTCTCATTCTGTGTAGCCCCTTCGTCATATGTCACGGGTGCAATTAATGAACCTGCAGAGGAGGCTCGACAACACATAATTACACTGATGTGCATTCTCTCAAGCAGGGAGAGAGAGAGAGAAAGCGACCGAGAGAGAGGAACAGACAGAAAGAGAGAGACAGAGCAAGATTTGCTGTAGCAACATGTCACTTCCTGAGAGACAGCAAGTGACATCCTCATCATTTCTACCTCCAATTCCTACCGTTATCAGTGATTTTCCTGCTGATATTATTTTTGGTACTATTGCCATTGTAATTATATTTATATTGCATTGTTATTCTGCTATTGGTGTTAAACTTTTCTCCAATAATTTGTCAGACAGTCATGCCAATAAAGCTCTTATACTCAACTGTGCAGAACAGAACTGAGAGAGAAAGCGTGGGAGAGATGGAACGAGCAAGAAACTGAAAGAGAGAAAGGAGAAATGGTAGGTGATAGAGGTAGGCAGAGAGAGAGATAGAGAGAGAGAGAGAGAGAGAGAGAGAGAGAGAGAGAGACGTGAGACATGAGAGCAAGAAATAGGGACAGTAGTGAGGCTGAACAGAAAAGAAATGAGAATTATTGGAAGGGAAGAGAGTAAGACAGAAATTGGGAGAGGAAGGAGAGATGTGAAGGAGAAAAACAGAGAAGTGAGAAAAGGGGAAGACAGGAAATGAGAGAGGAAGAAGAAATGAGCAGAGAAAAACAGGATATAGAGACAAGACAAGAGGGAGAAAGATACAAGAAGAAATGAAACTGGGAGAAAAGGGAAAATACAGATGAAAAATGAGAGAGAGAGAGAGAGAGAGAGAGAGAGAGAGAGAGAGCACTATATCTCTCTCTGCCTGAGCTGGAGTTAAAAATAGCTGTCGTCTCTGCCATCTGATGTGTTATTACAATGGGATGCAGAGTTGAAGCGAAGGCCACATGTGTTTCAGTCCGAGTCTGAAAGGAACAAAAGTACCTCTTTATCTCTTCTCATATTTGTCTCATCTCTTTATAACCTGTGTGTGTCAGTTCTCTGATAGCAACAAATCTGCCATTATTTAAGCTCATTATCGTCATATCATTATCTATATAAAGCAATGAAAACTCCTAGCTCTGGGTTGCAGTGTTTCTTCACCGACTGAACTACAGGCAGTTTTTAGCACCTTTGTTTCTCATCATGTTGTCCAGAGAAACAATTCAATGCATTCAGTGCAAAAAATAAGCAGTTTGTTAGGCTTTTTAATTCCACCCCCCTCTGTGTGTGTGTTGTGTTCTAGCTGCAGAGTTCAGAGTGTTGATGGCATGGTACATAGCAGACTATGATGTAAGAGTTAATCACTATTTTTATGTGAAAAGAGATTACATGTGGCTGGGTTGATAAGAGGCTGCTGTGTGTGTGTATGCAGTGTGTGTGTGTGTGTGTGTGTGTGTGTGTGTGTGTGTGTGTGCATGCAGAGCAAAGCAGTAGTTTATTTGGCACAGTGTGTGCATGTGTAAGTAGGCTGTGATGAACATCTAGTAATTAACCAACCCAAGACACACCAACTTCTGAAAATTGTTCAAGGCGACTGACTGTCTGTGTGTTTGTAAATCCTTCTGTAATAAAAAGAACACGGTCCAGAATGCAATGAGTTATACAGTTTTACTTTTAATAACACACACATACACTCCTGCATGAAAACATTCATCACAGTGAAAACACTGCTTTCGCGTTGTGTAGCCGAGAAATTTTTTGTTGTTGTGTATCTAAACTTCTTGCATCCAAATTCAAACAGCACTGATTCGATTCAGAATGTAGAGCTGAGACATATGTGATTCAGATTCCACCTCCTTGATGGATACTGACAGGCACAGAGGATACGCCTCCTTCACTGGGACTGACAGGCACAGAGGACACGCCTCCTTCACTGGGACTGACAGGCAGTAGCTTTGTCCAGTGGTTCAGTTTGTGCTTCACGGCTCAGTTTAGCAGTTTACATTCATAAAAATGTGTTCTGCTGGCCAAAATACACAGTATTTTGATGCACTTCCTGCAGTTGGGTCGAATCAGGGTTGAGATCTGATCAGCCAAATGTAAATGCAAAACCGTGCTCTCTTTACACACAAGGAATAACAGTGTTCCTGTCTGTATTATTCATAATGAAAAACTGCCAGTGATAAATAAAACTTAGTAAAACTCAATGGCTTATTTCTCTGGCAAAGAACAAATAATCTCTAGCATAACATCTATGGATGCATTAATGCTAGAATTCATGAAAGCGATTAAACTTGAACAAGGCTTGTGTTTCATATCATCATACAAATATGAAAATACTGATCTTGGCAACTTGCCTGCAATTTTCATATTACGTCATATCATTCAAGAACAAGAAGTTCAATCATGGAAGCATTTTTAGATCTGATTATGGATCCTAACAGCAGTGGCCTTCTTTTACTGGGTAAACGACACTGAGGGGGAAAATGAGTGATATATGCATGGTGTGCTCATTGCTCTAATGAGAACAGAATAATGAGGAAAATAATCAGAAAAAGAATTTAAAAATGCAGTGCTGAAGAGCAAGACAGAGAAAGAGACAGCAAGAGAAACAAAGGTGGTAGGCTGCGTTTGTGGTGTGAAGAGAAGGATTTCCTCTTGTAGAACATTCTGCAATCCAGAGGAAGACAAAATGTGACTTGGTTAAAGCATTCGGATATTTATAATCTAAAGATTTATTTTTAACAGTCAATTTGTACCCATTTAATGGGACTGCATACATTTTCACGCGCATATTTGAAAGCAATAATGTACAGTAATCCACATCAAGTGTGCTTCCTTTTTTCACACACATCTGCACGTATCAGCAAATCCAACAGTCACATTTAAATAAAACCTAGTGTAGTGGGGACAATGATATAATAAAATGCCTGCTCAAATCTGTTTGTGGAAATAAGAATAGGAAAGCATGGCTTAAATCCAGAATGAGAAATAACTGAAAGAGGTCCATGTCTCAATCTCTCACACCATTCAGCGCTAATAAGTGTATTACAACGTGAAGCTAACGTTCGTTATTTAGCCGATTTCCTGGATTCACACAGGAAGTGTCACTTGAGCATTGAGACTGTGCATTCAATCCACACTGTACACTTCATTTTTATCAAGAAAACTAATGTACAGCTGTGTCAATGAAGGGGTCAGCCAGCTGTAATTACAACAAACCAAACATCTTATTCGTCTTTTTACGGCTTATAAATGACTATCACTACAGTACAATAAACATCTGTATAAAACCAGTTGTTTTAAAGTTGCACAATCATGACTCATCGCTTTATATTATGATTTTTACCAAAACATTCAATTCAATTTATTTATATAGCGCTTTTAACAGTGGACATTGTCACAAAGCAGCTTTACAGAAATCTGGACGTAGATCTAAATCTGTTGCTCATGAGCAAGCCAGAGGTGACGGTGGCAAGGAAGAACTCCCCGAGACAACATGAGGAAGGAACCTTTAGAGGAACCAGACTCAAAAGGGAATCCATCATCTACTGGGTGACACCAGATAGTGTGATTATGAGTCATCCACAGCTGTACGTAATCATGCAGTGCTACATGTGTGGATTTCTTTAGAAAATCCAACAATATTGTGTTTTTTAACTTCAACTGACAGAATATTTTTGAGAAATATAACTTGGTGATCATCCAACCAGTACCGTTCCAGACACATGTAGAATCTTTGCCAAGGTGCACTGAAGCTGTTCTGGTGAATCATCATAGCCCAACGCACTAGTTTTTCCTTTTAATTTGTCTATGGTGTACTTTAATAAAATATAGTGTTTATACCTGGTTAAATTACTAAAATGAAAACAAATATATTTAAGATCTCTGTGAAATTCATTTTAGACTCCATTTTGATTGAAAGCTTTTTCATATTGTTCAATAAACAACAGAAACATTTAGCAACTAGTTTTTAGAGGATGAGTGACAGAGGTGTTCATCTTTTAGCAGTAAGGAACATTTGACTACAAAGGAACTGACATATGGCAGTGAGCAGGGACACCGTTTATTTTAATGCGCTTTATTTTTGATCCACTAATCAGTGAGTGTACTGGTGCTAATGTTTACTAAAGCCCCACCTCTGGCTTGTGTGCGAGTGTGTGTGCGCATGCATTTTCTGCAGGCAGTCAGATCTCTGTAAAAAGAGTGTTAACTGTGCTTTTGCTCCATGTGTGTATTCTAGAAAGAGCTGGCAGTGTGACGCTGGATTGTACTGAGCTTTATTGTTACTGGCAGAATGGAAAAAGAGCTCAGGTGTGTGAACCTGCGATTTCATCACTCCTCATGCAAATGAGAGAGAGAGAGAGAGAGAGAGAGAGAGAGAGAGAGAAACACTGATGGAGAGATTTTGTTGCAGCAAAAATAATCTCTGAGCTGCACATGCTCAGAAACCAACTACTGCTCTGATCATATCTCACTCAACATACTGCTTATTTACTTATTCCAATTTACCTTATTGTATTTTATTTCATTTTATGGCATTAATGTACATAATTATTGCAACCTTTATACTTTTGTCCTACACCTGTACCTTGCATTTTGTCACTTTATTTTTCATTTTTATTTATATTGTTTTATTTACTTAATTAATAATAATACTGCTATTAATACTATTTTTTATTCTTCCTATTAACATTTTACTTTAACTTAATTCTATTATTATTGTTGTTTTTTTGTTTTTTTTTAATTTCTTATCTATATTGATGCTTTGGCAATATTGTATGTAACCAATCATGCCAATAAAGTACTCTGAATTGAATTGGAAAAAATTGAGAGCGACAAAGAGAGAAAGAAGGAGAGAGACATAGGTGGATAGATGCAAGAGGAAGAGGAGAGAGAGGAAGAGGAGAGAGAGAGAGAGAGATTCCTTGTATTGTGGGTTTTTTCTTTCCTGCTGTATTAACCTCCAGGGAGGAAAAGAAAGAAGGAAGGCGGAAAAGAAAAAAAAAAACAGACAGACACTGACAGAGAGACACAGAAAGATAAAGAAAGACAGGTGGGGAGACAGTATGCAAAGGGAAAGGAGGGAAAGAAGGTACAGAGAGAGAGAGAGAGAGAGAGAGAGAGAGAGAGAGAGAGAGAGAGAGAGAGAGAGATGGGGCACAGAGAAGTGGAGAAACAATGTAGCTGGGGAAGGGAAAGAAGGAAGGAAAGAAAAAAGGAAGAGAGAGAGGACTAGCATGCACAGGGGAAAGGAGGGAAAGCAAATAGAAAGAAGGAAAAAAAGAGAAAGAGAGAGAGAGAGAGAGAGAGAGAGAGAGAGAGAGAGAGAGAGAGAGAGAATGTACAATGTTCTAATTTCATTACAGACTATGCAGATGGCAGAGTGAGAAATTAGGCTGAAGCAGAGAGAGGAAGACAAACAGAGATGGTGAAGAAGAGAGTGAGGATCATGCATAGAAAGAGTGAGAAAATAAAATAGAAGGTGTGGGTGAGATGTGCAGATTAGCCTCAATGAAAATGAACAGGAAGCTGCTAAGCACATTAAAATGCTAATGTGGGGGAATCTCTGCGCTGCCCAGCTCCTGCCACACACACCGTCCAACACACCAACATGATATGTAATATTGTATCATAGTATTGTACCGTCTGTAACACAGCAGACAGAAGTCTCTGGCATATGAGAAACAATATGTCTTGATGAAAAGCTGGGTGAGAAAAGAATATGAGAATTCCATTGCTCTACATTATATACTGTATATTATGCTGGAGCTTGTTCAATTGCCCTCTGCATAGGTTTAGCATCAATGAAGGAGTATACAAATATGTTAAAAATGATGTTAATATATTAATGTACACACACATACACACACACACTATATACAAGAGCATTAGGGAAATCAGGCACTGATGTCAGGTGAGGAGGCCTGTGACAAATGTGTTCTTTGTCTAACTGTGTGCTTTTTTGAGCATTTAATAGTGTGTGTGTGTGTGTGTGTGCGTGTGTGTGTGTGTGCGTGTGTGTGTTGGTGAATCAGGTCTTTAATTAGTTTTGTTAGACAAAGCACAGATATGATGTTCTATGCATAATGACACATCAAACTGTCTGAGTCACATTCACAACCGACTTGTTTGTCCTTGTTTGTAATGGAAAAACAGATAAATAATTCAATATGGTTTGTATTTAGTTTGTATTTAAGTTTGTATTTGGGTGAATTAGCTGATCTGTGTTGAAATGCAGTGACAAAAATAGTGCCCATCCACAAATGTGGGTTGTAAGAAATGGAACACGGTGTTTAAGTCTGCACTTCAAGTCAGGAATATACCAGTTTTCCTCTATCGTCCGTGCTAAGAGACGGTACTGAGAAATGGCAACAGAAAGTAATTTTGGTGCAAAGTGGGCACAGGCATGACCATTTCAGACCACAAAAATAGCAACCGGATAAGAATGAGAAGAACTGGTTTACACCCCACCCAAATTATTGTTATACCACTAAGTTACACTTGTGCTTGAACAAATATAGACTATTACATATACAATATGAAAAGAGCCTTTAATTAACACAAAAAGTACAAGATATTTTAAGATATTTGTTCTGGTATATATGATGCTGCTGGAAAATGCTGTCAGGGATGTGACATTTTTCAGACATCTACTGAAACTGGAGATGGCAGAGATCATGTGGTTAAACAGTGTTTGAATTAACTGTAATATGAATTAAGAGTAACCTAATAATTAAATAATAATCCTATGCTCAAACTCCAACCTTATTAATGACCTTAAATAAAATATGGCTCTCTTGGTCCCTCTCTTTCTAACACTACAATATGTCAGTCTCATGTGGAAGATCTTCTCATATTTGGATAAATGATATTTCCTTAAGTATTCCATCAAAGCAGTTTAATATTGACCTGTGTGATTTAAAGTGACTTTCTAATTAAATACTGGCACATGTGTATAACACAGACACGCTCTTACCGAGGCTGGTGGGCTTGATGAGCTCATCGAGCACATCGTAGAAGGGCAGCCTCTGCAGTTTGACGTCGGGGTGGACAGGGTGGAGCGTGGAGGGCAGGTGGGGTAGCGCCAGCTCGTGCTTGGGCCCCAGGAGCGATATGGGCAGCAGTGGGGAGGTGGGTGAGGCGTGTCCATCAAAGGGCAGCTGGGTGAGGCCGGTGGGCAGTGATATGGTGGGCGCGTGCACCCCCTGCAAGGCCAGCTCGGCTGGCGAGAGCAGTTTAGTGGGGAAGCGGCGTCTGTACAGCTCCTTGATCTTCATGTGTACGGCCGGACTGCAGCCAGCTTTCAGCAGGTGTAGTGCTTTGGTCAGCAGCTCGTGCTTCCGGCCGTGCTTATTGCGCCCGGCATAGCCCAGAAGAACCTGCAGCTCCGACACCCGCAGGCTCATTACCATTTGCTGCAGGACAGAAAAATGACAGTTTGGTGTAACAGGTAAGCTCAAAATTGAGTACGCAAACTGAAAGAAAGAGATTTAAAATTTTAGGTCCCAACACACAGGAATGAAGAATCCCAAATGGCTTTCTGTCTGATCTGACACAGTGCAATGAACACAGTCAGTCCCTCCAGGATTTCACGATATTGTAATCGCAGAAATTTGGGCCAAGACGCTTCATGTGACGTCATCACAACGCGCATTCATCCAAAACCTTCAATTCACGTGCGTCGAACATGATTACAGCTAAAAAGTCTCATTTACCAACAAACATCACTGCGAAAGACCATGCAAAACAACTTGTATTTGTGAGTGTATTTGTGATTTCACCAATTCAAGTAGTTTTTCACAGAAAAAGCACAAAAACTTTGCAAGCCGCGTCGCAAATCTTGAAAAAAGCCGCAGCAGTCAAGCATTTTTGGCCGCAGCAATCACTGCCATGAAAAAGTAACTCCAATAAGTGTGTGATGGAAATAATGAACTACCATACATGTGAAAAGTTTAACATTTAAATGAAAATATGTATGCCAAATAATATGCAATTATTCAGACCCCATTTTCTACCTCAAATATCATTTATCCAAAAAGTTTAGAAAACGTTCAGTTAACTTACATTAGTAATACAGTATATGGGATTAGGGCTGGGGGTGATACGATGATATAATATCAATACTGTGACAAATTATGTCTATGCACGTTTCTGAGACAACTGTAATAACAGTTTCATAACAACAACAAACTCTCACTGGAAACAACTGATAAGATGTTATAATTGCGTCAAGTTGGTATATCCTGTCATTTTTCCAAATATTTAAGTGGCTTTTAAATTCAGAATAATGAAAGCTAATTTTTGTGGGGGAAAATATGTCTCAAAATCGATCTGCTAGAGAGAATATCCGTGTAGAGAGAACGAGACATACACACAAGCTGCAGAATAACATCACACTTCTGTAGCATGACTCACCCAGCACAGGCCAGTTTACCCACCAAACACAGACTACAGACCCCCTCCACCCATCACACACACACACACAAGAATGCACTAAGGCACACAGAGATGCGATTGCACAAACACAGACATCCCTATATATAAACAGGCACTATAGATGAAACACAAACACAAGAGCCACAAAAAATAGGCCTATCCTAAATCTAACACACACACACACACACACACACACACACACACACACACACAGCCCCAGAGCAGCACAATCACTGCTATCTCGTGAGCTGGGCAATGAAATATGCATGAAGAGAACACACCACTGCAGAACACACATACACAAACACACCCTCACTCACACACTCAAACACACCCACACACTCGAGGAAGCATAATTTTATAACCTAAGGCTTAAAAAGAGTAAAAACCAATAAATGGAGTAACAAGTTTGCACACATTTTTACGTCTCAAATAACATACATACCTGGAAAACATTATATGCACTATTATTACTCATTTGAAGGCCTATCGTCTGCGTGCACACACGCACGCACGCACGCACGCACGCACGCACGCACGCACGCACGCACGCACACACGCACGCACACACACACGCACACACACACGCACACACACACGCACGCACGCACGCACGCACGCACGCACGCACACACGCACGCACACACACACGCACACACACACGCACACACACACGCACGCACGCACGCGCACACACACACACACACACACACACAGGTCTTGTTTGACTCAAGCTCATCTATGTTTAAAGTTAGTCTGCATCGGTTTCTGTCTGATTTTAGTTCTGGCAAAAATGGTGAACACTACACACATGACACACACAGGTTCTGCACCTCAACCGCAAGTTCTAACATTTTAGATCTGTTTACTCCCAGAAGTGAAAAGAGAGAACACTGCATTTAAAGATTTCATTTTTATCTGTGGTGCAGGAACATAACAGACATTCTGATTACAACCTGAACTGATTAGACTTGTATCCATTTCACTATGGAGCTTTTCAAAAGCCCGATCAAATCCTGACCTTGATTGTGCGAGGAAATCGCACTTCACTAGCAAGGATTTAGACATCTTTAGGCAGACTGACTGTTTTAACCACCGCATTTGTTATCCAAAATGATCTCTGCAGAAAGGCAGCCTAGGCAAGATTATGAAGCAAATAAAACACATCATTTCCACATCATTTAGGTGAAATATATTTATGGTTTGGTAAAGCAGAAGTGTTGATGTACATCACAGGCAAAAAAAACCTAGTTTGGCCAAAACCTGTTTTTTATTTTGTCTTTTTTGTCAGAATTCAGCCACAGTGATATATGACAGGTTTTCCCAGATGACAACATATAAATATTAGAGATACCACTAATCCAGGACCGAGATCTGCCCATCACCTGCAAAAAATGGTGGCTCGAATATCAGTGGGGGGAAAAAATGAATGAATTTGATCTAATCCTGTAACAAATGGAAAAGATTAGAATTGGATTTGGATATAAAAGTAGGTTTTACTTGATATAAAGTAGGCCTGTCACAATAACTACTTCTGTAGGACGATATATTGTCCCAGAAATAATTGCAATAAACGATATTTCATAATTTTAAGACCATTTTATTCCACTGATATAATGAGAATATAATAGCAATAGTACACAAGCAAGTACACTCTTTCAAAGAGTAATGAACGTTTTTCAGACATTGGAATTGGAATGACAAAAAATTTTAATATCCTAAATAAATGAAACTTAAATAAAATAAAGCCACACAATCAAAACAATAAACTAAATAGACTGTAATACAATATTGTGAATTCTTTATGCTTTAGTTCTTCATTGTCCGTGTTTTAGTGCGTTGCTACAGGAAGACAGTATTCACAACGTGTCTTACCTTTCTACCCAGCACGTTACAGGTGCAGAAGCAAGTTATAATCATAGGTTTATTTTGTGTATATGTCTGATTAATCTCCTATGTGTATAGGATGTGTTTGGGTGAGTTAATTAACCCAATAGTAAAGCGCTTCAGTTCACTGCTGTTCATTCACTGTTCGGCTTCAGCTCACGCAGCTTAAGCAGCTCAATCCCCCACATTATTGACTATAGCTGGATTATTTGAAACACTACAACTATTCTTTCTAGATTTTCTTCTTCAAAAATCATTGTGCATTGTTAATACCTTGCGTCATTTTTTCAACAGCATGTTTTAATGAAAATCGGCACCAAGGCTTGCTACACATCTTAAATTATTTTTTTATGTTTTTGCATTAGGATGTGCATTTTTATCTAAATTCTATGAATATTCGAAGTTCGAATTTTAATTTGACAGCCCTAGAGTAGACGAGAGGACAGAAACAGCACAAATGGCTAAAATGTTGGTGCGTTCATTCTACAAACACGCATGTAAACACAATGGGCGATATCGAGGTCAGCAAAAATGATCGAGGTGATCATGTCCATATATCGATAACGTAATTATCGTGACAGGCCTATATAAAATACTTACATATAAAAACTTGATCGTTTTTTTTTTCAGCTAGGATTAATTTTTATTATATTTATATTTTACAATTTATTACATTTGCAATGTAAGTAATTTTTTGCAAGTCATGGTTTAGCTATGTATTTTTTCCTGTATTTTTAAGTGTATCAATAAAAAAATTTTTTTTAATTCTTAGTAGCTTTTAAAGAAAAAATATCAGATGGGTATTGTGCCATCTCAAATAAATATAGCATTATTAAACATATTCACAGTCTGTTTAATTTTTTTTTTCTGAGGATAGAAACATCAGCCAAACCCTCTGACACCACACTGAAATTCATCTTTATCTTCTAAACAATCATCTGATCAATCATCTTTCTCATGAGCTTCATATATATTTATTTGGCAGACGCTTTTATCCAAAGTGACATTTGAGACACAGTGAGATACAATGCAGACACTGAGCTGAACAGTTAAACATCATGTTCAGGGGTTTAACAGAGCCTTTCTGGCGGCCATGGGTTTTGAACTAGAAATCTTCAAATCACTAGTCCAGAACAACCAGTGCGCTACCAGTGTTCCCACAATCTCCACAGTTTTACAGCCCTAATCCACCAGTAAAACGTGCTTCCACCGAGCCACGTGAAGCTCTCACGCACAGACTGCTGTGGCATTCCTGGGATTCACACTGGGCTGAGAGTGATGGGATAAAAAAAAATAATAAAACCCTCTTAGTCAGGAACACCATAGATCTTGGGGATCTGATATATTGCAAGATATATTTTATTAAAATGTGATAATAATTAGGAAAAAGTTGTTTACAACCTTGCTTCATTACTTATTTGTTATATTATTATTTATTTAGAACACTTGCTTAGCCAAGCTTCTCTGTGTTTTCATTGGGTGCTGTGCTTGACTGGGCACAACTGTTTCTGCACCATGATTGGCTGAGAGAGAGACAGAGAGAGAGAGAGAGAGAGAGAGAGAGAGAGAGAGAGAGAGAGAGAGAGAGAGAGAGAGAGAGAGAGAGATTGTATCAGCACTCAAAGGGAACTGACCATCTGTGCTGCAGCTGTGATGAAACTATTAACACAATCTGATTCACAGAAATAACCTTAATAAGACAAATAAAAAGTCTTAAATCACTATTTTACTGAATTATGCAACTGGTCAGTGTTTTAGTCTTACTGTTGATACCCAGAATGTGTTCAGAAAAAAGTAATATTGGTCAAGATGACAGCATATCATTATATTAGCCACCTGTAATACATATTAGGATACAGTTCTTGTACACACAGTCCCTAAATTAACCATACATTTCCTGAAATAATCGAGAATTCATGCAGTACACATGAATCAAGTGAATAATAAATAATTTAGCCCATACAGAGGAGTGAATTATTCACAGCAATACCAAAAAACAAGAGGAAGGAAGGCAGAAGGAGAGGATTATGCATGGAGAGAGGGAGCATGGCTCAATAAAAATGGACAGAAAGAGTGAACACAAGTGAGCAGATGAAAGCAGGAACAGAGAAATTAGAGAGAAGGAAAAACCCTGTGAGAGAGAATGATAGATGGTAAGAGAAAAGAGAGAGAGGTGAAGGTGCAGAATGAAAACAAGAGTGCAACAGAGAATGAGAGGGAGTATGTGAGCGAGAGAGAGTGGATGTGCAACAGAGAGAGAGAGAGAGAGAGAGAGAGAGAGAGAGAGAGAGAGAGAGAGAGAGAGAGAGAACATGAGCAGAAGAGTGATGGACATGCAAAAGAAAGACAGTGAGAGCGCGAGAGTGATTGACGTGCAAGGAACAGTGAGCTGCAGGAGAGAGAGTGGGTGAGAGACATAGGTAAAAAGAGGGAGTGGTAAGAGGTAGAGTGAGCGATAGAGAGAGGGAGAGAGATGAGTGAGAAAGTGGTGGATGTGGGGGGGGGGGTGAGTGAGAGAGAGAGAGAGAGAGAGAGAGAGAGAGAGAGATGTGGGGGAGGTAGAAAGAGAGAGAGAGAGATGAACAAGCACCACAGTGATGGGGGAAGGGCTGAGATATGAGCTGCTGAGCTTCCAAAACAAATGAAAATTTCACACACGCGCACACACAGGTAGCCAGCTCCAGTAAAAAAACACAGGCAGACAGGGTGCACGCGTGCACACACACATACACACACAGAGGCAGGCAGCAGTAGTGAAAACACAGCAGGCATGAGATTGTCTTTGAGAGTGTCTGTCTGTGAGCCGAGCCTGTCAATCAAGTCAATCTTTACTCTTGCACCCTCATCACTGACTCCCTTTCTCTCCCTCTCTGTCACACACACACACACACACACACACACACACACACACACACACACACACACACACACACACACACACAATAATATGGAGTGTAGGTGAAGCAATGCAGCAAGAAATAGCGAGAATAGCAATGAAAATGTACAGTAAATGTAAGCTCAGTGTGTGAGATGATCTAAATCAGAAGTGTCTGTGGTCCAACACAGGTGACAGGTGACTTCCCTGTTCTTAAAAAAATAAAAAATAAAAAATAAAAATAAAAAAATAAAAAAAGATTAAAACTGAGGCCAATATTGTGGAAACATTCCTTTGCTTTTAAACAAGTGTGAGACACTATGAAAAAGTTCCAGTTTCACAGTTCAGTCCGCGTATGGGCACTGAGCTGCAGCCCCATTATGAATTTAACATGGCTGCGAGTCATGTTTGAGTACCATGAACACATCTCATGGTCAGCAGTTCAGCTCACACTCTCATGTTTAAGTAATAATGAGTTCTGATACTGCAGTCTGGAGCAGAGATATTAGAAGAAGACATGATAGCCAGGAACAGTGTGTTTAGATGTTTTCTATCTCACACAAACACATCTCATCTCAGACAGATTTTCTACATTTAACAATCTGTTCTGACATTATCAAGACCGTCATCAACAAGTGGAGAAAATGGGGCACAACAATGACATCACCAAGAACAGGACGTCCCTCCAAAATGGATGAAAGGACAAGAAGAACGCTTATCAGGGAGGCTACCAAAAGACCTACGGCAACATTAAAGGAGCTGCAGGAATATTTGGCAAGTACTGGTCACTCCTGACAACAATCTCTCATATTCTTCACTGTCTGGGGTATTAGGTAGCATGGCTAGATGGAAAATCAAGACTTATCACCCAAAGAACACCATACCCACGGTGAAGCACGGTGGTGGCAGCATCGTGATATGGAGCTGAATCTCGTTAGCTGGGACTGGGGCGCTATTCAAGATAGAGGGTTTATTTAGGTAACTCCAAATACCAATCTATTTTGGCACAAAAGCTGTGGGCTTCCAGTATGATAACAACTCAAGCACAAACCCAAGTCATCAAAGGAATGGGTTCATTATCTTCAGAAAAAGATAATCAATGTTTTGAAGGCTTCAGAAGAAGATAATCAATGCTTTGAAGGAGAAGAAGCCTTTATTTGTCACATATCTTCAGAAGAAGATAATCAGTGTTTGAAGGAGAAGCACAGTGATATTCTTCACTGTGAGAGCACAGGGTCAGCCATGATACAGCAACCCGGGAGCAGAGAAGGTTAAGGGCCTTGCTCAAGGGCCCAACAGTGGTGGGACCCCCAACCTTCTGATCAGTAACCCAGAACCTTAACCATTGAGCTACCACTGCCCTGATTTTTGCATATCTCAGCTTGTTAGGAAGCTGGAGTCAGCCATGATCGGTGCCCCTGCAGCACATAGAGTTAAGGGCCTTGCTCAAGGGCCCAACAGTGGCAGCTTGGCGGTCCTGGGGCTTGAACCCCCGACCTTCAGACTTAACTGTTGAGCCACCACTGCCATTTTGGAATGGCCCGGTCAGAGCCCAGACCTAAATCCGAACGAAAAATCTGTGAAATGACTTGAAAAGGATGGTGCACAGCTTAATTTGATAGATCTGAAGCATTTATGGAAGGAAAAGTGGAATATAATTGCCAAATCAAGATGTGCTAAGTTGGTACTCATACCCAAAAAGACTGAGTGCTGTATTACAAGCAAAAGGTGATTTGTTGGTATTAGTTAAGGGGTGTGCACACTTGTTCATCTAGGTTATTCTTTATTATTATATTAAGTTTTTTTTTCCCCCGTAAACATTTCTATTTGTTTTTCACTTGCACTTAAACATGGAAAAGGTGTGACATGATTGATCTTGGTTTATTTTTTTCACACATCACAAAGCCCTGCAATTTTAACATCAGTATGTAGACTTTAGATATCAGCAAACCTATGATTTACCTTTCAGTTGGCACTACTGTCAGAGCTGCTGTTACAGAAAATTAATCAATACCTTCTGATAGTGCTGTCATATAATATCTGTTAATAAGCATTCAAGATGAATATTGATTAAGAGGCATCGATAGCCATCACATCATATCTTATGCTCATGCTTCGCGTGGATAAACCTTTCACTTTTGCAGTTTTATCCTCATGTAACCTCTTGTAACCTCTTATAAGGGTAGGTCCTGGCAAGTAGAATTCCATGTCAATCACAAAGGCAGTCTGTAACTTCTTGCCATGTAAGAACTGTGTGTGATTCACACCTGTGACCTCATGAGACTGACGTGACGCTTGGTCTCGGAGGTCTAAGCTGGCTCGAATGCAGAGGTAAACGTTTCAGGATGGCAGTGTGTCGGTGCTCTGGGTGACAGGTGAGGTCACATTTCTCTTCAGAAATTACAATTTGACCTCCTTTAGTTCCCTCAAACCCAAATAAATACACTGTTGTCCTCAAAGTCATGTCCTTTTCTGTCCTGGAGAATCTGTCCTGCTGTGTTGGGACAAGTGGTCAAGCAAAAAATAAATAAATAAATTACAGGTGATCAAGTCACCCAGATTTCAAGGACAGCATAATCAAATCATATCAACAAGCTTAGAAGTCCAAAGCAGACTGTTCCTTTAAAATGTGATTCTCTACACACTACACTGCTGCTACGCCTAATTAACATTTGCTACAAGGAAATTTACATTTATTAGATCTAGCAATGATGCCTATGGAGGAAGTGCATATAAATGAGCACGATGCTGGCATGCGAGGTACTTTAAAACCACCATCATGGCTGGTGAGATTTTCATGTTCATGAGATTTACACGTTTTCTGTGAAACTTGTTTTTGGTGGTCAAAAAAAAAATCCAATTGGTCTATATTTGGCTGACATGATTTTTTTTTTCTTAGCATCAACCAATTAACATGGAAGGGGTACATGAAATGGTAGCCAACCCAAATATTGTACAGATCAAGTCAGACACTATTATCAGTAACCAATACAGTAAGGTATAAAGTTGATGAGCATTTTACAGGTAACATTTAAGGGTCAGTGGTAGGTCAGTGGTTAAGACGGTGGACTACAGCTTGGAAGATCCTGGGTTCAAATCCCAGCACTGCTAAGCTGCCACTGCTGGGCCCTTGAGCAAGGCCCTTAACTGCTCAGTTGCATAAATGAGAAATGTAAGTCGCTCTGGATAAGGGCGTCTACCAAATGCCGTAAATGTAAATGTAAGATCAATTACTATTGCATTCTGAGATTTGTCTTATCAGTCGAAAAAACATACAGCATTCTGGGAACAGCACAATAATCCCATGGAAGACAAATTTTCTATATGAAATGCAAATATATTGGCTGAGTGAATTTGCCTAGTTGGCTGATGCTGTGAATTCTACACAAGCTGCTCTATTTACTATCCATATTTTTTATCTAAATGCCCAGACACATCAATCCGCCTGTTGACTGTCGGACCATCAACCACATGATATGTTCATCATGCAAGTCAGTACCGTTTGTGCATGTTGAAATCAGAGCTACAGGACTGGCCGTTCATCGAATCATTCCAGGAGAGGTTAGCAAGCAAAACTCAAAGAGAGTAGAGTTTTCTTTTTTAAACTGTCTGTTCATCTGTTGTAGCTATGTTTCTGTAACCAAATCACTGATCATACTGTTTACATTTCAAGCATTTAAACAGATTTACAGTGAAATATTAGTCCTGATAAAAGCCCTATTCGGACTGGATTCATTTTACATGGAGAGGTGGGGTAATGTGATTATTACCCAAGTATCTCCGGGATCTCTTTAGACCTGTCTGAATCCATCAGTCCTTTTTTTTGTGCACATGTCTGGAAAGATTACACCATAATTTACCTCCTATAAAATGACCAGTAGAAATATACAGTAATATATATCCTGTCAGAATTAATATGTTAGTAAAGATTCCATCATTTACTTTGGGAAAAGTAAAGTTTGATGCCATTTCTTCAGTATAAGGACACCCCAAGAAGTGCTCAGTCCTTCCTTTCATCTCCTGCTGAAACCAAAATGAAACCAAGTATTGACCGAGTTTGAAATACAGAACAATAAAATATAGATGACGTTTAAAAGGACTTACGGGGGTTTAGGTAAGTTACTGAGTTCCAAGCCTACATACATGTCATGGTTACGTAACCTACTAAAGGTTCTACTGAGTGGGGTACTTGACAACTTGTGCAACCACAAGCCCTACAACAAGCACTTATAATAAAGTTCACTTCCTTCTGTGTGACTTAGACAGCAATCACTATTCCCATGTGAACTGATCAAAATTACTACAGATGTCCTCCAGCAATATTACTCAACAGAATTGTCCTGAAATCTTTTCCCAGCTGAATAATACTTATGACAACGATGGAGACATAGAAATAGCAGTTTTGATATCCATTATGTGGCCAAAAGTTTGTGGACACCTGACCATCACACCCATGTGCGCTTGTTGAACATCCCATTCCAGATTTAGCCCCCCTTTGCTGTTATTATAACCTCCACTATTCTGGGAAGGCTTTCAACTATATTTTGGAGCATGGCTGTGGGGACTTTCCCATTCAGCCATAAGAGTATTAGTGAGGTCAGCCACCGATGTCAGTTGAAGAGGCCTGGGGTGCAGTTCATCCAAAGGTGTTCAGTGGGCTTGAGGCCAGGGTTCTGTGCAGGACACTCGAGTTCTTCTACACCAACCTTGACAAACCATGTCTTCATGGCTTTGTTCCAATGAAAGGAAACTGTAAAGCTACAGCAAACAAAGACACCCAATACAATTTTGTGCTTCCAACTTTGTGGCAACAGTTTAGCAAATGCTCACATATGGGTGTGATGGTCAGGTGTCCACAAACCCTTGGCCATATAGTGTACTACTGAACACTGTACGATGCAGTTTGGAACAGCAGTGGTAGCAGCATATTAAATTCTGTAGCATACACAAATATCTTTGTTTATTAAAGCAAGCTGGAGCTGATATGCCAGTACTTTGTCCATCAACGTGACTCTGTTAATCTTTGTACAGTTACAACCAGGTTCAGCTGCACTACGATACTAAATAAGTTACAGCCCAAAAATATCCACACCCTCTCATATTGGTGGCATGTCATAGGGGAGAACTAACTACTACATGGGAATTAGTATGACTATTTGGCAGAAAAATGGGGTTTAAACAAGGCACTGTTAGCATATACACACTCAATGTCTACTGCGGAGCTGAAACAAAGTGTCATGTACTACTTATGTGATGACATGTCTTACAAAAATGCTGCAGCCTCCAAGTATGAAGGCAGAGATCAATCCCAGGTTGAATGTGTGAGCACGTGTGTATCTACAACAAAATACTAACACTCACACTACTGGAAATGTTTAATGGTCAACACTTAGGTCTGTTCTAAGATATGTCACAGAGAATGAAATCCATATCCCATGCCTAATTTATGTCCAAAAGCCTGTACCACTGAGGCTGTAATCTATATGTGTGTAACCTGGACCAGCTTTTGAAATGTAATCTCACATGACGAGGGTCAGGAGAAACAATACAGGATTAAGGCAGAGACTAGGTAAGTGTGTGTGTGTTTGTGTCAGAAACTCCAACCATAGCTCCAGATTCACAGAGCTCCATCATCACTTTACTATAAAAACACACACACACACACACACACACACACACACACACACACACCGAGAGCAAACTGTCTCCTGGCTTTCCTCTTTACAGGATGCTTTTTACTGTGGCTGAAGCATGTGTGCACACAAACACATGAGAACATTCACACACACAGACATACACGCACGCACACGCGCACACACACACAGACACACACACACACACACACACGCAAGCACAATTCCCTCCCCCACTTGCACTAGCACACAGTCTTACTTTACCTCTCTCTCTCTGTGTGTAGCCACAAGCCCAGACTGTGCTTATTGTGCAAGCCCCACCTTCTCTCTCTCTCTCTCTCTCTCTCTCTCACACACACACACACACACACACACACACACACACACACACACACACACACACACACACACACGCCCTCACTTAGATTTCTCTCTCTCTCCTGTGCACTCACTATCTCACTTTTCTCGTCCTCACTCTCCCATTTCTGTCTGCTGTGCACTCACTTGTGCTCTCTCTCTCTCTCTCTCTCTCTCACACACACACACACACTCCCTCACTTAGATTTCTCTCCCTCCTGTACTCTCACTTGTGCTCTCTCTCCCTCTCTCTGTCCCTCTCTCACTCTCTCTCTCTCTCTCTCTCTCTCTCTCTTGCCCTTCCCCCACTCTCTCCTGCAGCTCACTGGCTATGGATCAACACTCACATACCTCGGTGCATTGTGCTTTTCTAACACAGTACCAAAGGCTCACACAAACACACACACACGCACACACACCTCAGCAGAGTAAAAGCAGAATCCAGCATTTAAAACTAAACCATTCACATCACCACAACACAGGCTAACACACTCCTGCAGGCACAAAAAAGCAGCATGGACACACACACACACACACAGCCTGCTAGCAGGACACAACAAGCCACATCACATGCTTCACCAGAGTGGCTGATTTGCATTCATTTACATTTATTCATTTGTCCAACACTTTCATCCAAAGTGACTTACAAGTGAGGAAGTGTAAAACCTTTCTCCTAAAACTTACCATTTAACATATATCTGAACACTGAACAGTCTTTCTCAAGCTTTCAGCAGCAACTCTGTGAAACCTCAGCCGACGTTCACATAGCAGGGCAAATCTGATTTATTCATGAAATCATTTTAGAGCTAGTCCTGCTATTGCAAATTATAAGTACTCAAATTAATTCAGAGTGTAGCACATTCACAATGGTTTCTGTAACTAACAACACAGGCGTGTGACTGCGGGGCAGATGAAATGTCCATACGGCTGCGTTACAGAGTATCAAAAATAATTAGAACGATATCTTTTTGTAACAGAATTCACTGTAACCATTTACACTTCCAATCCCCCCCAATGTGTAAGTCTGCTTACAGCAGGGTTGTCATGGTAACCTGTTTCTCATTGATCATGCTGGTTTCCTATTTTTTTTTTCCCCACCTCACACTCATCCTCGTCCATTGCACATTTCAAAAGCGCCCCAAACACAAAACACTGTTTACAAGCTTCTTCATTGTATATGAAGCTTAAAAACTGCAAACCCAGAAGTGCACAGTCTGATCACAGACGACCCTCTGCACGTGATTGCTGGATGTACAGTACTGTGCAAAAGTTTTAGGCACACGCAAAGAAATGCTGTAGAGCAAAGATGCCTTCAAAATAATGAAATTAAATGTTCCTACATTTAAAAAAATAAAATAAAATACAGTAAAGAGCAGTAAACAATAGTAAACGAAAGAAAGTCAATATTTGGTGTGACAAGACAAAAAAAATAAAATAAAAATAGTAGTCTCCGGTACAATTTGTGCAGTTTTATAAGGAAATGAGCTGGTAAGTTTTATTGAGCATCTTGCAGAACCAGCCACAGTTCTTCTGGAGACTTTGACTTTCGCACTCGCTTCTTATTTTTGCAGCAAAACCCAGCAGCCTTCATTGTGTTTTCTGTCTGAAAAGTGTCTCTTATGTAATATGCTGCTTTCTTTAATGACATACAAACATTGTTCTGTAACATTCAATTTTGTGCTAGAAAACTAATGAAAAAAAAAATAGGGTGCACAGTACTGTGCCTTGCCTGAGCAGAGAAAAGATGCAGAATTACACGGAGAAATCATTTGTTTTGCAGAATTTCCATCACTAATAAAGTTCAAAGTAAGTCATTTAAGTAATAAAAAAAAATTAATTTAGTATTTTTAGTATAATGCTTTTATAATATATCTACATCTTGGGGTTTTTTTCTTTCTCATACTCAATTACATCAGAAGGCATTTAGTTAAGCTCTCTGCTCTAGTTTAATCATTAGATTAGTATTTTTTTTTATTTTAGAGTATTTTTGGTACACTCTTATTTGAAGGATAAGAAACTGCATGTATCCATTTTCCATTCTAAAATGAGGGAGCATCGTTTGTCAAAGATCAGCGTGATTATTTGTTCACCATCAGTGATATCCGATTGCATGGTCATATCACCCAGTGCTCGTGTCCAGTCACGCTTCTAAGCTTATTTACTTTACAGTAAACAGCGACGATGACTGAAAACAAGCGATGTGTATGTTAGGTTTGCTGCTGCGGTCACTACAGGTACTACAGTCAGGCGAGATGCCACCTTGACCTGCCTTCGGGCTGGTTTTCCTGCATGTTTTTGTACTTGTTGCTAAATTTCTGATCAAGCACAGCATACCGAATGTTAACAGACATCTGATATGACATTACAGAAGACCCCCCTGATGGGGGCAGCGGTGGAGGGTTACTGATCAGAAGGTCGAGGCCCCAGCACCACCAAGCTACCACTGCTGGGCCCTTGAGCAAGGCCCTTAACCCTCTCTGCTCCAGGGGCGCCTCATCATGGCTGATCCTGCACTCTGATCCCGGCTTCCTAACAAGCTGGGATATGTGAAGAAAAGAACTTCACTGTTCTGTAATGTATATGTGGCAAATAAATGCTTCTGCATATAAAGGCGACTCTAACAGAACATTGAGCACAACTGAAAAAATATATATAACCTGAGTGTTAAAAACAAAAACACTAACATCTTTTTAATTCATTCAGTAAGGTCGGTGTTTCGAACTGCTACCTGAACATCAGAGGGTTGAGGAAAACCACAACAAAATGCCAATCCTGGGTGTGTACGCAGGTTCTTGCGTCTCTAGGTGTGTTTATTTTGCCATGCGGTTAATTTCTGAGGTTAACCTGTGTTCCTCGGGGTTACATATTACTCTATGATTGTGTATCGTAGGAGTGGAGGGAGGGGTGTAGGCCGTGGTGACGCTGACTCGCGGAAAAAAGGGGGTGGGGCCAGAAATACATGACGCGTGTGGTGTACACTTGACGTCACTACAAAAAGAAATAAATGGAGCCGGTTGCAAGTCGGCTATAGCTGCTAGTCACTGGCTTTAACATTTACATTTTATTTATGTATTTATTTTATTGATTACCCATTAACGAGGTCAATAATGCTTATAGAACTGAAGTCAGGACTGTAAATAAACCTAAAGAGTTATTACCTGTAATGAAGCTCATTATAAAATTGAAGTAAATTCTGTAAAGCAAGTGTGCACATGCTCTGTGTTGAACAGCAGCAGAGATACTTCATGAATTCTTTCACAGTAAAGTAGCCCTGACAACACGGTGTTTCATTTTTCTTAATTTAAGCTCCTTTGCGAGCGAAGACTAGCACTGCTGTATCAGTTCAGCACCGGCAAGTGAAGCTAAGATGCACCTTGCTGCTCTGCTCTGAAGCCAGACAGCAGGTTATTAAGGTTTGTATAGGATACAAAATAGGTGAAAAAGGGAACACATGTTACAACACAATATGAGATACAACACAATTTATTTTTGTCGATCTTAAAGCTGCACACACCACGTTTTCCAACAGACATTTAAATCGTCCAACCTGATAGCTAGTCACTCTGTACAGGATTTTTTTTTGTGATTGTTGCGGCCAAAAATACTTGATTTTGCTGCTGGGTTTTTTTTTGGTGTTTTTTTGCAATACAACTTGCAAAGTTTTTTGTGTTTTGAAAAAAAATAAAAATAAAAAAATAATGGAAAACTACTTGAATTGGCGAAATTGCAATAGCACACAATTGTTTTGCACTGTGATGTTTGTTGGTAAATGAGACCTTTTACCTGTACACATGTTCAACACACATGAATCGAAGAGGGCTTTGGCTGAACGTTGTGATGTCACATGACGCTTCTTGGCCCAAATCTGTGGTAATTTTGAGAAACTGCAAGCTCCTCCAAATATTGCGAAGTTTGCTTGATTTTATGTTAATTTCTGCGATCGCAAAATCCTGACGGGACTGGCTAGCACAATAGATGGAATCTATCTGTGCTTCCTGACACCATCTCCAATCGTCACAAGCCTAGGACTTTGACTGCTTTGTGAACTCGTATTGACTGTCACTCCTGTAAGAACAAAGTCAGCAGGTGAATTTGTTTTCTAGCTTCGGCTTCACCTGTACAGTAGATCACTTTAAGTAAAAGAATCTACCCAAATGAATGAAAATGTAAATGTAAAATGCTACACCAACAACAGGACAAAGAAAACGAAACTGGTTTGCGTTCTAGTTTATGAAAGTAGACTCATGAAGTAAAAGCACGTCAGAGTGAAGAGCAGGGTTTCAGTCTGGTTTCCAGTAACAGAAAGGGGATCTCCATCTGGGCCAATGTTTACACACAGCGACTTATATCTGTCACACAACACTTTTCAATCAAGTGGAAACACTGACAACTTCACTGATGGCTTTTGCAAACAAGAAAAGATGAGCAAGTGCACAGGGAGCTAAAGTGGCTCTGCCCACCCAACCAAAGCACTCTCAGAGTCTCTGAGGGAAATTCTTAGGAAGGATGTAATGATTTATACTCTTAGGAAAGGCGTAATTATTTATACGAAGATGTCTGGAGCAAGAAGGACCATTCTGTCTGTATTTAGAAAGATGTAATTATTTATACAACGAAAAATGAAAAACAGTGATTATGACTAATTTGATTTGTTTCAGTTATTTTGGGATGACTAAACTACTCCAATAAACAATTAATAAGTACATATGCTTGCTATTACAGCGGTCGATCTTTTTTTGGTTTGTTATGCAAAGTAACTAGGCAAGTCTAGCTGTTGCCGGCCTGCAGTCTGCATTTAGAAGCATACAAGACATTATATTTCCTCACATGTAATCAAAAATCCTTTCAACTCAATATTCACCTCCATTTTCCACACTTAAGCTTCTAAATTATTCGTAAGACTACAACGGCTGATTTTCACAAAAAATCTTATTAAAACCATTTACTATGTCATATTAACAAGAAAAGCATGAAAATATCTATTGAACTTAACGTTTAAGACTGAAGTTAAGATCAACAGATTTTGTATTTCAAATCAAAGTTTCTGGTTGGTTTTCGATATTTGTCACAGCTCCAATGCCAATAATGTATAAAAAGAACCAGTGAAAATGTACATACACAATATCAAAAGAACGCACTCATGTCTTCATTAATTTTGACGTTTTTCTCTGGCTGTAAAGTAGTAAGGGTCCGTCATCAAAGTGTTTTATCGTTACTCATACATTCCACACAGATCCCATCAAACAACTTTAACTCAAATATTAATATAGCCTACAAAAGTAGTGAACTATAGAATAACAAAATCAAACTGCATTAAATTGTTGGGTTATTGGTTAATTTAAAGATAAATAAGTAAGTAAAATAAAGATAGTAAGTCCCTTACTAGTTACCAGGCTGTGCCACCTGATACCTAGTAAAACATAGTGATGTGTATCTTCAAATTACGTGATGCACAAATTGCTCAAAACTCAGTAGGAACAGAAAATTGAGGAGTGTAGACATCGGAGTCTGACTGTGATAAGAACTACTAGCCAATCCTGAGCAAGAATAATTGTAGCACGTGAGGCAAAATTTGACAAAAACTTCCCCTGAGAAAAGCAAATTTCTTTTCAGTCATTCATTCAGTGAGAGAAAATGTCTATTCTAAGTCAAAATAAACACATCAGTCTTCTGCTCTTGTAGCAAATCTGCCTCAGGTTTGACGTGTTGTGCGTTCTGAGATGCTTTTCTGTCACCACAGTTGTAAAGAGTGGTTTTTTGTTTTTGTAGTCTCCCTGTCAGCCCAAACCAGTTTGGCACTTCTCCTCTCAACATGGCATTTTCAACTGCAGAACTGCTGCTCACTGGACTTTTTTTTTTCCCTCATTATGTGTAAACTCTAAAGCTCTTGACCTGTACCTGCATGATGTAATGCACTGCGCTGCTGCCACATGATTGGCTGATTAGATAATTGCATGAATAAGCAGACGTACCTGTGTTACTAATAAAGTGGAGTGTATATTTCCAATAACGTAAATCACAATTTCAAATTAATGTCATCATAGAGACTACTTTTAAAAAAAGAAAATTTGATGATGCAGCTTCTTGCTTGGTACGATAAAAGAAAGACTTTCGGCAGCAGCTGCACAACATCTGTCTCACCAGGGGCCGGACTGCTAAAGCTCGCTGTAGTTTACAACTGATGTTGATGGCAATGGGCTTAATATTAGCGTATGGCCAGTAATAACTGCTGCAGGAAAGAGACGTTTCTAGTGGGTTATGATGGCTTTAAGAGTTTTAAGAATGTTGTCCCATCTGTGTCGCAATCCACAAATCTTCAGCCTGTTCACACATAAAACCCGGAACACTACTGGATTTATTTTTCCGACGGTTCACACTTACAGCCTTATGCTATTACAATCGTGCATTCATACAAGTTAATATAATCCGGAAAAGTCAGTATGTGACGTCTAATGTTCACGACAGATGTTTGCTTTCATTATAAAAAAAAAAAAAAAAAAAAAAAAAAAAAAAAAACCTTAAGCAAATTGCAACAATTAGATCAGAATTTTTTTTTTTTTTACTTTTTGAGCAAACGTCCCCAAATGGACATTATCAATTTAAAGACCTCAAGCCTTGACAATGATAAAAAAAAAAATTTAAGTTCCAGATATAGGACTACTGCGACATTTGAAAATTGTATTATGTCAGAAACATGTGTACTGCATGTGATTAAAAACCAAAGAATATTCTTTACACTAATTTTACCGGTCTAGTGGGAAGGGTGAACGTGAGCAAGCATTTCTTTACACAGCTTTTCAAAAAGTCAGGAGGTGTGTTTGAAAGGATGGGTCTCTTTCACAACCAGCTTCAAATGACACAAAAGGAATAAAACACGATGGGTATGTTGTTATAAGGAATGCTGTTGTTATAATTGGAATGCCAGAGCCAAAACATCTGTATCAATCAGGTTTCCAAATCGAAATGTAAAATACTTATCGCTTTCATTCACACTGACTTTCCACCGTCGGCATGATTGGGCTTTCCACTGTGTCATGAGCTGTGTCTCAAATCAAAAACTTAGAACTTACATTCAAAAGTATTTACTAATCTAAAAAATTCAGAAGGCTGGAACGCAGAACAGAACCTTTCACTAGATTTGAATGCTTCATTAAAGGTTTTTCAGTAATAATAAAACCGGTTAGTGCTTGTATGTAATGATGGTCTAGAATAGTACATAAGTATGCAATTTCATACACGACGCTAGTTTGTTTAGTGGTGGTAGATGGACAGGAAAATTTGTCCACTTCTATTGTTGAATTCCTACACTAGTGCAGCGTGTCAGGATAGTGGAAAAAAAATAGCATGCTCACGCATTTAAACTCCCAGCAACATTTCCAATAATAACAATGATCTCTGACAGTGACAGTACAACACAAATAAATTGGTGATTGCTGGCAAAGTGCAAAGACCAAGTGGCTATAATTGTGCTCCTGTATAACATCAACCATAAAACTTCAAACACTGGTACGTTGGGTAGAATCTGCAGAAAGTTAGGAAACAACCTTCAATCCAAGGATGCCCCAAATTCAGTTCAGTTTTTATCTAGAAAAGTAAAAAACTGAACTTTATTAATGGACATTTTCCAGTTTTGAAAATCAAACAAAATATCAAATCTTCAATAAAGAGAACTGCAAATATAGCTTAAAAAGACATGATTTTCTCTGCAGTTTCCCTGCAATCAGCTCCAACAGTGTGTTCAGTGTTGCCATATTAAGCAGAATCCCCCTGTGACCGAGCTATTTTTAATCACTTTGAGCTGAAAAAATGGTCTTTGGCTTGAAATTGTAATTTATCAGAGGTACATTTCAGGTGTAGTTTATAGTGAACGAGTTTTGATGTTGTCAACAACAGTACATCCAATCTATTCCTAGGCAAACATTAAACATGTCATTACTCCAGTGCAGGTTTTTTTTTGTTTTTGTTTTTTTACATTTTATTTAAAACAGTAATGAAAATAGTATGTTGTACCTAGTATAATTTTTGCAATGGCATCCAAATAATAATACATTGTAAAAATATATTTATACAATAAAAATTCATTGATTTTGGATTCAGAACATGACTTTCTATCAAGATGGGTACGTGAGCTAACATACTTCATTTTATAGCTATTTTAACCTGCTGAGTTTATTACTGTGAACAGAGCAGAGCCTTAAAGTGGATTCTCAAGCCTCTGACAGTAAACAAAGTTACACTATTAACATAGAAAATGAATTATATCACACAGGTTGGGCTATTATGTAAGGAATAAAACACTGTGTTATGCTGTTACAGGAAAATAATCAACATATCGATGAGATGTGGCCTGACACAATGCAAAGTTACTCTTTCCACCCTGAAACTGATTATTTTCCAATTACAGCACGTCACAGAATGTTTTATTCCTCTTATACCACAACAATTTCATAAACACTTTTTTTTTTTGATTAAAGAACATGTAACTTTTATCCATTTACAGCTACATTTAGTGTTGTGGAACATCTGTGAGACAAGATAGTTCCTGTTATCACTTACGTGTTTATAGCACAGCTATAAATTCTATCACCAGCTTTTCTTTCTTCTCTCTCTTCAGCATCTTGTCATGCTATTGAGAAACCGAGAAACACAGCCCAATTTCCACCATCCTGACTGTTACAAAGCAGTGACACTGGAGACTCCTTCCATAAATGTTAAACAAACATCTCCTTACAGAAAGTTTCACGTTTAGTAGGTATCAGACATGTTGGGTGTCAGCTTTACAGCTTCCTGTGAATTAGCTGTTATGCTGTAACTAGTGCATTAATATACATTTGGGATTTTCTTTGCAGCTACTGTCAGAGCTGCTGTAATTGGAAATTAATCAACACCTTTTGAGCAATCAGAAGCAAGAGTTCAACAGCGCTAAACTACATTTCTTATTACATTCTTTTACAACTTGTAACAAAAAAAATTTGGAATTTTGCAGTCTATTTTGGTATTCAGTCAGAACATAGAGAAATACTGAAGCAATGTTATCAGTGTAATTTTGTCTGAATTCATTGAGCATCAAATCATAAACAAAACTCAGCACAGGACCACAAAATCATGTTTCCTGTTATGATACAGACTGAGAAACTGAGATGACTTTATGCTGTTATAAAGGAAATCAATGGATCAGTCTACTGTACATTTCTATCAGGTTACTGAACAAACCTATCAGTTTCCCACCAATTATGTAGAAGAAACGAGAACTGGACAGTAGATTATTCTGTATTTACATTGCTGTAATGTATGTTATGTAAGATATGAGAAGGCTAACTGGTCCAGAGCTTGTAATGAATTAAGCTGGCACTCTAACAAAAGTCTTCTACAAGCACTACTGACTAGTTTCACCTCAGGCAGGGTACAAAAGGAAGAATTTTAGAAACATAACAGAAAATGGCATGGAAGAAGGAGAAACGGAGAAAACTCGAAAAGAAAAGCAGAGAAAAATAAAGACTACACATTTCTGAAGACATCGTTAGCAGCCACTATCAGTGTCAGTTCTCTTGGTGTTCTTCAAAGATTAGGATTGTTTGATAATGCAGGAAAACCAATGGATCTCAGAACAGAATCATTTCAGAGTCAGGTTAGGAATAGAGCAAATTGAGGCTTTACAGTCACAGGTTTCAGAAAGGACAGAGTGGAAGATGTAAAAGCAGACATCTTGTATTTGTGATCTCCAGTGAAAATCAGTGAGAGGGTTAAACCCAGTAAATTAATACAGAAACCGCTGCCAGGTAGAAGGACATCTGGTGAGGAGAGACACACACTCCTCTCAGAATTGTGTGTGTGTCTGTGAGAGATAGAGAGAGATGGAGAGAGAGAAGGGGGGGAAGACAGAGAGAAGGAGGAGAATGGGGGGGGGGGGGGAGAGAGAGAGAGAGAGAGAGAGAGAGAGAGAAGGGGGAGAAAAAGAGAGGTGGGGGGAAGAGAGAGAGAGAAGGGGAGAAAAAGAGGGGGTGGGAAAAGAGAGAGAGAGAGAGAGAGAGAGAGAGAGAGAGAGAGAGAGAGAGAAGGGGAGAAAAAGAGAGGTGGGGAAGAGAGAGAGAAGGGGAGACAAAGAGGGGGTGGGAAGAGAGAGAGAGAGAGAGAGAGAGAGAGAGAGAGAGAGAGAGAGAGAAGGGGGAGAATGAGAGAGAAAGAGAGAAGGAGGAGAATGGAGAGAGAGAGAGAGAGAGAGAGAGAGAGAGACGGGGGAGAGAGAGAGTGAGAAAGAGAGAGAGAAGGGGGAGAAAGAGAGAGAGAAGGGGGAGAAAAAGAGAGGAAGGGGAAGAGAGAGAGTGAGAGAAGGGGGAGAAGGGGGAGAGAGAGAGAGAGAGAGAGAGAGAGAGAGAGAGAGAGAGAGAGAGAGAGAGAGACGGGGGAGAGAGAGAGTGAGAAAGAGAGAGAGAAGGGGGAGAAAAAGAGAGGAAGGGGGAGAATGGGAGAGAGAGAGAGAGAGAGAGAGAAGGGGGAGAATGGGGAGGGAGGGAGAGAGAGAGAGAGAGAGAGAGAGAGAGAGAGAGAGAGAGAGAAGGGGAGAATGGAGAGAGAGAGAGAGAGAGAGAGAGAGAGAGAGAGAGAGAGAGAGAGAGAGAGAGAGACACTGGGTAGGCCAGACAGAGAAAGAAACTAACTGACTGCGAGGGAGAGATAGAAAAGACGAAGTGCGGTGATAAATGTGTGGAATGTGTGTTTTATTTGGCACTTGCTTTTTAGGTCCATAAACAAACAAAAAAAAAATCAAAAACAAAACAATAAATAATTTCCTCTAAAGCAGCAAATGCATCAGTGTGTGGTTCAAATCAGTGCACATGTATGTGTACTCATTTGAACCACACACTGATGCATTTGCTGCTTTAGAGTCTCAGACACAGTCTATGGAATAAAATGAACAACAGAAACCACCCATACACTTAGAGAATTATATACTGAATCATTTCCTTTTTCTGATGAATATGAGGTGAATCAACAACGTAGAAAACGTTATCTTTATACGTTCTCCTGCAGCTGTTGTTCCTGAACACTTATACGAGTGGGCAGATGGAGCCATGATCTCAGACTGTCACCATGTTTCGATAGTACGCTTTGACATCATCATGTTTACTTAAACTTTTATCCTGGTTTATGGTATTAACACATTACTGTGTTTAAAGATAGTTTCTCTATCATTTGGGATGTGTTTATTTCTCAATATAACACTTTCTGAACTTAAAATTATGAAGATACTACACTTGGAAGCAGATTTAAATAAATTGCCTAATAAACAAAACAACAAAATAACTGATAACTTTCAAACAGCCCAGCCGAATGACAGCCCAGCCAACATCAAGGACTTTTCAGTCCCTCCAGGATTTCATGATCACAGAAATTAACGCAAAATCAAGCAAACTCCACAATATTCGGGGGAACTTGCAATTTTTCCAAATTACTGCAGATCAGTCATTTGGAAAATTGACGTCATCACAATGTGCATTCAGCCAAAGCCCTGTTCGATTCACGTGCACCGACATGAGTACAGCTAAAAGGTCTCATTTACCAACAAAAATCACTGCAAAAGACCGTGCAAGACTATTTTGTGCAATTGCAATTTCGCCAATTCAAGTAGTTTTCCGCAAAAAAAAAAAAAAAAAAAAAAAAAAAAGCACAAAAACCTCTGCAAATTGCATCACAAATTTTGTAAAAAGCCACAGCAAAATCAACAATCACAAAACAATTCCATGTACAGAGACTTTTCTTTATACCGAATCCGGGGTGGACGAATGATAAATTCATGGGCTAGCCAAGAGGGAAATAACAATAATATAAAATTATATAATATAAAATAACAATAATATAACTAATGTAATAATACTATAGTCTGCTAGTTAAGGGCATTCATGCAGAGTAAAGAAAACAAAGGAATATTCGATTATCTTCTTCTAACGATGTTTCTAATATAGCACACAGTTTTTCCATCTCAACAGAAAGTCAAAAGTTGTTGGCCAACATTTCAGCTATGAGCTGTAGCGCTCTGTCCTCAAGTTTGGCTAATGTTTTAATTTCCTCTTGACATGTTTAACCGCAAGGTTAACAACTGCACTGTTAACGTTTCACTTGGTTTTGTCAGTATTTTCTAGGGCTGGGCGATATGACAAAAATATCATATCACCATACTTGAGGACATTTCTACAACACACGATGTGTATCACGAAATATAATTTAGCTAACAAACTGTCTGCAAAACAGTAGTAAAATAAACAAAAACCGCTAAACTGAGTTTGACGATACTTTTCTTTAATCCATACAAAGACCAAGAAGATTAAGATAAAAAAAAAATAATAATCACGTCAAATCAACGGCATCCATTCAGTACCATTTAATTTGGAATTATTAAAAACATTCAAAAAATACATCACCATACCAACAATATCTCAGAAAGGTGCATCACGTAATAATTTATCACGATATAGATATATCACCCAGCCCTAGTGTTTTCACATACCTGCATGTTCCTATTCTCGCACTCAATAATGAATAAAGAGCAGGGGTTTTCTCTTTTTCTGGTTGTTAAACCTTCTTATGTTGGGGGGAAAAAAAAAAACAAACAAAAAAACCCCCTGACATGAAAACTGCTTGTCTTGGGTGCCTGGACTTGTGATTTGTCCATCCCTGAACATACTGAGTAAAGTAACCATGTCTCATGCTATGAATGTATTGATTTATTTATTCATGAGGCTATGTGCAACATGAAATAAGAAAAATACATCCATCACAGTTGGCTGTGGGAGGCTCCAGCAGCCTCCGTTTTTCATTTGCGCATAAATTTACGTTAAACTAATTTAACATAGATGCGGGAGATTAGTAATGAAAACATCCAGGAATGACTAAGAACTGCAAATGAATTTAATGTCAGTAAAAATATCTCCAACTTCATAGAACATAACGCATTTGCCGGGAAAATTCATCCGTAAGCCATGGATTTGAGGAATGGGATTATAAATACACAAGTTAGATAAACAAAAGTCATACCACCTCTTCAGATATTTTAAAGGGTCCACTAGATTCATATTGTGTTTCTAGTTTTTGAGGTTACCTGTGATAGCGACATCATAACTGCAAGCTTTCCATCTCAGAAGTCATGCTTGGCCTAAATACTTCAAATTCCACAAATTCCTTTTTGTTCACTAATGAAATATCAATTCCAAGCTCCTGTCCCTCTGTATCCTTTCAACACTGTCACGCATACTTCCTGCTGTCATTTAGCAATCTTACACAGGGGATATTTGAAGGAGGACTGATCTGGAATAACAAACAGGAATATAGTCCGGGAACTTCATAAAAACGAGGGCAGAATTTGTTTACTCTACACCTGACCTGAGGCTGTTAAAGGGAGTCGAGCTGAGGACAAAGACACACAGATATTAACTTCATTCCTTCTGGGAACAAAAAGGTCGAGGAGCGAGAAACAATGTAATAAGCTCAGGAGATCAGTGTTGGGGTGGGGGTGGGGGGGTGTAGAGGTGGGGGGTGTAGGGGGTTGTGTTTTGAATACCAGCGTGGCCCTCCCTCTCTCTCTCTCAATCGCCCACAAACTGTTTCAAGTACAAAGTTCGCTTAACGAGAGGTAGTTCTGACTGCCATTTCTGTGATAACAACCAGACCAAGAACAAGATAATGCTTACATTATGGGCTTATGATAAATATTCAGATCATTAAAAACATTTTAATTGTTCACTGTTTTATCAGAACATTACATCAAACTTTCATGGAACTCCTATCAGGTGAACAGAATACTGGGATGATCTTTTCCTTGAATATCACATCATAATGGCCTTAAATTATATACATATATATATATACATATATATATATATATATATATATATATATATATATATATATATATATATATATATATACATATATATATATATATATATATATATATATTTTTTTTTTTTTTAAGGGACAAACTAGGGACGCATCATTTCCAGCTTTTTACATTTTTATCATTTTAGTACATCAAATGATACTAATAATAGCTCTGATTATCAGCCCAAACCCAACACACACATCCCCACAGTGTCTAATCCGACTCTCCGCAATCTTCATGTCCTGTCTTGTGTTGGGTCAGTCATCAACAGTGGATCAAATCAGAAAATATCCTAAATCCAATTGCTTTCCACCGTCTTTGATTTTTAATATATTAGTTCCACATTACCCAATACCAACAGTATAGTGGTTTTTGTGTGCACAGGGTTAATTCACAGTCCCGGAAATAAATGTTTGTATAATTACTTAATACAAACACACATATTAGCTGTAGTTTGCACAGCTGCTACCAGGACACAGTCCGTCATAAGGCCCGGGAAGCGCACCGTGGTACGAACCCCTGAAGGAGTGAGACTACCTGAAGGAGGTGGTCTGAGTTCGGTTGCACTGGAACTGAGCTGCGATTCCCGCGAATGTGAACACAACTCGCACTTGTGTCCGCACTTGTTCAGGAAGTAAAGTAACCTGCGTGTGTGTTTTAGCCGACGACGACGTGATTAGTTTCCACAACAAAGTGTACCATGAGTGGCAGGGGAAAGTTGTGGGACACAGAAGAGGTCCACTTCTGTACACAATAGCATCAAAACAAGAAAAGAACAAAAAATATGGCGAGTCGCAAAATGAACGCAAATGCACCGGGGTTCGATAGAATCAGGTGCGTCTGAAACCTGACCAACGCTGCGAGGGGCGCTGGGAACAATCGCACTCGAAATCCGACCGCAGCAAACACGTCCAGTGTGAAAACCACATTAAAGTTCCTAATAGCCAAGCACTTCCTGATTGATTCTCCTAAGTTCCTAATGAACATCACTTGTTTATTGAAGCAATTTAATTTTCCAGTAAAATTCTTGGTTTACACGAACACTATTTATTTTAAAATACAATCTGATTCAGGATCTTAAGCCGATGCAAGCGCTCGGTATAAGATGTATACATCAAACTTGATCTTTGCGTAAGAAATTCTACCAAAGTCTTCCAAAACGGACCACAAGAGCGAGGATAATATTTCGACGCGTGATATTACTGCTCTATATCGTCTGCCTTATTATCTGTGAATGTCTGTAGATCATTTAGTGCTGAAATTTTCTACTCGTGGCCCACAGATCTGTGGACGAAAGCAGACACTTCAACAAAATGGCCTACGCCTTGTCACCATGTCCCGAGATGTACATGAACAAAATGTCAACACAGAGAACACCTACTTCTATAGTAAGCACTTAAATGAGCACAAATGTTATTTTAAGAATTAGTTCTGTAACTCACTCTGGATATGAGCGTCTGCCACGTGCTGTAAATGTCATCTGGAGGAATAGATTTTTGGTCATGCCTGGAAATTGTTGGAGATTAAAACTGATTCGATTCATTAACTGTGCACAAAATACATCAAGCAGACGTGAATCTGTTCTCTCTCTAATCTCTGATCTCCCCATATGGCTCTGCTTGTTATAGATACAAGCCTAAATGAACGTCAAGGACAAACAGTACTAGGTCAACGTGAAGGACATGGACGATTGCAAAACACGCAGAGTGGACTACTTTTGGGGGAAAAAATACACTAAACGCTATAGAAATTCAGCAAACAAGCACACGGGCAGCCCGAACAATGCTTAACAATGACTACACACGTGCACACACACACACACACACCCCAACTGTTTATGTAGATGATGTGAAACAGTGTAGGAGAGCTTCCACCTCCCATCTGCACACTTCTAATGAACAGGTTTTCTTTACCACCTGTTCAGGGCTGAAGCAGGTCACCAGACTGAGTGTGGGGGGGGGAAACAATTAAAGCCTCATGCATTAACCGATGATCTTTGTCTGTTTTATCAAAGTCAGATTTTCTTCTCTCTCTTTTTTTTTTTTAAACACAATTTAACATCAACCATCATATCAGAGACTCCAATTCAAACAAGTGACACCTGGTGCTCCTCACTGCTCGAGGTTGTACATCAACGAATTGATAGGATATAATATTGAAAAAGTGTCCAATTGAGTATAAACATGACACCATAGTTAGGCTCATTTTAGCTTTTTAGATATTTCTTAAGTGAAACATTTCTTCTGCTGGTCCACTGAAGCTGTACTGCAGGGAGCCGGAATCGTAAATCAACACCACACATTTTATTCCACGTTACCTCGTTTCAACACTAATATATATATATATATATATATATATATATATATATATATATATATATATATATATACATGCAAACTAACACAAAATATGATATTCAAGACAGCGGAAAATGAAAAGTACTGGTTATTTTTTTCGCCTAATAGATTATGATGCTGCTCCTAAGATGGAGCCCTCTAGCAGGCAGTAATGTTATGTTAGTATGTTAGCAACCAGCTAAGCTGCCTATTCCCGGTTATTTATTTTATTTTATTTTTTAAAGAAAAAAAAGAAAAGAAAAAAAGAGACAATTAAAACCCTTAAATTATTCCACAGTGTATGAAGACGGATTTGCCTGCCGTCCTGAATCATCATCAACATGAGAAAAACTTCTTTAAAAGAGGCAAAAAGAAAACTTGGCAGCTACACCGAGAAAAGCGGACAGCTCTATCTCTTCTCTCAACATCAACACTTGGCTGAATCCCAATTGGCTCTCTTCTCCCCATAATAGTCCACTACATAGGGTGTGAAATAACGGACATGGCAGTGCACTATATGTCCAGCACGGAGCCATTTGGGATTCGGCCAATAACATGGTAAAGCGACGAGCTTCCAGAGCTCCAGCAAGAACTGACGAGCGCACAAGTCTTCAATATTAACTTCTACCTCGTCCGGAAAACAAACACAGCTCAAAGTCAACTGTAAAAGCTGCACATAAGCATCAGGTGCCCTCATACACGCGCAATACGGCTTTTCATCTGTCAATTTAAGCGCAAACGGAGCGCAGCGTTTTACCTTCAGTTCCGCGCTCTCCGCCATCTTGTAGTTCCCTAGCGCAGGCCATGACGTAGCCCGGTCACGTGGGGGCCACGCGCGGCTCGAGGGCGTCATCGCGCACGTTCCCCAATTGACGCAAATCAATTAACCCACAATTCAGCCGTAATTTTGTGGAATAACAGCGCGCGATGATATGATGGGTAGTGATGCTGAACTGTATACACAGTGCCTTTCAACTGAAATTCATGCCACGTGAAAATGATTACAGTGGAATTCCTTTCATTTTAGTCACATGCAGCAAATATGTGCCAAAATAAAAAGTTAACCCTTCATTGCGCATCGCTTGAGCTCTTAAAAAACAACCAATATTTGTGGATTTGTTATAAAGGAATACCTCAGTGTCAGAATGAAAGACGAATCCTGAAATGCGGTCATCAGATATTTTTCATTAAACTGTGCAATTCTTTAAACCTCACAGAACTCAGGCATTAAACACATCTTCATTAGATTTCAGTCTAAACAGTACAGCATTAATGCCACAATCAAATGCAATCAAATAATACTGGGACTGTAAACTGGCAAAAATTTGTCTATGTAGGTGAGAGGTGTTTTAGACTGAATCCCAAATGGCTTCATATAGGAAATATAGTGCACTATATATAGTACAGAGGCTCTTAGAACATCTCCTAGAATACTTAAGGGTTTTACAGCTGTGTCTCTGGGGGAACCCTAGTGTTTCCCTATCACAACTGGTTGCAAATAGAACCTTCTTTGGAACCTAAAAACCCTTAACTAACCCTCTAAGAAGCCTTAAAGATCCTTTTTCTGTTTTCTAAATGTGTAGTGCATGTATATGCCCTGCGATGGGTTTGCACCGTTTCCAGGGTGTCCCCGGCCTTGTGCCTGAGTTCCCTGGGATAGGCTCCAGGCTCCACCACAACCCTGTGTAGGATAAATGGCATGGAAAATGGATGGATGGATGGATGGAAAATGGATGGATGGATGGATGCATAGTGCATGTATATAGATTGAAGTTGCCTGACCAACTGTGACAGTCTTGCTTGTGTTGCTTCCATTCTCTAATGTTTTTATATTTATTTATATACTGTATAGTAGAGCAGTGATTGATTAACTGCTTAATATGAATACATAATGAATACATGTTAGCTGCATTTAAAAAAAAAAAAAAAAAAAACATTTTATAGCTAATGATAGGAAATTTCCAAGAGCTTTACCCAGGAGGCTTTTCTTCAAGTTCATAAATAGGCCAGACTCCACACTGCTTCCTCATTGCTAATTGTATGGGGAAACAATTTCATTTTAAGAAAAAGAATTATTCGTTTAAAAATGCATTTCTACATAGGCATGAACATCCATCCATCCATTTTCCATACCGCTTATCCTACACTGGGTCGTGGGGAAGCCTGGAGCTTATCCCAGGGAACTCAGGGCACACCAATGAGCCTACAACGCATGTCTACGGACTGGGGGAAGAAACCCGGAGGAAACCCCCAAAGCAGGGGGAGAACATGCAAACTCTACGCACACAGGGTGGAGGCATTATTTGAACCCACAACCCCTGAGGTGTGAGGCAACATTTCAGCCATTAGCATATAAAATGTATTTCAATAATAGTCTTACACATGCTGCACTAATAATTAATAAAAAATAATCAATTGTTGCGAATATTTTTAGATTTTGTTTATAAACTATAGATGAAATAACTAAATGCATTCTACTAACTGCATCTGACTACTACACATAGATATTAACAGCTGATTTTTTTTTTTTTTTAATTTAACAAAGATCTCTCATATAATCCGAAACTGGATGCACCAGTTAGTATGATTACGATTGCAGGACTTGATTTGTAATGCCTTTTTTTGTAAACACCTTGAAAACACTTTGCATGCTGTACATCACTATATATCCACTAGATGGCAGCATTGTTTTTATTATTAGCACCAAAAAGTAACACGATCATTCAAAGTAAATTGAACTACAAGTAAGGACAGCAATTAAAAGCTCTGTGACTCCATTTGAGTAATATATACCGTTTATTTGTTTGATAAAAGCTCTATGTATGTGCTCAGGTCGTAGAAATTGTGCAGATAATCCATGTATTGTTGCCTATCGATTCATACTGGACTTACATTTACATTTACATTTATGGCATTTGGCAGACGCCCTTATACAGAGCGACTTACATTTATGTCATTTATACAACTGAGCAGTTGAGGGTCAAGGGCCTTGCTCAAGGGCCCAACAGTGGCAGTTTGGCAGTGCTGGGATTTGAACTCATGACCTTCTGAGAATTTGTATAGGTCTGCATGAAACCTGTGCAACTCAATATTTCCTTATTATGATTTTTAGTTCCACTTCTGCTAACCTTCATATAAAAATGTAAACTTCAGCATTTTGAGGTCTCATAATAGTAAATCAAGACGAATGAACGCAAATTTATATGCAGAAGCTGTTAATTACTTTTAATATGCTGTTATTTTACCACCAATAAAGTTATCACATATACGCTTACCAACTTTTTGGGATAAGATTATATTCACTCAGTAGCAGGGTTCTACATAGAACATTCAAATACTTCCTTCAGAAGGACAACTAAAGAACCTTTAAGTTCTTGGTTTAACGTGTTTTTTTCTAAGAGTGCAGCGAAAATCTCTTACCACGGCTAGAATTAAGAGCTGTCATATGAACTGTCTTGTTACACATAAATTCTAATAATAAATTAATTATTACAGTTGTGGTGTTCTGTCAGTAGTGGAGTTAAAGTACACAGCCTCACCACGACCTACTGTATAATGTCACTTTATACTTGCACTATTGATCTGTAAAGTGAGTTTTGGTCTCTGAAATAGCGGGTGGTGGTGGTGTGGTCAATAGATATTGTCCTGGATTTAAATTATATTTCAGCATATTCTAATATATAGTATATATTACTACAACTAAAAATGAATCTTTACATTCAGTCAGTTGGGTGTAGATTCTTAGAAATAAGAAAAGGTTACATTTATAAAACCCTACAGAGTTCCTTTATTAGAAAAGCTTCGAAACAGGACACCTTTAGGACTTTAAGGACTCTTACCTATCTAACAAAGCCTTAATAAATCATTTCTTTGTTTGTTTGTTTTTAAAGAGTGTAGTGTTATATAGATATTGACTTAGAGCTATGCCAATATGGCTAACACTGGCACATTTACAGAAATGTTGATTAATGTGTGTTGTCCTTATAAAATAAATAAATTAATTAAATAAATAAAAAAAATATCTTACTTAAATCTATACAAGAGATTAAAGATCTAATGGGACTTTTGTTTATTTAATAATGAAGAAAGAAATCATTTTATTCTTGAAAATACACTTCAAAAGTCATAGTACACAGCCAAGTAATCACATATATGTAGATTAGTACCATTTCCCCAAAGTCTGAGCTATGTGTCTGGGAAAGGTGGACTAAGTGCTTGGTCAGATTTATTCTGTATACACAAACATGGTAAACATCTTTAATTTAAGGAAGATTCAATTTGGATTAGGTAGGTCTTTATCATTTCTCATTTAAAGTGCTTATACAGATACAATCCATTTGGGAGAGCACATCAGTGAATCAATTTGGAATAAATACAACATAAAAACACAGAAGTAGTGACCATTTAAGAATGTTGTGAGATTTCACAATTCATTGCACAGTACCACTTTATGTATTCGTGGCATTTTAAGGGGGGAAAAAGAGAAAAAGCTTTGAATGAGTTCATATTAATATTCTATTGTACATATATTTAGAACAATTCCACTCTCGTCTCATTTTTCTGATGGCTTGCTCAATTCAGAGAAGAAACGTCCATGTCCATTTCATGTCTGTTTTTAACAGAACTCAAGAGATGCCATTAGATCTTTTGAGAAGGTTGCACGTTTTCAGTCCTTGGAAAGTTCAGTGCTTTTAACATGTATTGAAGAGGTCTTTTGGTTTTCATGTGTGTAGAATCCGTTGTAGTCCTCCAGTGTGGGGATTCAGATTAAGGTGGCAGTAGAGGCGGTTTAAAAGTGCACGTCCCTGTGCAGTGGCGTGGAGTGAGCATCTTGCAGGAGAAGTGGTGTAGAGCGTCGTGAGCTTCTAGGGAAAAAAAGCATTTAGTGCTACATACACAGGTTGAGCGAAGCAGAGAGAAGACACCACGAATATCCATTTATATACATAAAATACTAAATATGGTGTGCAGCATAACATAAACAGCTTGTTAATGGGGATACGACACTTATAAGACATATAAGATATGCAAATACTAATATTAGTACTATTATTAATGGTAATAAATGTTCTGGGCATTTATACTGCAATCATTTCTTGAATTTACAATTGTCACTATGATTCAGAATCATATGTTATGTCTGGTTCCTAATTACACAGCACCCAGTTTCCCAAAAGCATTGTAAAGTTTAAATCATCTTAACTGGGGAGGGAGAGAGAGAGAGAGAGAGAGAGAGAGAGAGAGAGAGAGAGAGAGAGAGAGAGAGAGAGAGAGAGAGAGATGAGAGTTCAGTGTGAAGCTCACGCTACCATTTAATGATGACGTTTGTTCTGTGATGTTGTTGGGAGACTCAGCCCAGCTCATTTTGTTCTTTTTCATTATTCATACATTATTACACAATCAGCAAATTAAAATGAAAGAAAAGTAGCACTTGCATATTTCTCATTTCTTACTGCATATTTATTATTGATATCATTTATTTGTTGTTGAGGCTCAAGGTCTCTAGGTATGAGTTATGAGTTTTTACTGTTGGGTATTAATAGAAATTACCTTTTAGCTTCTGCTGAATTGCATATCGAGCCTTTCTCTCTTGATCCAACTCGTTGCACAAAGTGTCTAAAATAAAATAAAAATAAATAAATAAATAAAAATGAATTAATGAAAACAAAGATAATTTTAAAAGACTAATAGGGTGATGTGTAACTTATATTATAGATTTTTTTTTTTATTTAAAAGATTAAATTCTGAGTTACCTAAAAGGTTTTGAAATGAAGATGATTTGCGAATTATTTCCTACAAGCTGCCTTATCCAATACAGGACCATTGTTTAAAGTATTCAAGTCAAGTAGATCTTTATTATCACCAGCAGTACACAGTGAGATAATAACGTTATAAATAAATAACGACTCTCCTGGATCCAATATGTGCAATATATTGACTTGATATATTTCATTTATTTTTTATTTTAATTTACTTTATTTCACACGAATAGTGATATTTTTCTATTTTTATTAACCTGATGTTGCTCTATGATTTGTTCAGTTAAGTTTTTGCCACTAAAAATATGCAAGTGTCACTTTTACACGTCATAACTTTTTATTTCTCAAACTTCAGTGCTCACCTCTGACTATTTGCAGCTGCTGCACCATCTCCTCTCGATAGGACAGCTCCCTCTTCATCTGGTCCTGAAAATTATCTGGTAAAGTCAACATGCACAGAGTCACTACTCAAAAAAAAAAAAAAAGTCACTCCATTAGAGTTAAACGAGTTAAGTCTTCAGTGTTACTGGAAATATCCCAGTTAGATCTAAATTACCTTTCAGATTTTGAAACTCCCGTTCCATTTTCTTCCTAAGCTCCATTTGCTCCACCAGCTGTTTTTGGAGTTCCTCTATGACAGAGCAAAAAAAAAAAAAAAAAAAAAAAAAAAACACTAATTAATTAATAAACCATTATAAACCATTATCACTGCTACAGCGATGGCCTTCGGAGAAAGAACAAAAGAACCTCATGTGTTATAATTAAAACCAAGCTTTTTAACGCATTTTCATGTCACGCTTATATGCTTTTAAATATGCATTACGGAAAACGATCAGTTCCTAAAGAAAGGAGGCGCGTGCGCTTGCTGCGGTGTTGTGGCGCGTGAGCTCGCGGTAATAATGAGGCCCGCAGCCCCGGGCTGTGTGCACGCGACTCTGCTAATGCATATGCAGTTCAAGGGCGTTTTGGAATAATGCACACTGGCTTCATTTTCTCTTTTGCTTAAAAATAATACAAAAAAACACTAGGCATTTAATAATAATAAAAAGAAATCACCGTGGGACATGGAACAAACCTCTGTGGAAAAACGACAATGACTTTGAAATCTTGGCCTGGATTTTACAGACTTTTTTTTTTATTTTTTATGCAAACTCGTTTATTTTGAACTCTTAAAAATGTTTTAGAATTTTTTTTTTAATGTGTATCAACGAAAATAATAAATATAACAAAATGACGGCATTACCTAAATGTAACCGAAATTAATTAAATAATTAAATATTACAAAAAATTGCATATTATTCATAGGAATTATATTGAAATGCATTATATTAAACCATCACCTTTCGCCATGTGCTCGATATCTTTTTCAATTAACTGGAATCTGCCATCAGTCCTCGATGCACCTTCAACTGGAGAGGAAAAAAAAGAAGGACACTGGCTTAAAATATGCCGAGATATTAATTCAGAGATCAGAGACTCTCGTCTGAATACATTACAGTAAAATTCAGATCAAATGAAATAGAAAGCAGGAAGCGAGTAAAGAGCCACTCACTCTCCGTTTCTTTAGAAACGCTCACTTGGTCGTGACGGGATTTCTGCGATTCCCAGTCATCCTCAAGCACAGCAGCATGACTGAATCTGTGTGAATCTGGTGGCACCAAATGAACAATAATACAGACCTAAGATTGTATTTTATATATAACACATATCAGCAACAAAATTTGCAATGCTGAAAGATAATCTAGACATCATGTATATTGGTGTAATATAAGGGGATATATAAGGGAAAAGGTTTTACTGTGTGATTCCTGGACTGGAGGATATTTAGGACCTGGAACAGGCGGAGAGTTCAGTGAAAGCCCTGCGTCCTTTTCAGCAGCACACACCTGCCAAAACCCAAACCCAAGCACCTAATTACAAATAAACACAACCCCAATTATGTACAATCTTCTTATTCTCCCCATCTTTTGCAGAAGAGGTGTAGGTTATCATTAGTGCTCAAGTCCACAAATGATCCGCCAATATTAGGCACCGCATTAAGGCAAATTGTTCATATTGAAAGTTAAACTGGAACAGTGGAAATGACAGAGAGAGTAATTTACTCTGAGGACCCAGGGGAGCCTTTCTCACAAACACGTTCCTGCCCGCCGGCCAAATAAATTACATTTGGCCATTTATTCTAAACTTTCAATTTAGGACAATTAGGTCTTTGTTCCCCCTGCTTTATTTTAGAGAATAAAAACGTGGACAACATGAACAGGCCAAATTTGAGAAATAAATATCACTCACTGATGTCGGTGCTGAAGTGACAGTGTTTAATAAAGGCTTATAGTTTTTAATTATTATCTTACAGAATTGTAATAACATCAGAATTGTAATAACATCTTTAATTAAGATGTAGCAATTAAATCTTACAGTTATTTTGTTCAGTGTTGACTTGTCATTTGTCCAACTATAGACTTAAATAAAAACTGTAGATGTTAATTAAACAGGACAGTTTCTTATACTCTAAAAAATAGTTTCACATTCTTTGGGAATTATTAATGAAATAATTTTTAACCCAATTTTTTTTTAACCCAAAAAAGATCCTCAATTGACCTTTTATGTAAGAATGTATAATAATAATCCTGTTTACTTTTTATGATCTCTCTCTCTCTCTCTCTCTCTCTCTCTATATATATATATATATATATATATATATATATATATAATATATATATATATATATATATATATATATATATATATATATATATATATATATATATATATATATATATATATATATCTCAAACAGTATCATTACATACACTATAACCTTAACCACTATAACTATAACCCTATAACCTAATCTGTATCTTTCACCTGAAATGTGTATATAGTCTACATTTAAAATGATTTAATGGTACCCTAAATACCTTTTAGAGTAGTGTACACTATATGCACCTTTCTATGTATAAGTTCTATATGAAAACAGTAGGACCCCTGCGACAGCTGAGTGCCCTTTTCCGGAGTGTGTTCATATACCGTATCAGGTGAATTTTCACTCTTTAGTTTCTCTGTTATACTCACATCATATGTTGGAGTGTCGTTACTTTTTGGCACTCTGTCACTCAGCCTGTCTTCATCCGTGTCCTCGTGTCTGTCCTCTTCTTCCTCCTCTTCCTCTTCCTCTCTGCTTCCCCTCACTTCTTCTCCGTGACCCGCCCGGGACATGATCTGCCTCACTGGACTCTGCCGGTCCTCCACAGATAGCTGAACAGACTCCTCGTCATCATCATGTGTCTCCCGGTTGGACTCCACGTCCACTTCCGGTTCTCCTCCGCTGTCGACTTCCGGTGAAGCAGACCTGTAGCTTGAAGTCTCGCTGACAAAGTCCGGGGACAGGTGACCCGCGGGCGGCCCCGCGTACGCGTCCCGGTTGCCGTAGAGCTTGGCTATGCTCTCTGCGTCCTTAACGACGGGCCTGAACGCGGAAACGTAGTTAGACTTCCGTGGTGGAGATGTCGCGTGACCCTCAGTCGACCTCAGCTCGTCGGCGGATTTGTCCTCGAGCGACAGTGAGCTCGAGCAGCGTTCGGTGTCTCTGGGAGTGCTGCTTCTTGGACGCTCGTGCTCGGCAACATCTGTCTCACTCTGGCGGCTTCCGGTGAGCTCGTGCGGTTTTTGCTGTGCGTGCTGATAGGGCGGCAGGGGCAGAGCGCCCGTCGTGGGCCAGAACATAGGGAATGACGGATACAGGCTGTCCTTCGTGCCGGCCCAAAACACACCCGGCACCCCGGTCTTGTTTTGCTCGTTCGTGCCGTCGTCTTTCTTTTGACACAAACCGAACGGAGAGAACCCGTACGGATGTGGGAAGAGGGGCGGTGGGATTTTCTGAAGCATGCCAAAGCTTTTGCTTGGCACCGGAATGACCGGGTAATTGCGCGCGCCATTGGCTAGGCCGAGATTCGCGCGTTCGTCGTCGCAGCGTAGGGTTTTGTGTGGGATTTCCGGAGAAGCGGCCTGCCTGACATGGCCCGGGCCTTGTGTTTTGAGAGGCGACATTTCGCACCCGCTTCCGGGCATCGTCCTTTTCCTGCTGCCCCCATTAAACATGGCCTTCACGTCCTCCCAAGCGTGAGAGATGTCATCGGGCACGTGCTTGTCCGCAAGTTTCAGGTGGCGCCTCCAGGAATTAAAATTCGCTGCGTCTGGCTGTGTGTATTTGGACTCGGGCGTGCGGTGGGAGTGGAATATGAACTTGTTCGGAGAGAAGTACATGCTGCAGTACGCACACTTGATGCACTTGGCGCGTGAACTGTTATACCTGGCTGGGATGAAGTTGCCTCTGCAGCCCCACGCGCATTCGTGCGAAACGTCGAACGCGAAGTTCTCTGGCAGCTTTGGCGGCGTGTGAGCGCCCAGAAACGACTTGCAGAGCCTTTCTGCCTCCCGTTTGGTGATCATCCCACAGCGGCGCGAGGAAATGGGCATGGCACCGGCGCGCCTCAGGATCTCCAACTGAACCGGTGTGCACTGCACGCACGTGATACCGAGAGCGACGCGCCGGTTGTGAATTTCGTTGTAGCTGTAGCTCTTGAGGAGAGTGTTGGAGATTTGGGCCAGACACAGCCGCTCCTGACCGTCTATGACCAGAGACACGATGGGCACACCGTACAGAGACGTCTCGCTCACTTGGTTGGGTTTCAGCGATGCGCCGCCGCCGGAGAAAGGAGACACATCCCGTTTAGAGTGCGGCGGAGAGCTGGCATCCGGTCCCGAGGCAAGCGGCGCGCTTATCGACTCCATTCCCTGGAAATCTATAGAAAAGTAGCATTAAAATTTAGCATCTAAAACCGCAAATTTTACAACATAAATATTAGTTTCTAAAAAAAAAAAAAAAAAAAAAACAACCTATCGGGCCAAACGACCACTGTAAGAGTTAATTCAGCACTGTAGGTATAAACACTTTTAACACAATTTTCCTTTATCATAATTTTTAATCTCTTAGACTTAGTAGCTAATAATAGGCGAATAGTAAAACAGCAACAACAACAACAACAACAACAACAACAACAAATAAATACTGGATATTATTATCATCATCATAATATTATTGTTGTTATTAATGGTTTGCTGTATTATTATTATTATTATTATTATTATTATTATTATTATTATTATTATTATCAATACTACTACTACTACTACTACTACTACTACTACTAATAATAATAATAATAATAATAATAAACAAACAGCATTAACAATGACAATAATATTACGATGATAATATAATATCCAGTTTTTCTTTTGTTTGTTTTTGTTTTTTTTAACTATTCGCCTATTATTTCAGCTGTTGTTCTTGGGTAAAAATATTGTTATATTTTGTTTCCTGTTTGTTGTTGTTGATTTTATGCCTTTATCTATCTTTTATACCTGAATTATAATACATAGCCCATGACATACTATACAGTATTATCACATGCCTTTCTAATTGAATAATCTGTTAACTGCTTATTTTTTTTTATTACCTCTTGATTCTGGATGCCTGTTTGATGGTTAGAAATAATATAAATTGTGAGAAACTCACCTACAAGGTCCAACACTGATTATGCGTCTTACAGAGATAATAACACAAATGGATGAAATGAGGAAAAGAAATTTTCTTTAACAGTGCAATAAAGCAGCCTGTCATTCAAAGTCTGATCTTTAATAATTTGGACGTTGTTTATACTGAGTCTGGTGAAATATATTGTTGCCTTGTCCTCTGATGTGACCAGGAAATCTAATCAGTTTGTCCGAAACGAGCTTTATTCGCACTACACACTGTTCTCTTTTCACGTCCATGCAAATTCCTTACACAGAAATATAGAGTTGTAGCAGTGATGAACATGGGCTGATAAAGACATCCACACTGCCATAATGCACCTAGAATAATCTGCAGATCATAACGAGAAATACTCACCTTTTTTACGAAACGAAAGCAAGAATGAATGACTTGATCTCGCCGAATTATTGCAAGGAGCAGAGCAATAACCGTCCTCCAGATGTCCAACAACGCAATGAGAGACGCGCAGTAGAGTCTCCTACTTCTCTCTCTCTCTCTCTCTCTCTCTCTCTCTCTCTCTCTCTCTCTCAGAGTATTAGGGCAAACATTTCCATTTGTCTCAAGCACAGAGCATCGAGCGACCGCATGGCAGTCCGGGCCACTTCTTGTCAGACTGAATGAAGGGAACAGACGAAAATAAGGACAGGACACACCCACAGAGGCACGAGCCACGCGGAATATTAACCCGTTTAGCGCCGGGACAGTTGGAGACAATGCGCGCGCGCGCACACGACATCAGCTTTACTACTACAGATAGATAGATAGATAGATAGATAGATAGATAGATAGATAGATAGATAGATAGATAGATAGACATACATTAACAAAAATAACAATACTATTACTACTACTACTACTACTACTACTACTACTACTACTACTAATAATAATAATAATAATAATAATAATAATAATAATAATAATAAACAAACAGCATTAACAACGACAATAATATTATTGTCATTATATTAAATCATCCTAAAATTATTAACTAAACAAACCGTTTATTATTGTTTATTGCAGCCCATAAAGGACAAACGTTCTAGAAGTATACAAATTACAACAAATGACCGATGTCCACAGGGTTATATTTTTGGTCGTCCAATGTTAATATTCGTGCGTGTTGCACTGACATGTGGTAATCACGCAACAGACTTTCATTATGAATTTGCATCGAAACTTTGCCCCCAGGCTGCCCGTGCGCCCCGGGGCACTTTGCCTAAACTGCGCGTGCGGTCTCGCGCTCTGCCGTTCCTCACGCAGGGCCCTATAGGTAAACGTTGCACATTTGTTTACCACACACGCCAGCGAGAGCGGATCCCGTTTACAAACACTGATATATTATAGCAATAGGCAGAGGGAAGTGGTGGAACCCTATATGTGCACATTAACTATTTAAAGCCCGATCAATGCCCTTCAGTTAACCCCAACTAAAAAACTGACGCACAGATAGCGAGTCATGACGAAATTAACATCGCATGAAACAAAAAAACAAAACAAAAAACAAAACAACAAACAAACAAACAAACAAACAAACAAACAAAAAATCCGAGGGGGCATAAGATCCAACACAAAAAAGGATCTTACACAGTCTGCTCAAATGATTTCTAAACGTTAAATTAAATATAATACATCAGTATTATTACTGTAGTTTATGTAAAAAATAAAAATAAATAAATAAATAAAAACAAATACATAACAATAAACCGAAGATTGGTAAATGTCCTGGATGAAGCTGTTCGGTGGATTAAATTCAGCAGTGAATCAAATTTCCCATATTAATAAATTGGTGCTTTATTTTCAGTAGTTTCACTGAAAACACCTTTTAAATCACAATGATGAAACAAAATGAACTAAGCAACATCCAAAGCGTTAAAGTTGAAACAGTGCTGAGTGAGACTTACACTCTCAGAAAAAGGATACTAGGCTGCACATCTTTAGTATGTAGAAATGTGAATGTAGTGTGCCTTAAAGCTTTAAGCTCATTTATAAGAGCTTAAATTCTTTTTTAAAGGTGTTCTACAGTATATCCCCGGTTTGGTGAAAGATGCATATTAAATGTATAAAAGATGTACCCTTGAGGGTCGCATTCCACTCATTTTTCTGGGTGAATATCACCTACTGCGCAATTTATTTATTATTAGCGTAAAAAAGGATGTAAATATCCAGCTTTTTAAAACTAAATACTATTTAGTTGAGTTCATGGGATATAAAACTATATAAATTCATATATTTATATTTGCATTGTTTTATGTCATTTCATCTGGGGGTCACTAATAGAGACGGGATGGTTGTAAAACGTGCCAAGTGTCGCGGGGCCACCCGCCTGAGCTTAATGCAATATTGATGGTGAGGGAAACTTTAACCCGACTCGGCCCTGAGCGCGTCCTCTTTCACCATACAAGAGGCTTCGCTCTGCTCCAACAATAATTACAATTTCACACTGTAATTATTCCTTCCCTGTTAATTATTTAGAGCACAGGCTGACTGCGGCACGGTTACCGTTTATGGCGGGGAGACTGGGTGGGGTGAGGTAAAAATAATAAAAAAATATATTTTTTAATACATTCATATATTTTTTATATACTTATACATTTTTTAAAACTAGTTAATTAAAAATGAACAGTACTACAAATATGTTAAAGTAGGAGACACCACCAGCAAGCTACACTATTTGGACTTCATATAAATTAGTACAGGTTATGTCCACTTTTTATATCCCAACATTTTTTCCCCTTGGTGTTACATGGCTGTATGCTGTATGGTTTGCACATGCAACACAAGCCATGTTATACAAATGATATACAATATACTGAAGTCTGAACCCTTCTGTAGTGTAGGACTTACACTGGCTCATATGTCGTTGGCTATTTTTGTTCTACTCCTTTTTTTTTTTTTTTCCTTATTAATAATTAGCAACAAAGAGGTTAAGATTAGTTTAACGTGCAGTCCTTTTGTTTGCAACACGACATGATCGTGACATGCTTTTAAGTAATCAATGGTTGTTTAGGGCGCATTTTAATCAATAGGATAAATATTGTATTTCAGAAACATCCGGCATTAATAGTTCATTAATACTAGATATTATATTACATACACGAATAAACGAATTAGTGATACAATATGGTTGGACAAAGGTCAAGGAAAAATCAGTGCATGTTTTTAGAACATAATGTACTTGCTATAATATATAATTAGATTTAATGTTTGGGTTTATTGGGTTGATTAGGTTTATTGGATAAGGAGATTACAGATTATACTCTAAATATGTCTGTTTTTAGTTGTTACACATTTTATTAATAGAGCAACTATTTGGCACATAATTAAAATATTGTGATTATTATCATTATTTAATTTTTAATAGATTTAATCTGCGTTAATCCATCATGTATAGTGATGCTGATATGTTTCTGCAAATATGAGTGCATATGTGTATTTAAAAATGTTTAGAGACCCCAAAGGGCCTCCAGTCCAGATCACATACTATGCTCTAAATGTTACAATAACTAACAGAATTCATGTCAAGATGCAGGTCTATAGCAATAATGAAAACGACTTATTGGAAGAGAAACATCTGATCGGTCTCTCTGAGTGTTTTGACTAGTGGAGTAGGGCTTAGGGCTCAGGAGAAACCTAATCCTTTCCTTCTCATAATGTATCAGCCACTCAGGAGGCTTCATGTCCACTTACTGTTGCTGCACAGGCCATAGACTTCAGATCTTCTGCATACAATATTACAGACAAAAACATGGAGGATTTATAGCTATGTTGTGTCGGGTAATTAAACACTTCTGAAAAGAAACTGAAAATTAACTACATAGGGAAAAGGCTTAATCCATAGAATAGCTATATGATCTGCACTTGTGGAGAACTAAAGGGAAAACAAGCAGGTTATATAAAAAGCACAAGGTCTAGTTTCTGGAGGTCACAGGAGAGATTGGCACATAAATCAGTGCCAGAGTCATTCAGAGGGAGACGTTTAATAACCGTATCAGATGAAAGCCAATGTAGTACAGTAACCAGTTCTATCAGCAGCGTCTAAAAGCCACATAACCCCAAATAAATTCCACTTTAGCACCAGATCAATCAGCAATGTTCATATTGATCTCTCTCGGCCTGACACTACTTAAGTCGCCTGGCTGCAACCTTTTTTTCTTTCGAGTGAAAATAGCGTTTCGATTACTGTTTTTTTTTTTTTTTTTATTAGGAAAAGGATTGCTACAAGAGGTTATCCGTAGCCCGAAAATTAAGTGGTGACATTTTAATTACTAGACATTGATAAAAGGATCTCGGCAATAGCCGTGAAACGCGGCGGCTCTGTTCTTCCGGCCCGCGCGCGCTAATCGAACCGGACCGCTGTGGGAAGGCTCGAGGCCAGAGAGCGCTCAAACCGCTGCACGCCGGAAATACACACCATTTATGGTCACGTTTTAGAAATTTAATTAGTTTTGGCCTGCTAAGTCAGCCGCTTTCTAGCCGCTAGGCGGCGTCGTTAAAAACGGCATCTTCAACACTTTAATGGTACACTATAAACATTTTTACAGAAATCTTCTGGCAGCAGGGTCGCAATTTACAGTAAACAACTGTATGTAGGCTGCCACACTGTTGCCTTGATTGACAGGTGACCACGCCCCGTCAGTCATGTAAATCCGGACATTCACACAACTGTCAAAAACTTCCAAAACTGCATGAAATGAAATGAAACTACACTGTAAAAACTGGCTGTACATTTTATACATTGCCAGTAAGATGATTTTTTTTTTTTTTTGCCTTTTAAGGCAACTTACAATTGACGCAGGATAGAACTGAGCTGAAGGTTAAAGGTCTTGCTGACTCAACCATGGCAGTTAGGCAGTGCTGGGATTTGAACACCACACCTAAACACACCACAACAAGCTCAACTAGCTTGCGTCGATTCAATCATTTCTACCACTGAATTAACTCACACCAATAAACTGCATTGAATCAGTGTGAGCTGGTTGTGGTGGCTCAGTGGTTAAGGCTTTGAGCAACAGATCAGAAGGTGGCGTGTTCAACGCCACAGTGTCATGGTTAAGCAAGACCCTTAACCTCCAGATTAGATGCATCCTGCATCTATTGCAAGTTTGTTTTGATTAAAAGACATGAAACAAACGAGTGAATGTACTGGATTATATGTAAGATACAGTATAACAGCACTTTATTGTAAATATATTGCACAGCTGTTTACTGTACAATTTACAGTACTTTACTGGTAACCCTGCTGCCACTGTATTACTGTAAAATCTACAACCGATATTTTACAGAGTATAGCCTAGTTTAATTAGGATTTTTTTTGCAGCCCTTGATGGTTGTGTAAATGTCTGACAACATGACTGACTGAAGGTACAAAGGTCAGGGCGTGGTCACCTGTCAATCAAGGCAACAGTATGGCAGCCTACATAAACGGCACACTACAGGAGGTGTGTCTTTGTGTGCATATATGAAAAGGGGCATGTCATTGAGTCAGTATATAGAAATGAGAGCAGCTATGCATGGGTTTGCCATACAGTAAATGTTTTTAAGCACATAAGTCTTCAAATATTTAATACAAATCAATGACATTTACATGTATTTTCACACGTTTGAGGTGGCGAGATACCATAAGGGCAGCTCTGTGGTGCAGCAGGGATGACTGCTGCCGGGATCAGTGATCCTGATTCAATCCTGAGCTTCGGTTACAGTCTGTATGGAGTTCTGTGCATGTTTGCCTTGTGTCTTTGTGGGATTCCTTCCGGTTCTCTGGTTTCCTCCTGCTTCACAAAAACATGCCGCTAGGTGGATTGTCTATGTTAAATTGCCCTGAGGCAATGGAACTGGCATGCCATCCATGGTGTATTCCTGCCTTGGATTATCTCTGGATCCACCAGACCCTGACCAAGATAACATACTGACTGAATAAATGATTTTGTTGTATAACTTAGAGCAATTTATGTAACATTATGTATAAAATTGATAATAATTATAAGAAATATGGAAGAGCATCAACAACAAATATGCTAGATGCGGGCATTTCCTGAACAATACATGTTGCATGTCATTAGACTCTGAGACAGTCTTGACAAACTCGCTTCCAAATGTCCTGTTGGACTGAAATATTTTTCACTTTCTTAAACATCTAAACTTTTGAATAGAGATATTCAACATATCTACCAAGCTAAAAAATGATGTTCTGAACAATATCAAAAGTCCAATTTAAACTTAGCTGTGCTTTATATTAAGCCTAAAGTATTGGTAGTAATATTATTTTCCAAGAATAAAGTAACACCAACACATTTGAGGTAATAGAGAAAAGGAAATGTCACATTATTTTTCACAATAATGACCAAGACCGTGTTGTTTGTGCACCTACAAATGGATTTAGACAAATAAATACGCAGTTAAAAAAGCATAAGGGACACTTTTGGATTTCTTCACAGAAAGCATTTTCTACTACACGCATTAAAATGGCCCTTTAATGGCTTGAAGAGCAGTTCTTTATATAAAGAGAATGAACTGAAGTGTTTATAGGAGAGCATCAAGACACAGACAACATTCTGAATGTTTCATTTACTTAGGAAATGTTGAAGGTGTGCAAACTTCCACAGCAATGTGAAATGAGACTCATGTGCCACCAATGAACCACACATTTCTTAAAAACAAAGAGACAGAAATAAAGAAAGACGTAACAGTGCATTTGAACAGGATTAAAAAAAAAAACCTAAAATAAAAACCTTAAACCTTCAAGTATTATATTTACTTTGGGTATAACGTTCTACATCTCACGTTCTTCACTGGAATCTCATCAGGTATTAAATGTTGCAATTTCTTTCATGTCCAAGTGGTGCAGGATGCAAACTATGTGCCTACATCACTGCTTCATTTATAAAGTAACGCTGTATAAAAACACAGCAGTACAATAAGTGCATTAAGGCATAAACCGTTTTTAAGTGGCCCATGGAGTATTGTAGTAGCAGGCAGATGTGGTGGGTTGATGCAGCTGTAACATATGAGGCATGTTAGTCGGCAGCTGTCAGTGGTTAATAGAATAGTGAGCAAAAAATTATTTACTCCCTGCTGTGGAATGATTACATGCCGTAGTGGAGAGGGAGGATGATGCTGATTTGAATTAAATATATCTTATAGATAAGTGGGGTCATTCAAGTTAAAAGATTAGATTTAAGACCTATATCATGTGCACAGGAGGTTAAATAAGTGGCAGTAATAACTGTATTTTCATTACATGAACTGAAATAAGAGTATGATTGAATGCACAGAAGACTTGTGTGGTCTGTTATTGTGCTTTATGTATTGCATGAGCCTTACAATGCGACTCTGGGAAACACAGAGCACTACAATTAAATAATCTGCAGCATGCGTTATCATCGAAAAACACAGCAGTGCAGAAAATGCTCAGGTTAGTGCTCATTAAAGAGTTCAGGGTTAATATGGCTTCAATTATACACTTAGAGGAATTCTGACCAATCCGGTCCACTCCTGCATTTCCTTTTGTTTGTCCCTGTTGGAATATTCGAATAAATTTAGTTGAATCGATTTCCCAGAATATAAACAAAGAGCAATGTGCCGCATAAAATACACTCCAATGTTGACTAACGTGGCATTTCTTTTTCTCGTGGGCATCAAATCTGATCGTCTGTCCTCTTCTTTCGCTTGTTGTACAATTAAAAACTGTACGATTGAAACTGAAAAGATAACGGTTAAGGTCTTGCTCAAGTACCCAATAGTGGCAGCGTGGTGGTGCTGGGATTTTACCTCATAACCTTTTGATCAGTAGCCCACAGCCTTTCCCACAAGGGATCAGAATGTAAAACGTTTACTCTGCATTACGAGGTGTCCCAGTTTATCCTGGAACAATCCTATTAAAAAACTTTTGCTTCATGGTCCATCTGCTATGGAAATGATAAGAGTCATAAGCCTGAAACATTTATACTGCAATTTGCACAAGCGTTCAAAAACAAATATATAAAAAACAAAAAAAAAAACAAAAATACAGATCTGGAGTTATTGGATCCATAAAAAAATAAAAGGTCCATGAGCACTCTGGAGTCTGTTTATGGGTGGTCTTCTTCAAGTAAGTCCAGCCATTAAACCTCTGTACACTCAGTGGCACTTTATAGAAACAGGAAAAATGGCTCCTTATTGTGTCACGGCTCCTTACATTAGCCCCTGAGCTTGCTGGGATTTGCGGTCCTCTAAGCTCCGACAAACCCACATGGATACTACCTCTGAATTCCCGTCATCGTATTGCGTAATAAATGGATGGTCCTGTAAAAGACAGGAAGGGAGAAAAAGCAATCAGTTAGACCTCTTTTTAAATTTTGCAATTATGAGACACAAGAGCTGGGTTTGACCCTGAGAGACCCTAATACTGTGACAAGGTGACTGGCAGGACTACTTTTCCTCCATTCTACCCCCAAACAGGAAAATTATAAAACACCATGACAGCGAACTCACTGCTTGAACTATCTTATTAACAGAGCATATGCTAAAAAAGCATCGTGTATGATATAGTGGCTGTGCTGCTGTTACTTAAAGGCTTCTGTCTCCGCTGTGACCCTGCCACTGGCTGCCCAGTTACTGTGATTCCTGATTGGAGCTTTAGGCTTTGGAGATAAATTAGCAGTGACATTCTGCACTGTTTAAATGAATGTGTCTTTCCTTATTACTCTGATATAGTGATTCTGGCAGAGGCACTTGTGTACCACTTAAACTGCACGGGCAAATCCTAATTAAATAAGAGACGGAATTAAGGAGGAATATAAAATGAAAGGAGTGTCAAAGGACATTTTTAAAGGATGTTATTAAATAAATCAGGTTTTAACCAAGATCACATTTTTTCCCAGATAATCAGCAGAGATATTGTCTTCCTAATTGGATATACAGTAACATTATATGCAATATAACATTAAATACATGAGATGGGCTGTTTATATGGTTAGACTGTATACTTGGTAGTGACATATTGAGACATTTATTTATTGGATTAATTGTGCAGCTAAGAAGGGGTGCATTTTGATTTTATCGATTTATACATTTCAAAGAATACAAGCTCACCATATACAAAAGTAAAAGAAAAGCCTGATTTCTGTTGATTTAAAATAATAAAGTGTAATAAAAAGTATCTAAACTAAATTACTGTAATATCAATAATTGAACATTTTTGCCATTATCGTGCAGGCCTAATCAAAAGTATGCAGAAAAACTTCCCTTGATCAACCAATCTTTGACCAGATTCAAGAGAAAAAAAAAAAAGACTAATTATGTGCTGTTTATTACCAGCTAATTGATTATAAAGATTAGGGATAAGCAATATGCTGATATAATTACAATATCTTGATATGTTAAAAAAAAAAAGGAAAAAAAAAAACAAAATCACAAAAGAAATAAACAACAACAAAAAAACCCCCAACCAAATGGCAATTATAAATTTTAATTGGAAGCAGTTGATTTGATGGCAAAGGTTTTTTTTTTTTTATTTGTACTTAATAATAATGTCTTAACTTGTCCTACTTTTCAGTGTTATTTTTTTAAATAAACATACAATTATCATTAAGTTCTGTTTTTCATGATTACAAGTTTTCAGGTATCATGATATATTATTTTTATCATACTGCCCACCGCTAATAAAGATCAACACCAATATTTTTGTATTCTCCAAGTTCTTGTTATAAAACAAGGCCAACAGATTCATCTACACCATGCCAGTCATTTTCATACATTCCGTTTCTCCTTTTCTCACAGACATGCACTCTTGGTCTCTGTGAGGACAGAGCGGGACCATCAATCCTGCTGTCCTGCTAATGGTGAGCTCTGTGTGTGCCACAGTGAGGTTAATCACTCTCAGCTCTGGGTTGTGTTGAGGTCCGTCCTGAGGGCGAGACATAGCAAGCACCCTTCTCATCAATCACCGGGCCCGGGCACAGCCTCGCCAGCCTACACCAGCTCCGGGCTCAGATATAGAGCAGTAATATGCAGCTGAACCCGGTACGCTGCTGTGACCCTGCCAGCCCGGGCGAGGGTCCGACCATGTAGGGCGGCCTGTTTTTGACCCGGCATGGAGAATAAGAGCACTTACAGGACATTTGGGAGGAGATGTAGTCAAGGACAGGGGAAGGGACATTTGAGGAGAACGAAATATATAAAGAACACACACACACACACACACACCCACACACGGTCAATGATCAGTCGCATGCTCTTACACACATTTGGACAATGACAAGCTGCAATAAATCAGAGCTCAGGCGGTCAGTTGCTTGTTTGGCTGGACTGACACAGGCCACATTCACACACACAAATCCGCCACTCGCCACCTGTGTGTCCCTCTGTTCTCTCTGACGTAGAACAGAAAATACGTGTGTGTGTGTGTGTGTGTGTCTGAGAGCATGCCGAGAAGTGCACCTCCATTAATTAACCCACCTGCTGCTAACATTGCACCCATGCAGAGGAAGTTATTAAGAGAGGAAAGGCAGAATAAATACTGCTTTAGTTAGGTCATTATCAGCTTCTGCTTACCTCTCTACAGTCAGGCGGAAAAAACTCATTTAAAAGTGTGGCTACATTAATCACAGCCCCATATCAAAGTGTGATAATCACCTGAATTCTCCGTTAAAATAAAACTGCCAAACCCAGGGGAAATCTCACCCTACTCTTTAATTGTTTCGAGTCTGTGATAGGCCTTTTAATCTAAGATTAATTTATGCTTTTTTAAATAACTCTACATATGATTAATAAGCTTGAAAATTAAAAGAAGTCTAAAGCAATTATAACAAGTGGTTGGTCATCACCTCATTAGAATGTGTTAAAGAGCAGCAACGGTGGAGTGGAGTGTGTGTGCCAGTGTGTGTGTGTGTGTGTGTGTGTGTGGCTGATATTGGTGTAGGGAAAATAGCACAAGACAGACAGACAGAGTAAGAAAGGTGAAGAGGTCACTGTTATAACTAGGTCTTGGCAGATTTGCATACTAATGACATGCTCCCACCGGATGCAAAGAGATGTGTGTGTGTGTTTCTTCAGACTAGGCTAAAGCTTCATGATCTCTTAATTCAGCTCTCACCAAGGGAAAGACTATTCAGCTAGATTACAAAAGAGCAGGGCAGGTGTACTGAGAGCTGCAGCCAGCCGAGCATCATGACCGTCACCTGACTCTCAGGCAATATTTCAATCAGTCAATCAATCATACAAACACACACACACACACACACACACACACACACACACACACACACACACAAACAAACAAACAAACAAACAAACAAACAAACACACACACACACACACACACACACACACACACACACACACACACACACACAAACACACACCAGATTTACTCTGCCATAGGACTTCTTACTGGACAACCTGTAGACCTACTAACACAGTGGGGTTTCCATCAACCTGTTTTTATCCAAATTGCGAAGTTTTGCTTAAAAATCCCTTAAACAATTTACAATGAATAAAAACAAGATAACTGATTAAATTGTGGCACAGTGAGTGTCAATACATTGCCATGTGTGTTACTGGCAGTTTGTTGCTCCTCAAAATATTCATACACCAGCAGTTAGTGAAAACACTCAATATTTTGAAATGAAATTTTTTTTAATGAAATACAAAAATATGCCGAAATTAATTGGAAAAAAGAAATTAACAGAAAATTTAACTGATTAATTTAAATTTAAAATTTAAATTTAAACTGCTATAAATTTAGTCAACCAGCCATAGACATGTTTGTTTTTTTGGTTTTGCACTGGAGCTACGAGAATAACGTAACTAAAAAGTAATGTAAGTCTATCTCACCTAAAATGGCCAAATCATCATAGTTGTACTTCAGACATTGTTTAGCTACATAATCTTATTTAAACAGCTGATTGTGTGAAGCAGAGAGCAGAGCCAGCATTTTTTTTGTTTTGTTTTTCATTGTTAAACTGAGCTAAAATGTATTTCTTGAAAACCGTATTTTGTGTATATAAGTATATTTAAATTAATAAGTAACTACAGTTTCTGTCACATCTTTTTAACTATATTCACCTGGCGTATATTCACGAATGTTGCTTAAATAAATTATTCAAGACACCAAATACAGAACGATTATGATGCTGAATTGTTCTGATAAGAAGGAGAGTGTTGTTGATCTAATGCATATTTTTTTTATATTTAATTACTTCTTATTTTTATGGAAATACAGTACTGTGCAAAAGTTTTAGGCACCCTACTTTTTTTTAGCACAAACTTTGTTATAGATTTTTTAATTTTATGACTTCTACATGATCAAGTCAGTACAAAAAAACATTTTAGATTCCCAAACATTAGTTTTCTAGCACAAAATGAAATGTTACAGAAAAATGTTTGTATGTCATTAAAGAAAGCAGCATATTATATAAGAGACACTTTTCAGACAAAAAAACACAATGAAGGCTGCTGGGTTTTGCTGCAAAAATAAGAAGCGAGTGCGAAAGTCAAAGTGTCCAGAAGAACTGTGTCTGGTTCTGCAAGATGCTCAATAAAACTTACCAGCTCATTTCCTTATAAAACTGCACTAATAGTACTGGAGACTAATATTTTTATTTTTTTGTCACACCAAATATTGACTTTGTTTCATTTACTACTGTTTACTGCTCTTTATGTTTTGTTAAATGTAGAAACATTTAAATTTCATTATTTTGAAGGCGTCTTTGATCTACAGCATTTCTTTGCATGTGCCTAAGACTTTTGCACAGTACTGTATATCCAGCAAAAATTACTGTTAATATTTAATATGGAAAAATATTAGTATGGAATATTCCATCCATCCATCCATCCATTTTCTGTACTGCTTATCCAACACACACACACACACACACATGCAGGGGGCCTGGAACCTATCCCAGGGGATTCGGGGCACAAGGCAGGGGACAACCCATCACAGGGCACAATCACACACCCATTCACACACTACGGACAATTTAGGGATGCCAATCAGCCTACAACGCATGTCTTTGGACTGGGGGAGGAAACCGGAGTACCCGGAAGAAACCCCCGAAGCATGGGGAGAACACGCAAACTCATGGCAGGAGGAGGGAACCCCCAACCCTGGAGGCAAACGTGCTAACCACTAAGCCACCGTGCTACCAGTATGGAATATTAAATAATAATAAAATATTAGTTTTAGGATGAATGTGATTACCCTGAAAGGGAAATGAAACCTGTGCCACTGGTAAATTTATACAATAACTGGATTATATACAATGTGAAGGCATATATTTACACAGATTTTGGGTGAAATTGACTTCCATTATTTGTAAGCTACATTAGCCTCAAAGCACCAACCCAAAATTTACAAAGCAAAATCATGTCTTGGCTGATTGATTGTGTTTGAAGTAAGTGGAAAATTCTTCCCACAAACCCTTTCACCAAATATTTGAAAATAGTGTGAAGGAAATATTTATAATAAAAAGCCTAAAGGAGTCCATCATTTCCCGAAAGTGCTTCAGGAGACTAAAATAAGTAGTTGAAGTGCATATTTTGATGTTCACTGAAGTTTGAGGACCTTGTTTTGTGTGGATGAGAGAGAGAGAGAGAGAGAGAGAGAGAGAGAGAGAGAGAGAGAGAGAGAGAGAGAGAGAGAGGTTGGGCTTCACCCCCCAAAGGCACAGTGTTATCAAGCTAAAAGCTAGGATCACTCTCGTGGGACTCCTCAGCGTGCTAATGTGTAAACAAGTCATCACATCGATGTCAAAGGGCTTTCAAGGCCCACTCTCATCCTGTTCCCTACAGTACGGGCCACAGGCATTCAGAAAGATGATGCGTCTCTCTTTAAAGGGCTTCTCCCCAGAGCCCAGGCTATTACCCACATACACATTTGTGAAAACAGAAGCACACACAAAAAGACGTAGACACGCTCCGCCGTGAGAGCACGCACACCCTGTCCGTAATCAGGCTGCCTCAGGGAGGGGAGGAAGCCTATAGGTCTCTATAGGTCTCTAACAGATTTGGGGTGTAGGCTACGGCACTCATTCTTTTGTCCTCAGCAGCATCATGTGCTGCAGCTGGGGCCTGCGGTGCTGCATGCTCCTCTGGGACAAAAAGTGCTAAAAGGACAATGACAACTGGGTGACAATGAGAGAAGTCCATAGGGAGGGGGGGACATGTCAATCACTACACAATCACTGCTGGAGTCTCACATGGCAGAAACGTGGCACACAATCTGATCAGGCTTAAATTCGTGGTGATAAACAGAGGCTTAAAAAAAAAAAAAAAGATAATTCACTAGGCATGTGCTGACGATTGTGCTAGAATGTTGAAATGTCATCACTACCCCAAGTATTTGTGTTCCCAGAAGCTATAATGAAACTTGAAACTGAGTAAAATAGCCTGAACTGATAAACAAAGTGTTAAACAAAGTAGTTGCCTAGCTTTGCTTTTAGTGAGCGCATAACACTCCATTCCAGCACTCAATGAAATAATCCATTCAGTGGAGTCAAGCAATGCTTTTTTGAACCTAATTCATGATTTTAACTTCTTGCTGTCAATGATATCTAGTGTATCAGCAAAACAGGAAAAATCTCTCGCGCTACTCCTTATCTAAAAGCAAGACAATATAAGTCTAGAATGAGTACTGTACTGAATCAGGTGGTTAAGCAGGGAGAAATGTCTTGTTGAGGAGAGCGGTCAGAGAGAATGGCCAGACTGGTTTGACTTGACAAGACTCAAATAGCCACTCTTTACAACCGTGGTGAGCAGAAAAGCATCTCAAGATGTACAACACAGCAAACCTAGAGGCAGATGGGCAACAACAGCAGAAGACCACATCAAGTTCCATTCCTGCCAGCCAGGAACAGGAATCTGAGTCTACAGTGGGCACAGGCTCACCAAAACTAAACAATTGAAGACTGGAAAAAAGTTTCTTGGTCTTTTTCCAATCTTCAATTGTTCACTTTAGAACTTCACCAAGATTATACTAGTTTGCATACATATACATAGATGTACCTTATGGAGACCCCAGGGGAAATTTAGGAACCTTTCTTTCTTATGCCAGAAAGAAAAGTTCTACCTCCGGTCAAAGTCCATCTCCAGACTTGTAACCTGAGCTATGACATGCTAGCTATCATTAGCTATCTGACTAGTTAACCAGCTCTATTAGCTGCTCTTCTTTGATGTAATAGATAAAAAACAATGCAAGTCAAAAAAAAAAAAAAAAAAAAAAGAGTAAAAAAATGTTAGTCATGTTTTCATCCAGAGTTAACACCAAGTCACATGTAAAACACGCTAGAACCGATGTGAATTGTTGAGGTTCATTTTTGGTTAAAATGCTGATAGCATGTAGAGGGATGGACAAAAAAGTGAAATATTGTGCCAAGACCAGCATTTTAGTGGGAGGAAACCCAGAAACCCAGCACAGACAGTAAACAAGACTCAGAAACAAACTCAGGACCTGGAGCTGTGAGCTGCTTTTCCACCATGCTACCCTAGGCAACTAATGCACACATCTATACTCAAATGCATGAGGAGAAGGGATTAATGCTGGTTTCACTGAGAAATGGTTCAATAAAATAAATTACAGTTTTATGTTTGATGTTCAATGCCATGAGTGGAGACTTGTGTACCTTCAGACAACCACCTCTTAACCGTATTGACACACACACTACCACTTACACACGTGTACATAAGCTGCATTTGCACCTGGTTCTCAGTGGACAAGGCTGCTGTCTATGGTGCTGAAACGACAATGTTCACAGCCTTTCAATACATCAAGTGCCAATGGCTGCAACCTTGTGTGCTAAAGCATTATCAGAGATTTCCATCAAGCAGACACAAGGAGCAACAAAGGACACAAATTCCATCTGCAAGGACTTTGTCTAACTCAGAAGACCAGTGCTTCAGCACGAGGGTTTGAGACAGTTAACAGCAATGTCAAAGAACATACAGAGAGCAAAAGAAGCGTAGACATGAGAGGCACTCCTACTCCACTTAAAGCACTGGAAATAAATATTACAACTTGATGGATCCAAAAACTGTTCAGATGATACAAAAGTGGTTGGAGGCAGGTATAAAGGCCAACAATGGCCATACAAGCTATTAAAGAATATTTATATAACATTCAGAACAAGAGACGCAAACATTTATACCAAAATTAATTGAATACCTCACCACACACAATTTGACCATTTTTAATGTTGGAAAACCCAAGACACTAAAATAAATCTCTTTTTTATTTTGTCTTAAGTTTGATCATTGCCTAGTGCTGTAAAGGCACCATGTTCATGTTTCTGAACTACCAAAAAAACAAAACTGTTGCACCAAGTAAGAATTTTAAAGCAACATTAAGTTATAACTCGATGTTATCTCAACTTTGAATGTAATGCTGTTATGACTGAGACTGCAGCTTAGTAATGAAGGTCATTTATTTTTTTGGACCTCCCAAAACATCACACGATTATTATTACTGTTGTTGTGCTTCACATATAGCCTACTTGTGCACTTCAGTGGGCTCAGACTACAGAAACTACATTAATAAGACTTTATGACTACTTTTTTTTTTTTTTTTTTTTACGCTTTTAAGAGAGTAATTCTCAGGACCTTTATCTATACCAGCCCAGGCTACAAAAGCATAAATATCTTGGACTTGTGTAAGTGTAAATATAAGCAAATGCTCTAAACAAATCGTTCCCATTAAGATATTGTTCTAAAACAATCACTTATGCAAATTTTAGTTAAATTAGTTTGTTGGTAGCTTTTAATTTTGCTCATCAATTTTGCAAAATGATCTGCCACTGTAGTAAGAACATTTCATGCTAAAGTTAGTGGATAGAAATGATACATCAATGATAAATATTAGATATATTAAATGCTCTACATCTTCGCACTATTACAAGTTCTGAAAGTGACCAAATAGAATCATCATTCGAAGCCTTACAACTACTACAATTTACAACTGAATCAATTCTAATCAAGCCAAAAATCAACACACACTGGCTCTTAACCCTGCTAAATACAGTTTCTACAGTCTTGATAAAAAAATAAATTAAAAAAAAAAAAAAACATTTAAAGACTGCTACTTAATCACATTAAACACACTTAAACACATTATATACAGTAACTATATCCTAAAAGGACATACACTCACCATGAGGTTATTGGGGGCAGGACGTTCTTTGGGCTGTTTTTTCATGCTGTGGGGAGAAACAGAGTATGCAGATAAAATAAAGCCACAGGAGGGACTGCAGAGAACATTTCTGAACCTAGCTCTCATTTTAACAAAGTGTAAACTAAACCCAAGGACATGGAAATAATTAAGCATTGAAGCAAGTCTTTTGCTTCCTCCTTTTAAAACTTGCAAGATATTCGGAAAGGTCACCATAAATGAATGGATCTGATACTGAATTACATCCTTATTAATAACGATGGGTAAAGCAAGTTCATAAACAGCTCTCCTTGGCACAGATCTACTCATAGCTGGGATAAATCACTCAACCTGACCCATATACAAGATAACAAGGATTGCAGGGGCATACAGGTGTACAGAGGCTGTTTGGGCCATGATGAATGAAGCATCCTCAAGAACAGGCTAATAATAGCAGGGGGCATTGGAATAGCAGTGCCAGGCAGGGGTGGTAGGGCAAAACCAGTTGACCTGTGTGTGTAAATAAGGTGTGTGGCGAGTAAACAACGGCTGCTAAACAAGTCCCAACACATCTGGTTATTGCCACAGGGCTTGCAGGTCCCAAATAGGAAAGGGGATGAGGGACAGGAGGCAGTAGGGATTGTGGGTGCTTGGGGCACAACCTGGGAAAAGTGTGTGTGTAAATATTTTTATTATTAGTGTAAAGTTCTTGTCTTAAGTTATGCTTAAGAGAGCAGAGTACAGCCGTGGCCAAAAGTTTTGAGAATGGCACAAATATTAATTTTCACAAAGTCTACTGCTTCAGTGTTTTTAGATCTTTTTGTCAGATGTTACTAACTGTTACTGAAGTATAATCACAAGCATTTCATAAGTGTCAATGGCTTTTATTGACAATTACATGAAGTTTATGCAAAGAGTCAATATTTGCAGTGTTGACCCTTCTTTTTCAAGACCTCTGCAATTCGCCCTGGCATGCTGTCAATCAACTTCTGGGCCACATCCTGACTGATGGCAGCCCATTCTTGCATAATCAATGCTTGGAGTTTGTCAGAGTTTGTGGGTTTTTGTTTGTCCACCCGCCTCTTGAGGATTGACCACAAATTCTCAATGGGATTAAGGTCTGGGGAGTTTCCTGGCCATGGACCCAAAATGTTGATATTTTGTTCCCCGAGCCACTTCGTTATCACTTTTGCCTTGTGGCAAGGTGCCCCATCATGCTGGAAAAGGCATTGTTCGTCACCAAACTGTTCTTGGATGGTTGGGAGAAGTTGCTCTCTGAGGATGTTTTTGTACCATTCTTTATTCATGGCTGTGTTCTTAGGCAAAATTGTGAGTGAGCCCACTCCCTTGGCTGAGAAGCAACCCCACACATGAGTGGTCTCAGGATGCTTTACTGTTGGCATGAAACAGGACTGATGGTAGCGCTCACCTTTTCTTCTCCGGACAAGCTTTTTTCCAGATGCCCCAAACAATCGGATAGGGGATTCATCAGAGAAAATGACATTACCCCAGTCCTCAGCAGTCCAATCCCTGTACTTTTTGCAGAATAGCAGTCTGTCCCTGAGGTTTTTCCTGGAGAGAAGTGGCTTCTTTGCTGCCCTTCTTGACACCAGGCCATCCTCCAAAAGTCTTCGCCTTACTGTGCGTGCAGACGCACTCACACCTGCCTGCTGCCATTCCTGAGCAAGCTCTGCACTGGTGGTGCCCCGATCCCGCAGCTGAATCAACTTTAGGCGCTTGCTGGACTTTCTTGGGCACCCTGAAGCCTTCTTCACAACAGTTGAACCTCTCTCCTTGAAGGTCTTGATGATCCAATAAATGGTTGATTTAGGTGCAATCTTACTAGCAGCAATATCCTTGCCTGTGAATCCTTTTTTGTGCAAAGCAATGATGGCTGCACGTGTTTCCTTGCAGGTAACCATAGTTAACAGAGGAAGAACAATAATTTTGAAGCACCACCCTCCTTTTAAAGCTTCCAGTCTGTTATTCTAACTCAATCAGCATGACAGAGTGATCTCCAGCCTTGTCCTCGTTAACACTCTCACCTGTGTTAACGAGAGAATCACTGACATGACGTCAGCTGGTCCTTTTGTGGAAGGGCTGAAATGCAGTGGACATGTTTTTTTGGAATTAAGTTCATTTTCATGGCAAAGAGGGACTTTGAAATTAATCGCAATTCATCTGATCACTCTTCATAACATTCTGGAGTATATGCAAATTGTCATCATAAAAACTGAGGCAGCAGACTTTGTAAAAATTAATATTTGTGTCATTCTCAAAACTTTTGGCCATGGCTGTATGTATTAAAAAGACAAATGCTGCCGGATCATATCAACGTCCTGGAATGTATCATATGGGCTTGGCGAAATGGATGGGGTACGGTTTTTTCAGGATAAACCCAAAACCTTTCCATTCTAAAGAAAAATATACGAATTTCAACAGTCAATTCCAGCAATCATTTGTAAATTGAATTTAAATTTAATTCCTAAGATGTTACTAATTGTGTGATGTGCCATTTCTAAAGAATTTGAAATTTATCAAAGATGTAGTGCCAGGCTAATTCTCACTTGGTTTTGGTGAGAGGAAGTGAAACTTATTCCTATTTTATGTACACAAAAACTGTTGCCCTATTCACCCATATTTTCATGCTGTTCTTTTTCACTTATGATTAAAAAAATTCCAGCCCCCTTATTATTCAACATTTTTACTGCTATTGTAGGGAGGAGGGCTCTAAAAAATTACAGACTGCTCCTTTTCAAATTCATTGGTTTATTTGCTAAAAAAAAATAGGTGACAATGTTTTTTTCATACCTGTGGGTTTAACATAATTGAAATACAGTGGGTATAGAAAAGAATCACCCCCCCTTTAAAGTAATGACATTTTGTTGCTTTCAGCCTGAAATGAAGATGGACAGTTTTTGTTTTATCCAGCTGTATTTACTCAGTGCAACTTATAAAATCCAAGCCATTTGACTTTCAACTGTGATCAGCTGTGGTCATTTTGAGTAGCTCAGAATGAAAAGAGCTTTCCTGGAGCATTCTGTAGTGCAACTGAAGCAAACAATCAACTATGTGTGGCAAGGCACTGTCAAAAGATCTCCGGGATAAAGTTGTGGACAGGCACAAGTCAAGAGATGGATACAAAAAAATTTCAAAGGCTTTATCAATGCCTAGAAGCATAGTGAAGTCTATTATTAAGACGTGGAAGGTATTTGGTATTACACAGACCCTCCCTGGATCAGGACGTTGCTACAAACTGGATGAAAGAGCCAGGAGGAAACTGGTCAGAGAGGCTACCAAGAGGCCTACAGTAACTCTGAAGCAGTTGCAGGAATTTATGACAAAGAGTGGTCATTGTGTGCATGTGACAACAATATCACAAATTCTCCACAAATGTGGCTTGTATGGGAGGGTTGCAAGAAAAAAATCCACCCACGACTGAGCTTTGCCAAAACACACCTTGAAGATTCTGAGGCCACATGGAAAAAGGTGTTATGGTCAGATGAGACTAAAATTGAATTATTTGGCCTGAACACCAAAAGATATGTCTGGCAGAAATCCAATACAGCTCACCATCTAAATAACACCATTCCTACAGTAAAGCATGGAGGTGGTAATATCATGTTATGGGGGTGTTTCTCTGCAGCAGGGACTGGAGCACTTGTCAGGATAGAAGGAAAATGGATGGGGCAAAATACCATCAAATTCTTGAGGAAAATCTGCTGCCCTCTGCCAGAAAGTTGTCAATGGGAAGACGATTTACCTTCCAACATGACAATGACCCAAAGCACACAGCAAAACTGACCACACAGTGGTTGAAGGAGAAAAAGGTGAATGTCCTTGCATGGCCTAGAGCCCAGACTTAAACCCCATTGAAAATCTGTGGAATGACTTGAAGACTGCAGTCCACAAACGGTCACCATCAAATTTAACTGAACTTGGGCAGTTCTGCAAAGAAGAGTGGGCAAATATTGAAAAGTCTAGATGTGCAAAGTTAGTAGAGACATATCCCAACAGACTAAAGGCTGTAATTAAAGCAAACGGTGGTTCAACAAAATACTGACACAAGGGAGTGATCGTTTTTCCAACTCAGTGATTCTGTTTTTTATTTATTTATTTTTTTTCCTGACATGTTGGGGTTATATCTTTCACTTGGATGTTATAAGTTGCACTGAGTAAATACAGCTGGATAAAAGAAAAACTGTGTCCATCTTCATTTCAGGCTGAAAAGCAACAAAATGTGATTATTTTAAAGGGGAGAGTATTTTTTTTATACTCACTGAATATTAGAGGGTGGCATGGTGGTGCAACTAATAGCATTTCCACCTTACAGCTGCAGGATTCCTGGTTCAATCTTGAGCTCAAATTATTGTCTGTGTGGAGTTTCACATATTCTCTCAGTGACTGGGTGGGTTTTCTTTTGGTTCTTCATTTTCCTCCCACCTTCAAAAGATGTGCCACAGTAAATTTTTTGTGTGTGTGCGTGCGTGCGTGCATCATGCATAGTGTTCCCAGGACAGGCTTCAAATCCACCATGACCTTGACCAGGATAAAGTGCTTACTGAAGATGAATGAATGAAATGTTTTAAACTAGCCAGTAGCCAGAACTGAGAAACCAAATGTTTTTGGCCTAGCCCTTGGGATAGTCATGTTTGTGAAGTTTTATTACCAAGTAAAGCAGTCCTTCAACAGCTGCTGCCACGTAACCTAAACTACACTAGTGACTGAAATCCTCTGTAATGTGAGATTCTTCATTTTTGTCAACTTTATAAATCAATGGGGAGTCAGGGCTGAATTACAAACACTCACCACTGTGTTGTGAAGTGCACAAATTTCTCACTGAACTGACCGACTGGAAACACAGGAGGATCCTGAAACACAGAATACAGATGACTGTGTTATCAAGAAAATAGAACAAAAGGCTTAAAACATGAAATTGTTGTAGTTCAGAAGCAAGGTGGTTGTGCATTACAACTACTTCTGCCATTTAATCATTTGGCCAACATAGAAAACAGGTATGAACGATAAAAGGATATAAATAACATAAAAGAAAAAATAGATAAACAATTTGCAACCAAGCAGATGGAAAGTATATGTAAGTGTTTTTCCCCCTCCAATATCCAAAAAAACCCCCACACAGTCAATAATATGCATGTGCATCTTTCCTTGATGAAAACGTTTTGCCTTTGGTAAAAAGATTCAGGATGTATTGATTTATCTGGAGCACCTGAACCCCTCTATTGTTGGGTGAAATACAATGCAGACCGATGTACAGCCGTGATTACAACCTGAACAAACACGAAGACCCTGGATAGTAAGATAGAGGAACATGAACAGAGTAACAGCCGAGAGAGAGAGAGGGAGAGAGAGAGAGCGCGCGAGAGAGAGAATGGATAGAAAGCACAGACCAAGCAGTAGACAGACATTCAAAAAGAGCAAACTAATATTAGTAATATTGAGCTCGCTAAACTCATTCGCTTTCAGCAAATCGCCATTTTTTTCACCACAAATTTCTGGAGAACATTTGAAGTTCTAACTTCTAACTAATTTGTAACACTTTCTTTACAGTACTGATGGGGATCGGAAGATCATTGCACAGTGTAACTATTTTACTCTGCATATGACAATAAACTCTTGAATCTCTGAAGATCCTGTCCAGCTAGAATCCCTGACATGCCAAGTATAAACAAGCATGTTTATTTTTCTTTACTGGACATCCCAACTGCAGCTGTCCATGGTTATGGAAATCGCAGCCATTCTCCATCATAAACAGCTGTATGCGTGAATCAACGTTATTGGAAAAGTAAAACTTGCCAATCAAATTATCATTAAAACGACCATATAAAAATAAAATGCACATAGAATGCCTGAATTTTAAGGTATTCAATAAAATGGTTCATTAATTGTAATATGATTGAGTTTGCTTGTGTCTTTAACAAATATGAAAGGTTATGATAATTTGCAGGAGAATAAAGAATAAAAAAAGTATAAAATAGTAACTTCAAGGGGAGAGAAAAAGAGAGTACTGTAAATGATAACAGGAACTACCTTGTTCTGTGGATGTTCCACAACATTAAAAAAATATATATGTAATTGTTTAAATGATAAAAAAACAAAATCACTGGCAAATTGATGTGGTATAAGATAAATACAATACATGCTGTTATTGGAAAATAATAAAGTTCAGGGTCGTATCAGTAACTCTGTCTAACATCAGGCTGCGTCATATGACCCCACCAATGATTATTTTCCTATAACAGCACACCAAATGTTTTATTCTTAATATAGGATCTCAATGTGAGGTTAAAAAAAAAAAAAAAAAAAAAAAAAAAAAAAAAAAAAAAAAAATGCTACTGTCCAAAAAATTATGTTTTTATATTATGACAATGCCACAAATATTAAAACCACAGAAACCTTACTGAGAACGTCTGAGAGTTCTTACCGCTTATAAAACATACAAAAAATTTGCTTTGTTAGAGTGTTTATTTATTGTTTATTTTTCTCTGCGATATCAGTAATGGAAAGGCCAATATTGTGGTGATGATTAATAAATGACATTGTGTAGCCCAACAACAGACTAATGAATGGTAATTTGAGTAAGGAGAGAGGTAAACAGGGGAGTAGAAAGAGGTTGGTATGATGATGTCATTATTAGTTAGTAAAAGTAAATGATAACTTTCTAAACATAACATACTATTGCTTACTGCACTAAATCAAGACGTACCGGAGTTTTTAAGTAAGTAAGCAAGTAAGTTTTAACTGTCTGATGGGTTGCATGCTGTCGTGGCGCTTTATTAAATCACATTAAAATATATTAAATGAAAGTAAAATAAAAGTATTATTATAGTAGTAGTAGTAGTAGTATTAACATCAATAACAACACATCAATAAAAATAATTGAATGAATGAATGAATAAATTAATGAATAAAGAAATAAATACAACTTGTCTGACAGGTTGCATACATTGGTGACATGTTTATTAAAAAAACAAAAATAACAATTAAAAAAAAAAAAAAAAAACAGAAGTTCTGATTATTCTGATTCACATGGATTTATCCAGGAGGAAATACATGTCGGTTTAAAATGGTACAAAAAATATAATAAATGTGGCAAATAATCATGATGTCAATACTGAGCAAAAATAATCACAATTATTATTTTATCCATTATCCTGGAGCCCAACCGACTGCAATCTCATTACACAGAAAGACGCACAAAATAATGCAGAAGTCATCCAGTCAAATCACAGAAAAATGGATTGATCCTATTGGCTATTAAAAAGCCCTTTGGGCTGCTTTCCTCCTCCTGTAATTTTACTTGCTCTCTTTATGCCCTGTGCTCCAGGTAGGTTGCAGGAGTATGATGCATGCACCTATTTAAATTAACAAAGCAATGAGAGCCGAGGATGTGTCACTGCTCGAGTGAGCTGCAGCCTAGTGGAGCAGCCATACATCATTACACAGCCTGGGCCTACAGCCTGAAGGCTTATACACACACACACACACACACACACACACACACACACACACACACACACCTGCCAGCGAATATGCTCTGATACAGTAGAAAACACACATCTGCACTTCACGAGGGTGCTTTGATGTGGCTGTAGTAAGATGAAGAAGATGATGATGATGAAAGCACTGCTGTATTATGCAGCCCACTGCCATTATCCTGCACCACAAACGGCCGGAGACCCGGAGCCTCGCTTTCTCCACAATACCAGCGGTAAATATACATGTAATTGCCTGGCAGCAATTATCAGGCAAAATTAGATCAGTAATTACAGCGGTGAATTTAAGCAGGAGTCTTATTAGGGACATCGGCTCCTTCTCAACACACGGGCAGAGCGCATCAATAAAAGACAAGCTGCCCTGCAGATGGCCAAACGAGCCGCCGGGCAACGAGTGCAGGCTGTACGCTTCAGCCTGGCACACACAACACGATGAACACCACAACAACGGAGACTGGACTGAGAGATAGATAACTGATGGAGAGAGAGAGTGAGAGAGTGAGAGCGAGAGAGAGAGAAGAGAGGACAAAGGGAGCTCTTGTGTGTATTACCTCATTTAGCTGTTTATTCACCCCTCACCTGAGCCCCATGAGACCTTGCAACCGATTATTAATGCCTCTCCATGGCAACCACACACACACTTTCACACACACACATATTCATGATGCACTTCATACATAGTCCAGGTACACACACAATGCTCCGATTTAACACAAAACTGATGGCTGATGCTAACTGTCTGCGCCAAATTCAAGGTTGATGATAACTGTGAAAGCAAATCATGGAATATTTTGTTGTACTTTATGAATGTTTCTTTTATCTCATTTCACTGTTCAATCTCTCTTCATCTGCCCTCTATATACAGTATCTCATAAAAGTGAGTACACCCCTCACATTTTTGTAAATATTTTATTATATCTTTTCATGGGACAACACTGACGAAATGACACTTTGCTACAATGTAAAGTAGTGAGTGTACAGCTTGTATAACAGTGTAAATTTGCTGTCCCCTCAAAATAACTCAACACACAGCCATTAATGTCTAAACCGCTGGCAACAAAAGTGAGTACACCCCTAAGTGAAAATGTCCAAATTGGGCCCAATTAGCCATTTTCCCTCCCCGGTGTCATGTGACTCGCTAGTGTTACAAGGTCTCAGGTGTGAATGGGGAGCAGGTGTGTAAAGTTTGGTGTTATCGCTCTCACACTCTCTCATACTGGTCACTGGAAGTTCAACATGGCACCTCATGGCAAAGAACTTTCTGAGGATCTGAAAAAAAGAATTATTGCTCTACATAAAGATGGCCTAGGCTATAAGAAGATTGCCAACACCCTGAAACTGAGCTGCAGCACGGTGGCCAAGACCATACAGCGGTTTAACAGGACAGGTTCCACTCAGAACAGGCCTCGCCATGGTCGACCAAAGAAGTTGAGTGCACGTGCTCAGCATCATATCCAGAGGTTGGCTTTGCAGAATAGACGTATGAGTGCTGCCAGCATTGCTGCAGAGGTTGAAGGGGTGGGGGGTCAGCCTGTCAGTGCTCAGACCATACACCGCACACTGCATCAAATTGGTCTGCATGGCTGTCGTCCCAGAAGGAAGCCTCTTCTAAAGAAAGCCCACAAACAGTTTGCTGAAGTCAAGCAGAGTAAGGACATGGATTACTGGAACCATGTCCTGTGGTCTGATGAGACCAAGATAAACTTATTTGGTTCAGATGGTGTCAAGCGTGTGTAGCGGCAACCAGGTGAGGAGTACAAAGACAAGTGTGTCTTGCCTACAGTCAAGCATGGTGGTGGGAGTGTCATGGTCTGGGGCTGCATGAGTGCTGCAGGCACTAGGGAGTGTAATGCGACATGTACTGTGACATACTGAAGCAGAGCATGATCCTCTCCCTTCGGAAACTGGGCCGCAGGGCAGTATTCCAACATGATAATGACCCCAAACACACCTCCAAGATGACCACTGCCTTGCTAAAGAAGCTGAGGGTAAAGGTGATGGACTGGCCAAGCATGTCTCCAGACCTAAACCCTATTGAGCATCTGTGGGGCATCCTCAAACGGAAGGTGGAGGAGCGCAAGGTCTCTAACATCCACCAGCTCTGTGATGTTGTCATGGAGGAGTGGAAGAGGACTCCAGTGGCAACCTGTGAAGCTCTGGTGAACTCCATGCCCAACAGGGTTAAGGCAGTGCTGGAAAATAATGGTGGCCACACAAAATATTGACACTTTGGGCCCAATTTGGATATTTTCACTTAGGGGTGTACTCACTTTTGTTGCCAGCGGTTTAGACATTAATGGCTGTGTGTTGAGTTATTTTGAGGGGACAGCAAATTTACACTGTTGTACAAGCTGTACACTCACTACTTTACATTGTAAAGTACATTCTACATTGTAGCAAAGTGTCATTTCTTCAGTGTTGTCCCATGAAAAGATATAATAAAATATTTACAAAAATGTGAGGGGTGAACTCACTTTTGTGAGATACTGTATTTCCCCTTTTCTGTTTTTAAAAGCATTTTCTAAACTTCATCTACTGCATCTGTAGCGCTAGTTCAATTATTAAAACATGTAAAACCCGGCTACGCAAAACTCGCTTATAATGGAAGCCCAAGGACAGCAGGTGAGTTAATAAACATTTATGCATAACACATTTTTTTCATAAACTCAGCAGTCATTTACAGGCATTTACAAGTTAACCTATAAATTTATATAATTCATCATTTCAGAGACTTTTCAAAGTCAAACATTTGTGATTTGTTTGAACATTTGTGCGTTAACAATGTAATTAAACAGAGACCCGACTCTCTATAACCTAGACTGGGCTAGGGATGCACAGTATACCGGTACTACGGTAGTATCGCGATACTAAAGCTTCAAAATACAGCCAATGCCACTGTATTTTTTTATTTTATTTTATTATTTTTTTAAACGGTAGTATCTTCAATACGGTAGTACCGTAAGTAATGTTTTTGGGTGGCAGTTAATACTGTTTTTGCTAAAACAACATATCTCACTGCTTTCACAGAAAAAGATTAGTGACACTTTATTTAACCTAAATTCTTTACCGTAATCTTTAAAGATTTCCTGTTTGCTAGTAAGTGAGCTATGTTACGCTAACTGCTGTGTGTAAATACTAAAATTAGTGCAAGCGAGCTAACGCTATGTTAACCGCTGTGCGTAAATGATAAAATTAGCCGTGTTTGCTAGTAAGTAACCTAACGTTCTCAATTTTATGATTTTTGAATTTTATGATGAGGTCGTTTAAAAATTCAGTTATTTATACCTAATGTGTTCATTCTTAGGATTCTGAGGACAATTGCCATTTGTATCATTTCATTGCTCTATGGAACAATAGATGAAATATGTGGCACATTGAATTAGTTGCTTGCCAATTGTATGACTGCTCTTGAGTTTTTCCAATAGCCAGTAAACCATTTTCATTAATAAAGTACACAGAGGAAAATTTGTTTTTTCTGTTTTCATTTATATCTATGTACTTCTGTAAATTTGGTTCATTTTGTAGATTTGAATTATGAATGAACACGGTATTGTAATACAATATAATATTGCTATAATACATGGTATTGTGATACTTCGGCTGGCATAGTATCGTAAGATATGTGTATGGTATCATGACAACCCTAGACCGGGCATGTACATCTCGAAAACTTTGGAAAATCATAATTATATCTTGTACTGCTCCAGTGTTAGACGAACCTCTTTGTTAATACATTCTCTAATGTCTGTATCATCTTAAAAACATCATCCACAAATGACTTCCATGTTACTCTTAATAATTAATGTGTGATCTCACAAGTTTAATTTGTAATTATTATTATTATTATTTTTTTTTAGTTTAAACCTCTTTCATTAACGTGTTGGTTTTTACTTTGGTTAAGTTTCGTACATTACCCACAAATCTGTACCACAACTACCCACTGACAGTAGTGCCAGTGTGAATTAGCTCTCGCTTTATCTCTACCTAAAAAAAGTGACGCAGCGGCTCTTTAATCCTTTAATCTGTCCAGCTTTCATACTAATACCACCATCAATGTCATTGCACTTGTCATCTTATAGATACTTCTTGTCATTTTGTGGTAACTAGTTGAGCTGAGGCCATGCCGTAGCTCGTCCAGTAGCTGCACTGCATTCTGGAACTTTGAGTTCAATGTTTGGTGTCTCTATTACTTCTACACTGGATTTGATATAACATTGTTATCTTGCCCTCTTGAAAACAGCAAAATCTCAACATTACCACTTATGTCTGAAATAGTTGATATTTTTCTTTTTTCTCCTGTTAAATGCAATTGTAACTGTGCTAGGAAATACCCCACTTTGACATCAGAGTGATAGACAACTGCCATCTTCTTGCACAAACAACAAAAATACTCCAACCAGTAACAGAATCGCTAAACACATCTTAAATACTTCAATAATAATCGGATTTAATGTGATTCAGGGTGAAGCTTTCCTTTAAGACCTTTATTGACCTTTTAAATTCATGTAACATAGTCGCATATTTTACACGTTTATTGAGGCCTTCCGTTCTTTTCTCAGTACAGGGAAATATGTTGAAATTCTTGGCTGTGGTAATTGTACACATACAGTGGATAGAGGTTAGGTTGAAAGACGCTGGAGTATTCCTTTAAGCCAGTCAGGTGCTCTCTCTTTCTCTGGACTGGATTATTCTTATAAAGTAGGTCCCACAAAGTCCCTGCCAACCCTGTGTGTCTCATTCAGACACCCTAACTCACACTGGGAGAAATGGGTAATTTAGTGGCTGCTGCGTGTATGTGTGTGTGTGTGTGTCTGTCTGTCTGTTAACGCCTTGGTCAGCTGAAAGTAGGTGGTAGCAGCAGAGGCAGTGTTCCCTGGCCTCAGGGCGCTGAAGGGAAGGGCATGGCAGAAAATAGTTTGAGTGATGCCTCTGCCGTTTGAGTAATGAACAGTTCAGCTGGGTCAACCCATTACACCAAGCACCGTTTAATTATTAATTACGCTCAATCTATAAGAGAAAGGACAAGTTCAGTATGTTTAATGTGTGTTTATGCTCCTTTTACTCTCCCCTCCCTCCTACCATTCTGCTATTAGCACATGTCAGCGAGCTGCTCATGCAGAAAGGAGAGGTCTCTCTCTCTCTCTCTCTCTTTCACACACACACACACACACACACACACACACACACACACACACACACACACACACACACACTTATTTGCAATTAACAAAATTACTTATTAATCACTCAAACAGATGAGGAAAGCACATTTAAATGTTACAGTTTTCAGTATTGATATTACATTCACCTTCTCCTAGAGCTCGAAGGGAAATCTGATGACTGCTCAATGTGTGGGCGTGACAATACCACTAAGACCATTTACAGTAATTGGAAAAATCGGAAATAGTGATGTTAACAATACGCAAACTGATACAGATGTCCGAAAAGCATCCTTTGTTGCGCATATCAACATATCAAAATGTTCATAAAGTTCTTCAATCTTCATCTGCTGCAATACTAATTACCTCTTCAGAGTGACCAACCATATTTGCTCAAATCTACAGATGTTTTTTTCTTTTTCGCTGCCCTATTTAGCTCCATAGAGTTATTATTGCGCCTAGTGGTCAAAAATGAGAACTGCAACAAGCACCAACACTAATAAAATTAATGTTCATTTTGAATTAAGAAAAAAAAAACAAAAAAAAAAACCTTACACTTCCGTTTTTCAGACCTTACCCCGATCAATCGTTTTGTCCTCGCAGCTAATGTATCTGTGCACTTGAACTTTTATAGACTTTTTGGGACGTCACTACATGCAAATCAGCTGTGCCATGCACGCACTTGGTAACTTGATTGGCATGTTGATGATTGGCATTCATCAACATACATGTGCAAGTACGAAGAAAATCAGTTTCCGAAACTGCAGAAATTTTTTAATTGGCTTGGTTTATGCAAAAATTTACACACGACTTTACTAAAAGATTGATCAATGAGGCCCAGTGTGTCTATGATATGCAGAACCATTTCTATTGCAAGATATACTGCAAAGACTGGGAGACTGAAAGGGTTATATTGGACTGGGTAATGTTCAACCATCAGAAATGTGTGTGCACTACGGTGTCTTTGTGAATGAATCTCCCTTTTTCCATCTCCTTTATTGGGCTAGTATCATGTCTTTTGTGTGTGTGTTTTTTAAGATGAAATTTTTGCTGAAACACTGCAACCCAGGTTAATGATATTAGTTCTTCTGTGTGAGCCTCGTGGGAGAGGGGAAACACACCTGCTGTATCAATACAGCTGTTGCTAGACTGCATGCTGGATGACCGCATGATATTGATTTTCACCTGCCTATTGTGTGGTTACTCTAAAAATTCACTAGATAGTAGCCTTTAGCATAAGTCAAGTGTGATAGCCCCTAAGCTTAATTTTGTTCGAGGCTATGTTGTTATTAATGTCGTCCTGACCCACCAAAATCAATGGTCACAAGACGCTGATGATGCTACATGACATGTGGAACACAGTCGTAAAGCCCTCACAAAAGTGTTCCCATAGAAGAATCAGCTTTTGACTGTTCTTTAACTATTTTTATTGGTGCCACAAAGAAAAGTTATCATTTTGTGGAAGGATCTTTGTGGCAGAAAATGATCTGTTTATATTGGTGGAGACACAACGTTCTTCAGGGAAGCATATTTGGTTCTTATGTGACATTGCTCAAAAGAACCACTTCTTGACATTTGCTTTTGTAAGGTGACATAAATCTGAGCCAAAAAGGAAGTAATGAATGGTTAGACTTTGGTTTTATCCATACAGCAAACATAGTATCAGCTAGCTTAGTGTTTTCATATTATAGGGGAATTCTATCTTATTTGTATAGCATTTTTAACATTACACATTGTCCCAAAGCAGATTTACAGTAATCTGGGCCTTGATCTAGATCCCTATTAAGCAAGCCAGAGGTGACTGTGGTAAGGAAAACCCCCATGAGAGGAACCAGACTATAAAACCCATCCTTCCATCTAGATAAAGAGCTTCTGTCATCACAGTAAACAGTCATATAGTAAAAAAAACAAAAAAAAAACCAAACAAACAAAAGTACAAAACATATTGAGAATATGCAGGAAATAGGAGTCTGGAGATGGAGAGAAATGTTGCAGTTTTTGGCAAGTGTCACCAAATGGCGGAAAACCTGGCTGTAGTTGAGCGACTCTAGTTTTCTAAACACGAATCAGCTCAGCTTTTGTAGCAGACCCTCCGCTGTCGCTTATCCAAACATATGCATTTATTCAAATGATTTAGCTGAAGGCAGATCATTGGATCAGAGACTAGCTACAGGGTTAGACACATTAGGTCAGAAAGAGAAGGGTTTTCACAGACTTTTAATGAGTTTTCATTTTATTTACCCTAAGTATGCATTTATTCTGTGCTTCAAGTTCAAAACCGACGATTCTCATCTGTTGTTTGGAGTCTGTTATGCTGGTGAAGCACCACTATGATAAAAAACCCCAAACACTTTGAATTTTTTGAATAGTGTTAATTTCGTTAACGAAAACTATGACGAAAAATGTTCATTGATGACCTTTTTTTTTCACGACTAAGACGAGACGATGACGAGATGACACAGACGTCATTAAACACAAACTGTGACTATATAAACATGCAATATTGTTGATGAAAAAAGACTAGACTAAAATGTAGTTTAAAAAAAATAAAAACCTGACCAATATCTCTCTTTATTTTTGTCAACCAAAAAGAGGGGACAAAATATGGACTGTTTTTTTTTCTTCTAAATTACATCCGAATATACAACAAATATCCTGTTCATTGGATGGCATGAGCGGCAGATTCCAGCACAGTGGAGAGTACCTTTCAAGCTAACGTTTGTTAAATAATGACTGCAACAGTTGGACTTGGGAGAAAGAGAAGATCTGATGTTTGGGCCCATTTTTTCTATAATGAAAAAAAAAAAAAAACAGCAACAACAAATAATGCCTTGTTATAGTGGAAGGGAAGCAATGTGGACAGTATACAAACCTCAAATGGCACATGAAGGCTAACCGCAAAGAAATTGAGTTAGGTAAACATCTTGGTTGTAATGCTAGGTTGTTTGTTTTTTTTTTTTTTTAAAGCTATATTAAGACAACTAGTAAGGCGGTGGTGTTACATTATGTAGGATGTGATTTATAGCTAAACCGAACTCAGTTAAGCTAATAGGTGAGCAAATTGTTGTGGGGTCATGAAATAATAAACTAAATTTTTTGAGGGATGTCTATGTTTATATATATATATATATATATATATATATATATATAGGTTTTGGCTATACTAGACTAACTAAAATGTTAAACAATAATAATCTTATGGCTAAAAATCTCTACAGTTTTCATTGACTAAGATAAGACTAAAATGCCCAGAATTTTAGTCAACTTAAACTTGACTTAAAAAAAAAAAAAAAAGGATAAGGTTGACTAAATATCATAAACTATCAAGGACATTTGACACAGGACTAAGACTAAATAAAAAAATAGCCGACAAAATTAACACTAGTTAGTTGCGAAGAAAACAACGAATTTTATGTAACTGGACGAATTTTATGCAACACTCCCTGCACTTACAAGTAGATACCATGATATAGTGATATTGTGTTAGGACAGCAATCTTACCAGGATTTCTTTTTATATTGCTCCAGCCCTAGTTTAGAGTTTATTTTAGTAATCTGTAAAGCTCAGTCAAAGCTGGTAGGAATAAATGAAGGACTTCATAAGAGCGAGTCCCTCCCATTCTATTTGTGTTTGTGTACTTCATATTAAATGCCTTTTATTCACATCAATTTATGCATTTCCTTATCCTGTGTTACATTTTTTATTATTTGCTTCTAAATGTGGTTGCATAGCTTAACTCATTCACCTGAGTGAAATTTAGAGCAGAATGTGTGTCCAGTGCAGAGTTTATATATATATATATATATATATATATATATATATATATATATATATATGCTCCTCGTCCCTCACCTCAGCTAGCACAGACGGGAATGGGTGAGGAAGTGTGTCAAGGTCTTGGGTGGGTGTATTTTAGTGACTAGCACAGGTCAAGGTTAATGCAACACCACCCAGCCTCTGTGCTCTGAAGCCCGGTCATGCTACATTACCCCAGCAAAGTGAGCGTGCGTGTGTGTGTGTGTGTATGTGAGAGAGAGAGAGAGTGAGACAGAGACATGGATTAAAATAGGAGAGGGGGACAGATCAAGCTAAAGAGACAGAGAACCGGAAAAAGTGTGTGAAAATCTGACAAAGAAACAGCCCAAAGTTTAAACCAGCCCCATCACTTTCCTAAGTACAGCTTAAAGGCTAACTGAGGGTCAGGCAACCCATCCCAGCGTACTAAGCTCCTCCAGCCTCTGGCTTTAGCTAAAGCACCTTGCTTCATTAGGAAACAAAACAGCAGCTTTCTGCCCCATTAGCCACAGCTTTAGGAGTTCGGGCACATCAGACATGGACTCACCTCATCAACGATGCACTGCAATAACTGAAGAGGCTGTGGAGGAGGAGGAGGAGGAGACGAGGAGATTAGAGCACACGCAATCTCTTTACAGTGAGTAGGAAATGAAATCAGTAATGCAGCAAAACAGGTAGCGATTCAGATTAATCAAATGCACTCAGACACAGAAAAAGCCATCGGATCCAGAATGCTCTATTATTTCTAATGGCCTCTCATCGGAACGCGCTGCTGTTAAGTGCCGGCGTATTGTTTTATTGTATTAACTTTAGAGGCAAGCGGCCAAGCGACGCGACTATCAAAAGAGGTAAAGAAGGGCTTGCTTTCATTTCTGAAGAGGAAAAAAAAAACACCATCAAATACTTACCATTAAGGAACCTTGGTTTTTCTGAATCTGAAGAAAGAGAAACAAAGAGAGAGAAGATTAAGAATAAGAGCTAGATACAGCATGAAGGAGGCAAGGCGATGTGTAATTAGCATGTTATAATCACAAACGTCGCAGTAGGACCCGTTTATGATCACTAGGGGAAAAGCAAGGAAAAGCCCGGTGGCCACGAACGGGCACATCGTGTTAACGGCATTTGCATAATGAAAATACACAAAGTGCTAATAGCCTGATCTTCATTTAGCGCGGCCCGGCTACACAGCACGAATCTATCCTCTTGCTGCCTCCAGGTTGAACAGAGACGCTGGGTCGGAAAAGTGGATGCATGACGTGCATCTTAAACAGGAGAAGTGTCTTGGGCATCATATGTGTTGCACATATTTGCCACATATCAGCTGACAGATGACATGAGACAAAGACGTCTTACGTTTACGCTGTCTATTCTTATTTTATAACAGTTTACTTACTACAGTCATCATGAAAATGTTATTTTATAACATGCAGTATCCCAACAGTATACTAGCTTAACAACACAATGACAAAGACTATAATAGGTACACTAGTAACTAAATCAAATTCAAGTTGTTACAGAGCATTCGAGTCGTCTCTCTAACTGTATAATTTGCTTACAGTACAGAGGACGAGGCAATGAGATGATGGGCTTTTGTCTGATCAGGGTGATTGGGCACCAGCTGCCTGCGTCATTCTCACACATTCAGCAGTTGAGCTGAAACTGCACTTTTCGTTGTCGCAGGAGGCTGCCGCTCTCCTGATCCGCTCAGGCCGCATCATCCTGCCATCAACGCACTGCTGAAATGAACGGCTCCTGGTGTGGAGTTCTGCAGGTGTTCGCTCTTTCAATTACACATTGCTATGCACTTTTTAAATACTCCATGAGTCAGCACACAGGCACCACCGATAACTTAATGCCATCAATCCAGCAGTAAAATCCAAGTAACAGTTAATGATATGGCAACGGTAGGGGCTCTCAAAAGTTTTGCAGCCAGGAATTCAGATTTGTTTTGTGAATATAATCTAACTATTTAAATATTAGGCTTGTTATTTAAATGGTTATTTATTGGAGCCAAAAAGCTCCAATAAATTAAATTCAAGTTATTTATGCTGTTATTTTTGGTTTAGTTAGATATGGTTTAAACCCACTGAATTCAACTGACCAGTTTAACCGGCTCATATATTAACTATAATAATGTAATAGTGGTTTGCGTTCTTCGTCACTGTAACAAAATTCCAAGACCCTATGGCTATACTTCACAAACTCTTCAGGGTCCCTGGACCACAATTTGAGGTCCGTGGTTTCATTTTTTTCCTGGCCTGTTCCAAAAATCTGGTAACATTCTTTTGAAAACTAGATTCAACATTTTGTCTTACTCATTTCAGCGAGTTCATTTTCAATGAGAGTTTATAATGATAATTTATAATGACAGGACAGGACACTTCATTTTTTTGCTGATGTAAAACATTAATCTTCACTAAGCACTTTATTGTGGTCAGGGTGCAGGGTGCAAGGCACCAAGCACTTAGACATTCACACTGACGGGCAATTTAGCATAGCCAATCCACATACCAGCAGGTTTTTTGCAAGTGGTAAAAAAAAATGCAGAACCCAGAAGAAAAAATGCAGACGAGAAGAATTCCTATAAAATTCCTATAAAATGATTTTTTGAAATGGAGTTCACACTGGGAACTTCAGTGAGATGTAGTGCGCTGTAATATCCAGATTATGTACTATAACCGCCGGAAAAAACAAATCAGCAGTCACAGCGTGCTCTATGGAGCGGAAAGTACAGAGCCATCAGAGGGCACTAGCAATTTTATGAATAGCCAATATCACACAGTAATTTGTCATTTCCATAAAATGTAGAACATTTGAAGGTTGATTTGACCACAAAATTCAGGTAATAGATAGTCATGTAGATCATGGGTAGGTCCAGAATATACTGCCTAGTGCACAATTTGAGACAGCAGTGTGGTTTTAATCGAGTCCCAGCATTTCAGTAAAATTGTGGCCTTGTTCACACTTTTGGTAATGAGGACAGGTGAAGAAGAAAAGGAAGAAGAGACCACAGGATTCCGTTCCACTTTCCCACAGAGGATTTGCTTCCATTTTCAAAGATTCCCCAGGTAAATGTTATTCACGATTAGTCTGACTGCTATTTTAGACATGACTTTTAACGATTTAACCTTTTAATTATGTGAAATGAATGTTTCACGTAAGAACTACCAAACTGAAATTATTTCATATCCATGACAGAACAGTAATGCGGAAAACACATGTTCAACGAGATCTTAACCACTTAAACAAAACCAGTTAAACATTTCCTATTAATTCAAGCTGCAAATCAAAGCAAAAAGCAATTTCATACAGTATGTTTGGATGAATATGAAAAGAAAAGAAAAAGAAAAAAAAAAAGAACCGAAACAGAAACAGCCGGAGAACACAAAAGGCAACAACAAATCAATCAGAGGAAAAAGCGCCGGCGGCTGTATACACATGCCAGCGAGTCTGCAGTCTTCAAAGATTCTCCGAGCGAGCCATCGAGAGACGCCATTAACTCCTGACAAAGAATGCAAATTAATCTCAACATGGGGCGAGACGGAATTAAAGAGTCTTTTATAATCAATGACAAGACAGGATAACGTGCAGACATTCGAGGGATACAGACGTACACGTGCAGCACAAATGGTTCACGCCAAGTTCGGGTTTTGAGTATAGAGTCTGAACTCTCGTGTCCTTTCAGACCTTCAAGAATCCCAGCAGGCAAAGGAGCATTACATGGGTGACTGTTTGCATACATGAGTGTGTGTGTGTGTGTGTGTGTAAGAGAGAGACAGAGAACACACAGATGCATAGCTTGCTGTAAATGACAGGCCAATGACTGCCTGAGGTAGTGTGTATGTGCGCATGTGTGTGCATGCGTGCACACACACACACACACACACACACACAGGGCTCTGTGTGTGCCTGTGATGCCTGTAGGTGAAGAGTCTGCAGCACCATATGGAGCTGTGAAAATTAACATCAAGAGCAAAAACGCACTGGCAGCAGGAGGTCCTGTCTTTCCCTTCACTCACTCACTCTCTCTCTCCTCCTCTCCCTTTCCATTCTTGACCCTTTTTCTTCTCACCAAATGAAATTTAGAGATGTAAAGAGAGAATTGGGAGGGGGGGGGGAGGCAATGAGAGAGAAAGAGAAGGAAAGAAAAGGATATTAGAGGAAGAGGGTGAGTAATAAATTAATGGGGTGTAAAAACACGACGAGCTTCAGTGTAGTGCCCGTGGCACTGTTTGCCAAGAACAGAAAAGTTCCTACAGATTTAAATCACCATTTCTCTAATCAAACTGTGGATGACGCTGCCCAATGATTGAGTAATGCGCTACAATTCTGACATGACACACACACACACACACACACACACACACACACACACACACACACACACACACACACACACTTGCTTAAGATGAATCAGACCTTTAAAAATCCACTTTTCCTTTAATACTCCCTCTACATTGCTGAACATAGATAGTTAGGATTTAAAAAACAACAAACAAACAAACAAACAAAAAAAAACAGTTACTGGATCTATAACTGCATTGATTTAGCTGGATCTAAAATACCAGCCTGGGTCAGAGGAAAGTGGGTGAAATGTGGCTGATGGTACATAGAGATTATTATTATTGCGTGTTTGTGTGTGCATGAACTACTTCATGTAATAGCTCTTCCCGTATTAACATGACAATAGACCCTGCTAGAGAGCAGTGAAAAAACACTTACAAATATGATATGTCTCAGGCAATAAGCTTGGGCAACACACACTTTCTCTCTCACACACATGTTCAAAAAGCCCTAAATGTGGACATATTCTGAACAAAAGCACCACCTTCTTAAGCTTGCTCCTAATCACATGTATCGCTTATGTACGTCCTCTGCCTACGGAAATAATCACATGTACTTTAATACTCAAGGTCTTGGCACTAGATGTAGCCTCTGAGTGTTCTTCCTGTTTTCCACGAGCTGCCCTGAGTGGCTGCTCTGGTTTAATATGCTAATTAACCCAACAGGCATGCTGGGAGTAATTTATTGAGCATTAGTCAACATTTCCCTCATTAAAGAGCCCCTACACACTTTCGGTGTGTTTCAGAAAGGCAGCTTTAGTGTGTGTGACTGCACACTTTCATATAATGTACGCAGACAATCCTACAGTCCTGGAAAGTCTTTATCTGCTATTGACTAATAATATTAAGCTTTCAGCAATTCTCCAGCCATGGTTCCGATTGATAGTTAGGTCACTTAATTAATACCTATATGTGTGTATGTGTGTGTGTGTGTGTGCGTGCTTATTTCCTCCATCCATGACCATACTATGGCTTTCCTCTCTCCCCCATCACTCAGAGCACCTCTAGCCAATGACAGGCATCTTTTAACTCCTCTGAATACAGCTTGTTGTGCCACAGGTTGGTGTATACATGACAAACGGGCATCAATTATGAATTATGTAATATTTTAAAATATGTAATATGTAGAGTTTTAATTGAATCGACACTAGCTTTCATGATGGTTTTTTTTTTCCCCGCCATTGAGCCATAGGCAATCACTGAAAGAGCCTCGCGAGCCATAGGTTTCCGACCCCTGTTTTAAGTGCTGGTTAATAGAGAGGAAATCTATTGCTAGCGATTGGTGTGATTACAAGAAATGACTGGATCATCAGGACTGAAAACAGAAAACTGGATCTTGGCTAAAAAGAAGGTTATTCAGCCCAGGGCCGTAATCAGTATCAAAATATTAGTACACTGTGTCAAAAACAAAAAAATGTACAATATCTTAGAGATTTATCTAAAGTTTCATATTTCATATTTCTAAAAACAAAGCAGTGCATAAAAAAGGAGCACACATTATCAGAGATCCTTTGCAAGAATATACCATTTATTGTTCACATATTAAAACTTTTTATCAGCTTCAATAGTAAAAACTTCTCACTATTTCTCACATTTTTTTTTCCACTTATCATTAAAATCACTACAGATTCTGATTCTACCAACTTTCATCTTCATATCATCCATCCATTTTCTGTACTGCTTGTCCTACAGAGGGTCGCGGAGAGCCTGGCACCTACCCCAGGGGACTCGGGGCACGAGGCATGGGACACCCTGTATGGGGTGCCTACCCATCGCAGGGCACAATCACACACACTCTCTCGCACTACAGACAATTTGGAAATGCCAATCAGACTACAACGCATGTCTTTGGACTGGGGAAGGAAGCCAGAGTACCCGGAGGAAATCCCCAAAGCACGGGGAGAACATACAAACTCCGCACACACAGGGTGGTGGTGGGACTCGAACCCCCAACCATTTCTTCACAGCATGCATGCTTTTATTATAGAGTTATTAAGGGGAAAGTGTTTCAAAAAAGAGGGCACGGCCCATCACGAAGTGTGTCTGGGCCAAATTTAAAATGGCTGCCATTTCATAACGAGTGAGAGTTGACTCAAAAAATTTGGCCGGTTTGTTCTTATAACAGATGGTGAAAAAAAAATCGGCAAATTCGGTTTTCACCCCATGGTTGATTTCGCGTGGAATCACCCCCTTGCATATTGTGCAAAACTGTCAATGAGCTGATATCATATTAAAGAACAATAGAGTAGAGATTGTATTATTAATAAATCATCAATTTTTATTTAGTTATTGAAAAGGATAGAACTAACATGTTAATTCGTTTGGATATTGTCATTTATATTTATATTAGCACATTTAAAATTAATATGCTATTGTATGAAATTACATTATGTACAGTAATGATGTGTGCATGTACGACTTTTCTAGTATTTACATTTGAACTAACAGAGATGAACCGCAGCTTCACACCCCCAAGTGCCTCATAAAACCCAGCATATATGCACTACTGAAAATACCACGGTCTGGACCTCGCTGTCATCATAGTGATTTACAGCCATGATTTAGATATGTATAGACATACAGTGTTACAGATTATTGTATGTGTCTGTATGGAAAAGCACAGAGCAAAGAGAAACTCACCTGGGGATAGGGGAACTGGCCAAGAGCCAGCTGTGAAAGAGAGAAAAAAAAAAATGAGGCAATTAATGCAAATCGAATTAAGAAGATAGTGACCAACACAGATGCACAAATATACACACTCATCCTCACACTTCTTGTCAACATGAAATCTCTGATAAAAGTCTGTCTACAAACTTACTTACCACATAATACCCAAAATGTGGTTTAAATCCCTCGGCTCCCCAATCCAGTTATCGAAAACAGCAAGTGCACAACTTGTACACTTTACCCTGCAGCTTGTGTTTCTTCAATAATACTGTTTAAAAAGCTTAATGTGCCACTGACTGAGAGACTGAGGCATCAACTGGATTAAGAAAAAAAGGTTTCAGGACAAGCTGGAGTGCTACACGCCTAAAGACTCCAAGTGGCGGACGCGATTTTATTCCTTCCCAAACATTGAATGCCGGAAAGACGGCAAGATAGACAGAGAAATGGAAAAGGAAGGGAGGAATAGATGAAAGTCTGGTTAAATAAATAACCTGTAACATGTGGTGATGCTTCAAAAGTCTAAATGAAGCATTTTGTCTTAATTAAACAGGACTTAACAGTTTAATCAGATTATTTTCATTGTTTTCACTTGCTGGCTCCAGTTACAAGATTAACGTGATTAAACAGTGATGTTCATTGGCTAATTCTTCCTGACTGTGAGGCATGAAGTAGCACAACTGACCTCACTGACCAGGGCATCATCAACAAAAAGCCCAGTCAATAAATTTGACAAATGTCTTTTTTCCCTACTCCAAATCAATGACTGTTATAATTGTTAAGATATTCAACAGTATTGACGAATACAAGAAGCCTATTTGTCACAACCACTGAGAGTTGCTGACAAAAACAAATTAAAAATCAATAGAGCTGATGTAAACTACTAGAATGGCAAATTTACTACAGGAATTTAAACGGTAGCCTGTTAGTTCGAAGGAATTCACTTTGACATACATGTACACCGTGTTACAGTCTCAAATAAACTGATGAAATAAAGTGATTGCGAAGTGCCGAGCAATCGATACAGTTTTAAATACACAGCTTTCCTCAAATAGTATCTCAAATTCTATTGCGAACACACACACACACACACACACACACACACACACACACACACACACACTATAGATCCATTTTTGTGTTTTGAATTTTAAATAGTTATGCACATCTGCAATAGATGGGTGTGTGGGGGCTCCAGTAGTGTTAAAGGTGGAAAAGAAAGACAGAAGGAGACAATGAGTGAAAAGAGGAACTGTGTGCATGTATGCGTGTGTGTGTGTGTGTGTGTGTGTGTGCGCGCATAGGTCTTTACTGCAGTCAGTGGGAGATTCTGAGTGTGATCCATGCATAGCTGTAGGCCAACATCTGTTTGGACAGGCTGCCTGCAGGGACTATTAATATCTCTTAGCTAACACACACACACACACACACACACACACACACACACACACACACACACACACACACACACACACCATTCAAACACACACTAAAGTTCATAGCAGCAATGAATTATAACACATGCTCACACACACAAAACAATCTTGAGCTTAACCATGCTGACACACACACCACAGATGTTTCTATTGTGTAAACTGCCTGAAGTGTGTGTTTGGTGCTTGTATTAAAAGCTTCATGCTTTGAATAGGGATGAGAAAAATAATCAAACTATAAATACGTCATGTTTCTCACTTTAAAAAGGTTCTGCAGCGATGCGACGCTGTGTCAGGAATAACACCTGACGGGTCGGGTGTGATAGGGGGTTTACTAGAGGTTTACATTTGTATATAAAAGCACATCACAGCAATTTGCCAACAATTCCAATTTTTAATTTATTAATAAACGGCACATCCTGCTTTGTAGCAGTATAGTTACATGTAATGTTGTGGAACGCTTGGAAAAAGTTCATTCCTGGAATCACTTATATTATAGCAGCTATAAACGGTCACTCTCTTACCAGCCTCTCTTTTTTTTCTTCTTTCTCTTGGTACAGAGAAAACAGAGTGTAAACACCTCTGTCCTGAAGACTCTGAAGTCGGAAAACGTAACCTTGTGACTGACTGTTACAAAGCACTGACAGCCGAGACTCCTTCCATAAGCGTTTAATAAACATCTAGTTCATCATATTAAAGATTATGTTTTTTTTCTTTGTTAAATAACACACTTGAAAAAAAAATCTGTTTATGATTAGGCTTAGATTACGTGGCACATCTGCCATACAATAACAATCTGTTGTATTATCTATAGTAATAATAAAGTATTCATTACAACAAACCTTTTCTTTTAGGTTATGTGACAGCCAGGACTACGGTCAGAGCCGTGCTGTTATAGAATATTAACCAACACCACCTGATTCGAGAAAACCATTGTAAAACACTTATGGCTTAAAACGTTACCATTAAATATTTTAACTTAAAATATAAAAACGGTATGAACTAGAGCCGTCAAATTTCTTTAAAAGTTGCATTGTTTTTTTATTAGTGTTACTGTCACCATCATAAGCAAGGAAATGTATGTAGCAGGAATATCATAATTTCTATTTGATTTTATTTATCAACCAACAGCATTTTTTCTCACACATATTTAGCTACACTTTATATTACTACTTTACCCTGGATCCAACTAAAGTTTTGCCATCTATGAATAATTTGCATCATTGAGCAGAATCCCAAATGGCTTCTTATTCACCTATTCACCTATGTGCACTATGTAGGGTATAAAATAACGGCATTGTAGATCAGTTTCAGCTAACAGCATGACTCCAGTAAAGTCAATGTAATTTTTAAAAAGTTGTGATGTATTTCAACAGACCCCGAGGATATTAGGAGTCAAAAATAGAATGTGGGATCTTAAACAAATGTTTTCAAATACATAAATATTACAAAAATTAGGAATCGTATTCAAACTGTGACATTTGTTCTGACAGTACTAAAAACAGAAATGCATAAACCCTAGCACTTTTTTTTTAACATGCATAAAAATCATAGTGCTATATTTAAAAAAAACAAAAAAAAAAACCAAGAGGTCATACTTGAGAAAAATCATAACATAGGCTGTAAAAAGCTAAATTCGAGACAAATTCTGAGATCAGCAGAGAGCATGAGCTGTGCTGTGATCTATATACACATTGTGTCCAAAAAAAGAAGACTTTACCTCCATGAAAGAGATTCCTAAACTCCATACATCTGAATGAATTCCATATTGTTCCCCTGATATTCTCTCTGGCTGCAAAACACACACATGAACATAATATATTAAAATATAATGTAAGTTCATTTGTTGGACATTTTATGTGTGGGGAAACTGGTGCGTGTTAGGTACACCTACCTCATATCTATACTGAATGGTTGTTTTATCAGGTACACCAACCATATATGTGACTGTAATGCATCTATTGCTGTAGTTTATCAGCCCCACTCTATCCTGTTCATCAATGGAGGACTAACAGGCTAAGCCTAATAAACTGGCCCAATATCATAGTGTTTAAAATCTCCAACATACAGCTACACCCGATACGCACATTACCATGTTGGTGTCACTGCTGTATGGAGAATGGTCTACTGCTCAGGTTCTTGTGGCAGTCCAGGTCAAATCTTGCACAGTAGGGGTGTAACATAATGACAGTACCTGTATCTAAACCTGTTTAGTGCTCCAAATATCCATATTTGGATTTGGATTTAAACCAGAAGTGGGCATGGTCTAAACCAGAAGGCTTTTTGTTTGGGAGTTAACTGGAAAATTAACTGGAAATCAGTACTGTGAGCATAGTGTAATTTAACTGGATGGACCAGTAGCCTAATTTACCGGGCTGGATGAGTAGCCTAATTTAAAGCACCATAACCTGAACCAGGCAGTTACTAAGGATGAATGAATGAACAGTGTAAATGCACGGTGTACTACTGAAGCTAGTCTTTGTTTGTCCCTCAAGCTTTATATCTGATTGCTCGCTTGTGTTTGTCCTATTCATATTTGTACCGGTTAAGAATACATTATCTGTTATTCTGAATAATGTATTTGCATTTGGTTGCATCTTTAGTGCATACAACATATTATATATCTACAAATGCACCCACGTGTAGGTGAATCTGATAAAATTGCAACTCTTAGGAGGCCATGTACACTGAAGGTGTAGCTCAATTGCATGCTGTATGTTGAGTGAGAGATTTATCTCAAATTCCTTGTAGTTCTGCCATACAGAGCTCTCAGTGGCCTTTCACACTTTAATATGGCATATTGACCTAATCACAGATAGAATAGCTGCAACCTGCATAAACTCCATTACTGAACACTGTGTGCCAGACCTCAGGGAGAACAACTGAGAGAGGACGTGATATCATTTAATTTACAAATCATATCCCCTATTCCACACCCACACCCTGGTGGGTTGCTAATAAAGAGCAGACGGAGAGTAATGTGTGTGTTTGGCTAGCATCAGTGTTTAACATCAGTCACCCTTTTGAAAGCTGTGAACCACTGAAACCTTTTCAAATAAACGTTTATACTGATACATATAATCACTGAGATTACTGCAACTCAATTACAGTATCTAACTTTGCAAAGTTCAATGCTGCTATGAGAGTAAAGGGATTCTGTACAGGTTTTTAAATGATTTTTTTCCTCTTTGTAGACTATGAATGCTTGAACTGCCCATTTCATCTCTCAAGGTCCTCATTTGAAGCCCAGTGTGGGTAAAACTCGCCGATTTGAGATGATATCTTATAATTTAAGGCTGACTCTACTGAATAGCTTGCTTACAAGTTTATAAAACTGAAAGAAGACTCAATTCCTCATTGTGAGCTCACTTACCGCCATATATGCGTTGGTTCCGACATAGGTTTTGGCGATAGAGTTTACCAGCTGCAGAGTAGAGCAGAAACACAGCAATTTTGTCAATGATGATATAACTTAGCAAAAACGCAGACCCATTTTTTGTATGATTATAGGAGGAGAAGTGCACATGTGTATGCGCACACACACACACACACACACACACACACACACACACACACACACACACACGTATGCACACCAACACCTCAACTGTAGGTCAGGCGCACGCTTGTATGAATGCTAATTAAAGGCGGAGTGTGTGGGTTAAATGTTAGATCCGTGTGTGTGTATTCGAGATGGGGTAGAAGATGCGGTTATTGTCACCACACACACGCTCACACTAAATTTAAATGCACCCCTGGTCAGTGTGGTAATTAGAGAGCTGAGACACATGAGTGATGAAGATGGGGTTAGAGAGTGAAGAGACTGATCCCCAGTGGGAACGCAGGATTGACAGGCAACAATGAAAGAAGAGAATGAAGAGATCACGCCTGATAGGACAATGCATATCTGATTGGAACATGCCTGCAAATAGGCTTTCTCACTTTCTTTCTTTCTTTCTCTCTCTCTCGCTCCCTCTCTCTCTCTCTCTCTCACACACACACACACACACACATATGAAGACACAGTGCAAACAAAAGAGCAGGACATACTTGTGTGCTGACTCCAAAGTCACACAGTTTTATTTGGCCTCTTGTGTTCACGAGCATGTTGGAAGGCTTCACATCTGCACAGAAGCCAGACACTGTCTTTTACTCACTTTAGTTGACTATTTAATTAATTAATTAATTAATTTATTTATTTATTTTTAAATAATGAACCTCAGAAACAGTTTTTAGTCAATCTGGTTACTTGAAATGTCTAGTAGTAAGGTGACTGGCCTACGGATGTGCACAGATATTCAAATACCCAGCAAGCCTCTGAAATCACTATTTGGTTATTCATTATGCAGAACATCCATATAAAAAAGCAGTGAAAAAATATGAAAAAGAAAAGCCTCATCTGGAAATAATTTGATGCAGAGAGCAACACTTTTCATGGTGTGCATTGGGACTGCGGGCGTTCTTATACTTGTGGGTTGCCAGATATGAAGCTCGCCGGACCAAGAGGTAATACATTTTCCAATAATGTGCAGAATAATTCCATTACAAGTCTTAAACTGCAACAGGTTAACCTTAGGTTACTTCAGGTTAGCCAATTAAACCCATTTTACCCAGAAGCAATACCTCAACTGATCCACAATACTTTCTACACCAGTCACCACTTTCACATTTATTTCTGTTACTGGTTTAATAAATATACCATGTAAATAGATGTACTGACAGATTAATATAAACCTGCATTTCCAATGTGATCGTATAAATATTAATCCTCCTAAACTCTGTGGCAGTTAGAACTTTCAGGAAGTTTGAATTTTACCCAATGTCAGAGTCTTCGCTGCAGCAGCAGGGCTACAGACTGAAATATTGAGCTGCCATTCAGTAAAGATGACATCATTTAGTAAAGCTTTTGCTCAGCGTTTAATAGTTCTGTTCATTACTTCTCTATTTTGCGTCTGTCAGATACAAACACATGCGCCATCATCAAAAAGAAAGTTTAATTGCAGTGGAAAAATGATGCAACATTAAATATGCTTCAACTGAAAGTTCATAAACTCTTACAGATATCAGATAAAATTTGAGAAGACTCTCAAAACCACAGTGCCAGTTGTGTTGACCAACTACTACTAGACAACACAAATGATCTACGTATTTTTAGTAGAGCTGAAGGGCTCTCGCTCACCTCTATGCAAAATCTTCAGGCTCCACAAATATGTCAGTCCTTTCACCACCTAGGCAAGCATTTAGATCCACAATTACAGCCTATTTTACAAACTTTATAAAACATGTATCCTTTTAGATTGATCAAAGTATAAAAACTAATTTTAAGAAACATGGAAAAATATGACAGGCAGGTTATTGTGTCACAACACTTAACAGCCTATCAAGTCAAGGCAAATTCAAGCCATGCAACTATTTTTAATGATCACCAGTTTGGTATACACCAGTTTACCAAGAAAAGAGCCTGAGGAGCATATAGGGTTAAGGAGTGCTTCCAACAGACATCTGTGGCCAGGAGTTCCAGGCTTCTATAAATAATAAAGAAGAGACTCACTGCCACAGCAATCCGGCCCAGGACATGCTCTGGAATCCTCCTGTAAACATCCAGAGACCCACCTACAGACAGAAACATACATACATTTAAAACAAGGTCCATCTGCATATGTTATGTAATAATAATTTACTCAATTAGAAGCAACAATATACATAAACAAAGAGCTGCATCTGGTCAATGTACACACACTCTAACTACTGATTAAATGAAACTCACCATCCATAAACTCTGTGCATATAGATATTCGGTTCTCCACAAAGAAAGCACTGTAGAACTTTATGATATATGGCGAGTCGCACTGTAAACCAAAGAAATAATGAATCAGAAAAGATGAAACCCTCATGATTAGACATTGAAGAGTTTACAAAGCTTACATCACAGAATCTGAGAAAGAGAAATATATACAGTCCCCTGTGAAAGTATTGGAATGGCAAGGCTAATTCTTTTGTTTTTTGCTTCATTAACATTGATATTTACATCTACATGTGTTAAACAACTTGGAACATGGCACCTTTTGTTTGAATCCACCCATTTTTCAAGTGATCAAAAATATTTTGGATATTGGATTTTGGAATATACTGGATCATGTGACTGACAGGTGTTTCTTGTTGCCCGGGTATGCCCGGTTAGATTAACTGTTTATACAATTAATAGCTCTGAATATCTACTCTTGGTTTAAGCCCTGGGTTGTACCTGTGAATACTACATTTCTTGTTAAAAAAGAATAAACCAGCAAGAAGAACAGAGAGATGTCTATGGGAAAATCCATCAGAGCCATTACACAAGCATTGGGCATAGCCAATACAACAATTTGGAATGTCCTGAAAAAGAAAAAAAAACACTGGTGTACTAACAACCAGACATCGAACAGGTCAGCCAAGGAAAACAGCAGCAGTTGATGACAGATATTATGAGACACTGAGGGGGAAAAAAAACAAAAACAACACAGACTTTGGAAGAGGACTTCAAGAGCAGAAACATAGAGACCATACCAAAAGATGCAAACCACTCATCAACAGTAAGAATCAGAAGGCCAGATGGGAATTCGCAAAGAAATACAGAGATGGGCCACAAAAGTTCTGATTAACCAAGATTAACCACTAACAAAGTGATGGAAAGGCCAAAGTGTGGAGAAAGAAAGGATCTACTCATGATCCAAAATATATGAGCTCATCTGTCAAGCATGGTGGAGGTCGTGTCATGGCTTGGGCTTGCGTGGCTGCTTCTGGAACAGGCTCACTAATCTTTATTGATGTAATTCATGATGGTGAATTCAGAAGTCTACAGAAACAATCTGTCTGCCAATTTACAAAACACACTGCCAACACAACAAAGGACTTCATCAGGCGGAAAAAGTGGAAGGTTTTAGACTGGCCAAGCCAACCAATTGCATGCATTTCACCTCCTGAAGAAGAGACTGAAGGGAGAAACCCCCCTAAACAAACAACAACTGAAAGAAGCTGCAGTACTGGTCTGGAAAAGCATCGCAAGTCTGGAAAAGCATCATAATAGAAGAATGCAACAGTGTGGTGATGTCAGTGGGTCACTGGCTTGATGCCGAATAATGACAAATATTAAATGGTATTTATTTTAAATTACTCTGAGTATATGTTCCTATACTTTTGCTCACCTAAAAATTGGGTGGTCTGCTGCCACCAAAGGTGCCATACACACACACACACACACACACACACACACACACACACACACACACATATGATAAAAAAATATATCATATGAAACACTCATATGAAAAACATATGAGAAAAAGGTTCTGACCTTGTAAAGGATCTCCAGCTCAGACATGATCTGTTTCTGCAGTTCCACTGTGATATCAAGTGGAATGACCTACAATACACATAATATAGGCTTCTTTACAATAAGACCCTTCTCTTTTATACACACACATCCACAAAATCGGCTAATAAATACTCTTAGCACTTTGAAATGAATATCACACTCCTCTATATTCAGAAGTTGTATGACAAAATAGTGCTGTCTGGAAAAATCTTAAACACAGACAGGAAATAAAATGTGGAATACCACAGCTGAATAGTCTGTAGTTTAACACCAATACTAAAGTGTATCTATCAGTCGCTATCTCTCCCACTCGATCACTTTCTCGCTCCCTCTTCCTTGGCTCAACAGAGTGGAAAAACACATGTAATGTAGCCTCAGATTAGCTAAAATGCTTCTTTAGTTAAGGTTAGATCAGCATCCTCCCATTGAAATAATTGATTACAGGTAAGGCAGTAAGGCTGAGGCCGTGCCGTTACCCCTCAGTGGAGAGAGATCGTTTACGGCAGCTAGGCATTCCCGCTTCACCAGCACACAGCACAGCAGAGAACTGGGCCACGCCAGCCAAAGATCAGAGTACACGTCGAAAGAGGAGAGATGGAACATAGCAGGAAGACAGGAGATACGGAGAGAGAGAGAGAGAGAGAGAGAGAAAGAGAGAGAGACAGACAGACAGAGAGAAAGACAGACTGATAGATAGAAATGGAAATGGACAGATAGGAGAAAGAGAGGAACAGACAGACAAGAGAGACAGAGAAACAGACAGAGAGAGTGGGAGACAGACATAAAGGCAGACAGATGACAGAGGGACAAACAGAGAGACAGAGTGAGAAACAGACAGACAGACAGAAAGAGAGAGGGATAGACACAGAGATAAAGAGAAAGACAGAAAGAAACAGACAGCCAGACAAAATATGAGAGAGAGAGAGAGAGAGAGAGAGAGAGAGAGAGAAAATATGAGAGAGAGAGAGAGAGAGAGAGAGAGAGAGAAAATATGAGAGAGAGAGAGAGAGAGAGAGAGAGAGAGAGAGAGAGAGGAGAGAGAGAGAGAGAGAGAGAGAGAGAGAAAATATGTGAGAGAGAGAGAGAGAGAGAGAGAGAGAGAGAGAATATGTGAGAGAGAGAGAGAGAGAGAGAGAGAGAGAGAGAGAGAGAGTGGAAAGTGCAGAGTGAGAAAGTATAGGTGTGAGACAGTTGGGGTCACAGGGCCTTCAGTGAGCTTAACTTCAGCTGTCGAGTGATGGACTGCTACATTTACTCCTCATGCCCTCCAATTAGTATGCCACTATTAACAGTAGGTTAACAGTCATTTATCATTATCTGCCATGGATAACTCTATAAACACACACAAACACAAACACACACACACACACACACACACACGCACACGCACACGCACAGGCACACACACGCACACACACGCACACACACGCACACACACGCACGCACACACACAAACACACACAAACACACACAGGGCAAATTAAACACCCACTCTTGAACCACTTCTCCCTCTTTGTTACGAGAGCTTACACACATCTGGATGATAAAGCATAGATGTGCCGCCTCTTACCTTTACTGCTAGAACCCTCTTCCCCAGGAGATGGTACGCTCTGTTAGAAAAGAGAGAGTGTCACAGTTTTCCACTAATCTGTTTGACAGCTAATTCATTAATACTGTCGCCTATAGTAACTGCACATAGATAAGTTAATCAATCCTGTATAAAGAAAAATTTGATACTGAAAGAAAGAAAACATTCACAGTCAATAGCATTTATCATTTAGAACGTCTATATGTACAGAATAATCTAGATGAAATTGTCAAGTCAAGAACTCGTCTAACATGTTTATACTGTTTGTATTCTGATAATAGTCAGTCAATAATACGTGAGGTACACACGTCTATGTTATGAGCCAGATTAACAACATAACAATTACTTAATTATACTGCATGCTCACATATTAGTTTGAGCACCAGAGAGGGAGAGCTTGGCTTACACAAGTAAGCCAAGCTCAGAAGTATGGTGACACTATGTATGAAGGAGATGGATTGAAAAGGAATACAAAATTGTGATCAACAGGTGTGTGTTAGAGAAAGTGACACAAATAGACATATAGACAGACATGCTTATGTGTGCTGGTGAAAGGAACGAACACAAAGTAACAGACAGTGTGTATATATCATTCTGTCCATCGTCTCTTCTTTCCTCTCTGACGCAGTTAGCACATGCTTGCATACGTATTCGATTATGTGAGTGATTAATGTGGAAAAGATGGCTGATCTAGGTTCTGACCCAGACACCTTGTAAATGCCACAGCCCTTTAATTAATGACACTTCTATGTGACGGGCCGGCTAACGTGCCTCATTTAGACCAGGGACATTCAATCCAGCTTGACCCGTCAGCGCCGAGCAGGTAGACGTTACCTTGAAAGACTCCATCGTGAACTTGTTTATTGAGGACAAATGCCATTTGAAATGTTATGATGGAGCCAATTCCAGGAAATTACACTCCTCTATATCTAAATGTAGACAAGCCAAGTCCCAAACTGATGTCTGAAAACATCATGCAGAAAAAGTATTCTTTATAATTTGTAATCCATCTATAATTGTGTAAAGCATCTTGACATAGTTTCCCTTCTAGGTGCAATTAAACGTCGTTTAATGAAGGTACTGATGCTTAAATTTGGCAAGAGTTAACCAATATGGGAAATATTCCAGGAGTGAAGGAAATACACTGAATTAGTAAATAGGAAGTAACGTGGCTGGAATTATTTATGCATATTAAAGCTGAAATATAGCCATGTCCTAATTCCAAACAACATAACAAAGGAGGACGTCACATCACAACTTGCCAACGTACACAGTTATTCTGTAATAGGTAACATATTTCAGGTTTTGCTTGCTTGCTCTAGATCTAGTCTCTGTCCTTGACCTCCGTCAGCCACCCAACAGGACGAATGATTGAAGGCTGACAGGTCCGAGGTCAGGGTAACGTAACCGTAGCGACAGTTGGGAACTGCTCCTGACCGCGGTAAACGTGTCTCTATACAGTGTGTTATTTAAACTTCAGAGCCTGCTGTAATGAAAGCTCCGTCATGTACTATTCATGGGCCTCTCAGTGGCAGCCATCCGAACACACACACACACAGGTTTGGGTTACAGAAGGCACCAGACCATACACTCTCTCCATCTCTGACTCCCTCGCTCACCTGAGATGACCCATGGCCAGGTGTTGACCTCAGCCAGAGAGAGAGAGAGAGAGAGAGAGAGAGAGAGAGAGAGAGAGAGAGAGAGAGAGAGAGAGAGAGAGAGAGAGAGAGAGAGAGAGAGAGAGAGAGAGAGAGAGAGAGAGAGAGAGAGAGAGAGAGAGAGGGGAGAGGCCAATAGCACAGAGTAGAAGGAGAGACAGAGGGCATGATGATGAGGTAAGTATGAGGTCATGGTCTCAATTTTTCAATACACACAGATAGATCACATAACACTGACTGGCTTGTTATTCATGGTAACAAATAGTTGATTGGAAAATTAAAATATATATTTCTACACCAAATGTTAATATCTCCCCTTAATTCCTACATTACATAAATGTCACAAATGTCATATTTTTCCTTAAACATAGCATAATTCTTTACATTTTTTCCATCTCTCTACCCTCTCTCTCTCAAAGTATGACAGTTTTTGGCATGACAGAGATTGGTCAGTTGAAGAAGAATCAGTTCAATACATTAAACCGCAATTCAACAGAGTGAATATTATAATGCATTAAATGCATTCTTAAAACACTTCCCCTAATATTCTGGGCATATTTCTGCATTACTAATGCCGCTCCTGTATTCAACTGATACTGAGGTATGTAGAAGGTACATAAACATTTGTTTTATTTTAGTATTTAAAAGTGGTTTTGACTAATGCAATTGATTCTGATTTATAGTATTTCTTTACATAATGAAGAAAATGTGATAATAATAATAATAATAATAATAATAATAATAATAATAATAATAATAATAATAATATATTCAATAATATAATGTTATAAATCTAACCAACTTCTTTTGACTTTGTTTTTCCAGGAAAAATGTGTATAAAAAACAAAAGAATTTCTTCTCAGGACTACCAAACTGTGCCATATCATTTTATTAGAAACAATAAAACAGCAGACTATAAAACACCATATACACACTTGCACATTTCCACTACACACAATTCTGGCTGTAATGACTCATTGAAAATGACCTACAAAAAAAATAGACTAATGAACAAATTAGAACTCCAAAAAGGTCTTTAACGCACATTTTTAGAACACGGTTCAGTTTAGTCAAGAATGGCTCCTCTTTTTTTTAACCACGAGAGTCCACAGGATTCAGAGCACTTAGGCTTTACTGTCCTATAAAGTGGAGCTCACAACAGGCTGAGATCACAGCACAGTCTGGAACACTGCAATAAACCACAGGATGCGTATTGATCTATTACTGGATCAACATCGCAGAACAATAACCCTGTACTGCCGTCTAATCGTCAGTGGCCACCGCTCATAAACAGGATCCGGGGTTTAAAGGCCGAGGCTGGGATCATGGCCCATTCACACATCATCGCTGGGTTGCCAGGTACTCAGGGCTATTTAAGTGACTTTCAGGCTGTTGAACTCGCACACTGAGGCTGGCTAAGACATATGATAAAATGCAAAGTAAGGTAATCTGCGTCCGTTTTCCAAATGTAGTTTCAAACACCCTAGAGGCGAAGCCGGATTGTCTTATTTTTGTAAACTTGTGGGTGTAAGCAAGAGGCATGCTCTGACACATAATAACAGTACACCTGGAAGCACAGCAGGTTAGGTGAACACATTTATTTTTTAAGGAAAGCAATTTAGGCTAATGCCCCAGGCACTGTAGTGTAGCGTAGTGTGATGGTTACAGAAGTGTTTATTTTACATAGCGCAGAGAGTGTGCGTATGTGTGTAGTAAAGGTGACCAAGGACAGTGGTTGTAGATGTATGGCTACATGGCCTTGTTATTCCCATGATACACACTGAATTATATTATGTCAAATTTCAGTCAGCAGATGAAACACAAACCAAACGTATTTACATTTGCCCTCAATAAACAACCAAAACATAACCTGTAAGAGTATTCTCAATGGCGTTCGTGTAAGTACAACGGATATGAGCAGACGCCCAAGTGATAAACAACCCACAATTAATCTCTACATACTGAAAACAAACCAGTTCTTAAGAAACTCTGAGTCCTGGAGCTGAAGTTGAAGTATACTAATCAGCAGGCCCACATCAAACTGGTCAAGAAATACCAGCTTCTTATTGTTACCAGCTTATTATTATTGGGGACAATAATGGGATGGACGGATTTTCTGCGTAGCTCAGGTTGCAGCATGGGCTTTTCTTTAAATAAAAAAATATGAATCCTACTGGAACATTTTCCACCATCTTTCTGATCTATTGCCATGTCATAATATAATCCCCCACCAGGCCCTGACTTTAAATACCCCAACTGAATATACAGAATATACACGTAAATTACTGATATCAAATGACTTCAGACAAACCATTTTGCCCATCTTACTATATAGTGTCCATCTTATTTTATACACTTGTATATTACAGAGCATACATTAATTATTTTCATTTTATTCCAATCAAATGAGTTTAGCTGAATGATGATTGGTCATATCTATATTATTCACAGTATCCATTAAAAAGAACCTAAATTAGTTCAGGTTCTCAATCTCGAAGTATTTGAGCTTGAGATAGCAGATAGCAGTGAATAGGTGTCCTGTCATGTTATCCGCTTGGTAGCAATAGATCATTCGGGTAATAGAAACTGGCGTCACAGGAGTCAAACTGAATCAATTTCATTCCTTAGCGCCAAAAATCGATATTACCCGCATTTGGCAACCTTCACTTTATAAAATAAATAATCATCCCAGCCCCAGCTGCCTGTCAGACGCTTTGAACAGCCTGAGTGGACACCGGACTATTGAGTGAGTGTGGAGTGTAGGGAAGATGAGAAACTCATAACTAAACAAGATACAGTACATGTCCTTTTGCTTCAATTACAACGTGTTCATAGTGGCTTCATTCAACAGTAATGAAATGGAATTGCCAGGGAAGAGATAAGTGCATGATGAGTCCAATTAAAATTCAAGGTAAAGAAGAGGTGAAGAGCACTCACTTGTATACGGTTCCCCCATTTCCATGGCCAAGCTGCTCCTGGTACTGGATGTCTTGTTCATTTATCTTAAAGATTAAAAAAAAAAAGAGAGAGAGAGAGAGAAAGAGAGGAGGAGGAATGAAAGATAGATACAGAAAGGAGAAAGGACACACAGCCATAAAATAGAAAGATGTCACTAGGGAACAGAAATATCTGGGGGAGGAAAAATGCAACCGCAGGCCATAAACAACGGGTTCGGCTCTCGGGTCATTTCAAGAGGAGCAGCGGCACGGGAGCGGGATCAATAACAACATTTGCTGTCCAATTTAGAAAAGGACAAGTTTGGGGGTGGGAAAGATGGCAAAACTAACGACCATTTGTTTACCTGTGCTGTCTTGCTTAACTCTGACAAAGGCTGTCAAAACATGTATAAAACAGTTTGGCCCCCTGCTGACACCGGTGGGCTACAGGGAGAAGTTTGTCCTCTACTAGCAAGATACACAGACTGACCTCCTTCAACTCCAACACACATAAAATGTGAACCATCTCCTTGAACCAACACATATTTCTGGGATATGTCTGAACATAATAAGTTTTGGCAGTGTACCTATAAAGAACATAAAATAATTTAAGGTCTATATTAAGAATGTGAATGCTAACCATTCACACAATTAACAAACCAAGGTCTGGTAAGAAAACCACGGCACAGGTTGTTTCACAGCAGAAATGCTCACAAATACCACGGTTCAGTGCTGTGGGAAGACTTGGCTGACCTGTTCGATGTCTGGTTGTTAGTACATCAGTGGTTTCTTTCTTTTTTCATTCTAAATTGTTGTAATGGCTATGCCCTATGCTTGTGCATTGGCTCTGATCGATTTTCCCTCTCTTCTCAGCTTCAACATGGCTTTATTTTCTCCCATAGACATCTCTCTGGTCTTCATGTTCGTTTATCCTTTTTAACAACAAATGCAGTCTTCACAGGTGAAACCCAGAGCTCAAACCTTATTAAGCTATTAATTGTTTAAACAATTAATCTAACAGAGCACATCTGGGCAACAAGAAACACTGGTCAATCACATGTTCCAATATTTTTGATCACTTGAAAAATGGGTGGGTTCAAACAAAAGGTGCCATGTTCTAATTTGTTTAACACAACTAGATGTAAATATCAGGAAATGAAAGCTGAAATTCTGATCGTCTCATATTCAGAGAGGGGACGGTATGTATGTAAATGCATACGTCCCATTAAGTGATGTTTGATCTGATTGTCTGATCAGGATGACAGCATGTCAATAACCACTGATAAGTGTGAAACAAGTATTTTCCCCACACAGCTGAGGCCAAAACTAAGTTAATACCTTACTGTCAAGCCTCATTTTAACTGGGAAATATGGCACTGACTCCAGTGACGGTCCATTGATTAGGGGTGTGTGTATGTGGTACTAGAGGCCACAGCTCCCCGGCTTGTGCTTGTTACAGGTGTCACATGGGGCCTGATTTACTTAATTGTCTATCTGACACTGGCATCTCCACACTGACACATGCCGTGCTGCTGGAGAGAGAGGAGAAGCTCAGAGCAGCAGAATATAGATAATACAGGTAACAGTCTGTCAAGATAAAGATCTCAAATGGACCATGGAGAAAAGGGACGCGAACTGCTTTTCAATAGGCAATCAATAAGAATCTATTGACACACATGCGCACCGCGGTCAGTAGCACACAGCAAGTCGTCACGTGCCAAGTACTGTATAGACTGAGCATAAACTGCCATTCCTTTAGGATATCACAGAATATTTGATTAAAAAACAGCTCAAGCTGAGTTTAAGATATGCTGGCAGCTTAGATTATCCATAGGTCCATAGGTATCCTAAAGTTTTCAGTGCTACTTAAAAATGTCATTTAATATTTTATATTATAATAAACACTTCAAAATAAGTAACAGGTATCGAAAATTGTCTACTTATGCTTATTCTAAAGAAAAAAAAGTACCTGTACCGTCAAAGTTTGTTTAAAAAAGTTTACTTTAAAATTACTTTTATTCAATTTTCCCCCTACTTTTGGTTGTATTTGCACTTTCCCAAATAGCTCAACTAGAATAGAAAACATTCATTTAAACACCACAATTGAAATACAGTAAACCGACAGAGACCAATATGAATGAAATGTCTATCAGACTGGATGAGGCAGGTTAATATCTTTTTAATAATCTAATAATTAAACAGATTCTTATATTTTAATGTTCCAGCTATTTAAACATTTGTTTAAACATATTTACTATCCTTGGTCCCGTAAGAAAACAGCTCATGCTACAGATTGTTTGATTTTATTTAAAATAATTGTGATGGGCAGTGGGATGGGTATCAACTAACAGCGAGAATACAGAACTTGTATACGGCAAAAACTTTAATAAAAGCGTTATTTCTTGTGTTATTCCCAAAAATGGCCTTTAATGCTGATAATATTAGAAGATGAATAAAGGCAGTATAAAGTATATCTGTTATACCAATGGATAATGTGTGGATTTCGTGTTATTTTCAACAAACAGAGCAGCCTTGTTGCTGAATATAACAAAATAACGCAAAGACTAAGGATAATTTAAAACCTTATAACTGAGACAGGATACAAACCGAGCAGTCAATGGATTAAGGGCCTAACTCAAGCATAGGGATGTTGGGATTTAAATTTCTGATCAAATTAAGATTTTTTAAGGAACTGTGGACACGTAGTCCAAAGTGGCTAAGATGCTGGCGGAGAATTTTAATAACTCACCAACACACTTATATAGTGAAGTAGGAAAAACTGTACTGTAGCTATGTAAGAGTTTCAGGAAAGGCAGTCAATCATGTTTATCAGAACAATATATTGAGAACATATAAAAAGAGTATAGAATTTTCATACCTGGCCATTGGTCAGTATCTTTTTCAGCTCTGCAGAGGATTTCTTTAAACTGTTAAGCAGAAAAAATATGTAAGAGTAGAACATCGTTTTCACTTTCTATTCAATAATTTCTATACAAGACAAATTACACCTAGTGAATAGGATGTTTAATGAAGAGCTCCCACTCACACCCTAATATAATTTTAAGTCGATTCTGCTAAATCTGTGTGGAGAAGCCAGATCCCAGGTGTGAATTAATCTAGATCAATGTTCTTCTTTATCAGTATAGTGTTCCCTGCTCCAGCTCACCTGAGTCATCTTGTAAGGAAGCTGATAACTGGCTGCTTAATTGAGTCAGGCGCACTGGAGTGGGAACACACACCAGCCTTCACACCAGACTTGGAGTGAATAAAGCAGGTCTAGATGTGGTCAGAATAGCCAAAATAAAGCACCACATGGCCCCGAGGTAGTTAATGAGAGCTCATTTGTACAAGTGGTGGCTGGATCACTAGTTTTTATTTGTACCCAGGTTCAATTTAAACCTGGCCAAATGTTTCTCCGAAATGCACAGGCTGTCTTTAAGGTCCGTAGCTCTTCATTGCTAAGCTCCAACAAGAGGAACGGTAAAATGAAAGGAAGTAAATGGCTAATACACACAGTCTGACTCACCTATTGTTGGACAGAGACTCGGCAGGAGAGGATCCTCGGCTGCTGGACGAGCCATGGCGTGTGTTCACCTAAAAGAAGACAAAGTCCATCAACACCCTCGCCTAATCGTGACGAAACACAACAACAAACCCACAGGTCACTGGGGCAAAGAAAATGAAAGAGAGGGAAAGAAAGAGACAGTAGTGCAAAATTAAAGATGTCTTCTGAAAAAGAATAATTACAAACCAACATGACGTCCTTTATTTATCATTCAAAAGGAAGGTTTACAAGGCTAGTTGTTCTTAGATCTACATCTCACCAACTGGGACCAATAAAAAAAGACAGAAAACAGAAGTGACTAAAAATAACTAGCCTAATTGAGGTCTTTAGGTCATGGTGGCTAGTCCAGCAAAGCAGCAATTCGCTTGTTAATTAGTATCATTTAAATGTATACAGCTTCCACCACAGTTTAAAGCTAATTAACTTTAGATTAAAACAAAGGACAAAACCAAAAAAAGGTTACAAAGACTTAGTACAAAGCAACTGCTGGACTGTGATTTGGTTGACACAAAAATATACATCATATAAGTATATGAGAGCAGCACATTCATGACTAATGACGGAATGTTGAAGAATGGAATAAGAGAGGAAACTCAACTTTTCTAAATCTCTAGAAGGGCAAAAGTAGAGATGAAAATGTAAAATAAGAGACACAAAGCACAAATGTCTTGACTCCAATTGACATTTCAATAAGTGGTACACAGCAGGACGTGACGTTTCAGAAACAATCATGGATATGCCTACCTTGAGGCCGTGGATGTTCCGGTTCCCAGGAGTCTTGCCGGCTGCAAAAGTAATTGGTCTGGATTGTAAAGCACATCAGGGCCAGAGAAAGAGACGCAATAAAGGAATATTTGAAATACTTGGGGCAGAAAATGGGGCTGAGGGAAAAGTTAAAATAATTAAAGAGGAATTCCGCTGATTTTTCTGAGATGCTACATTATTCGCTCATTGAGAAAAGTCATTCAGATTGTTTAGATGAAACAGGCACCACTTTAGGAGAAACGTACAAAGAAATGTGCACAATGGGGGAAATAGGAACAAGGGATTGGAAGCGTTTAAAGCCTCTAAAAGCTACCTCTGAAAGTTATTACACGAATGATTACAAATACATTGCCTAAAGCCCTGGAGACTTTTTAGGCTAATTTTATGTTAAGGGTTTGTATAAACTATAAGCTAGTGTTTTGCTGTCACTGCGATTCATGTTCTCAAACCCAGTCTCCTGGGGTGGACAAATCAGTAGCCCGGTCACCTGGGACAAACAGATTTTTTGTCTGGACTATTAGCTTTTAGTAGTTTTATTACTATTTTTTACTCATCGTTACCCGATGGATGAATTATCATGCACAAATGAGAGATGATATTTTCATAATCTAGAATGGAACATGAAGTGAAACAAAATAAAGTGTATCAAGTGCATCATATGACTCTGTACTCACCTCACAGTTACACATACGAAGAGAAAATAAAGATGCTAGCCAGAATTATATTTTTACGTGTAATGCGAGGACAGAACACCACAGCTCATAAGCAAAACGTTTGCCAATAACTTGGTGACAACAAAATGTACCTTTATCAGGAGAGGAATGGGACTATGGCTACACAGTCATCCCATAGCTTGCCATAAAATTACTACATTACCTTGAACCCCTACCACTTGTTAGCCTAGTCACTGTGGTTTTAGTACATTTACTTGTCTGTGTGCTAGCTAACGAATTTATCATTTGTCCACTGATGAAATCGGAAAACCATGATGAACATTTGTGTTATTACTATATAACCTATAACTAAGAAACATGGAAGTTGGAAACAAACAACATTTTAGTGTTATCAACATTACATAACACCCAGAAGAGGCATGTAGCCAAACAAACTGACTAGTTACAGAAATCATTACCCATGATTTAAATCACTGCAGGACTGTGTTGTCGTCTTGACAAGTGAATTCTGATGGCACTTTGAAAAGTCTGTGGAATTCCCTTTTAAAGCTCATTGCAGGATGTGGAAAAGTTTTTAAACAAACAAGACTGCATGTTACACCTAACCTGGAAAATTAGAAACCATGATTTCACCCAAAAGCCAAGGAGCAAGTGTTATTTTAGATTAGTTTCTGAAAGCAGCAAGTTACCAACACTACATGAATTGCAGTATGAAATATCTGAAAAGCCCAGATTAGCTTTGAGCAGACTCTTTCAGGTTTAACTGGAATTGGATGGGAATGGCACAGACACAGATTTTACTAACCTCGAGGAAAGATCTGCAGTGGCTCAGGTAGGAGTCCATTCATGCGCTGCTCCATCACCGTATTGCAATACTATATAAACACACACACATATAAGTATTATAGTTCTTTGTTTTATGGTTCTTGATGGTCATAGGATGTGCTGGATCAAGTGCTATTTTATACACCTAAATAATGAAGGTGCAAGCCATATATTTATATTAAACCAAATTTGTAGTGATGTGTTTACAACTAGAACAATTCATGTATATTGTCAAAATACTAGACTTTTTTTTAGACGTTTATTTCAATACTTGCTATCTTTTCATTCATATATCAATGTAATAGTCTTTTTTAATTTTTAAATTGTCTATTGCTTTTATGTTACATATAGTAAATATAAAAAATTCTACACACCCCTGTTAAAATGGCAGGTTTAAAAAAATAAATTAAAAAATTCAAGATAATCACCTTTAATATGATATAGCAATCAGCAAAATTCAAGTGAAAAACAACTAGAAACATTTTACGAAAAAAAAAAAAAAAGACAATGAAAAAACTTACAATAATCTGGTTGCTTAAGTATGCTTAACCTATTGCTTGTAATGCAACACTCAGTCTTTTTGGAGTCTACCAACATCTTGATTTGGCAATTATATTCCACTTTTCCTTGCAAAAATGCTCCAGATCTATCAAATTGTGAGGGGATCTCATGTGCACAGCCCTCTTAAAGTCATTCCACAGGTTTTAGATTGTTCCAATACACTGATCATCTTCTTCTGAAGCCATTCCTTTGCTGACTTGTGCTTCGGGTCGTTATCATGCTGGAAGGGGCCTGCAGCTTTGGTGCCAAAATAGATTGGTATTTGGAGTTAACCATGACTCCCTCTATCTTCTATAGAGTCCTATTCCCAGATGCAGAGAAGCAACCTCATAGAATGATGCTGCCACCACCATGCTTCATCATAGGTATGGTGTTCTTTGGGTGAAAAGCTGTCTTGTTTTTGTGCCAAACATATCTTTTAGAATTATGCCCAAAAAAGTTCTACCTTTGTCTACCGTCTATAGTCATAACTCTATCGTTAAATAAACAGGACCAACCAATATATGCATATAGATCATACACAAGTCATATACATTCTGCTTTTCTAACACACAAACACACACCTTGCCTCCTGCCAAAAGGACATTTCAATTGATGCTTATGTTAATGGAACCATCTGGCTCTGAGACGGGCCGCCCCGCCTTTCTGTCGAGCACAAGACCTTTGTACCCAGACACAGGCCCCGATCACACACAATCAACCTCCTGCAACCACAAATCCAGATGGATGTGGCCGGGGGAGGGACGGCTGTGTGTCTGTGTGTGATTGAGAACATGAGCTCAAAAATCAACACAGTAATTTGACACTATATAAAAATCGAAAAAGTATAAGATTGGAGCAATTGGCCAATATGAACATGTAAATGAGAAGCTAGAGAATGGAATATGTTGTAATTAATGTTACAATAAAACAAGAACAAATTTGTCCTCTACCACACAGGCCTAACAGGTGTGTGGATTTCTGCAAAACTGGGGCATTAGAGCAGTTTCCCAGCTCAGTCCTTATGGACCCCCAATCTTAAACAGACTTAATCAAGGTGTTTGGATTTGGGTTGAAAATGAACTCTGTGGGAAAGGATATATACAGGACCATGACAGATTATCAGTGTGTTAGAGCCATGTAGTCAGTACTCTACAGAACTTGATGACCTATTTTCAGATGTCTTGGGAGCAAGAGTAGAAGATCTGCAGCACTGGTACAGAAGCTGTTGTGCATCTTGCAAAAAAATAGTGGAAATGGAAATAAATGTCTGAGGACTGAGGAGATGGAGGAGAAAAAAAAGGGGGGGGAACATAAGAGAAAATGGAGACGATAAGGCATGAAGAAGGGAGAAGGAGAAAACCAAGAAGATGAAGGATAACACAGCAAGAAAGGAGAAGAGAAGCCGACATCAACTGACAAATCACCAAATAGGTCAAGGACAACTATGAAGGAGTACGATTTTAGTACAAGTCGACTGATACTGTGAAAATATTTGAGATGTGGGTTTGGTTATTTCACCTTAAAACCTAAAGTGGAGCATTTCTGAATAAGTATTGCGACACACAAGCTCCTGAATTTAGCAAGAGTAGAATTAATACAAAAAAAGCATAATGTCCAAATTACTTAGAAACAATGGGCCTCATTTATCAAGCTGGATACGAATGGATGTATTTGTAAATCGTTTGTATGAGCGTTTCCACAAAAAATTTGGTATTCATGAAAATCCCGGAAATTCAGAAACACTTTTGTATCCTAGTCCTGCTCCTGAGTGTGTTTAAATTTACACATAAGAAAACGAACTAATTTAAACACCTCGACTGATTGGCTGTGAATCTTCTAATTTGAGATGTGTTGCTGCATTTTTATATACGGATTACGCTGTATGCCTGAAGGACATTAAGGAAATAGCACACAGTCAACCAAAATCCATTTTAACACAAATAAGGCTAGTTGTTCAATTCATGTGAAAAAAAGCAGGATGTGCTGGTCTGTGCAGATGGCAGCTGTAAGCCAAGGCTTGGCTTAAATGGCAGAATTGATATTACTGGAAGAGTTAGCACATTATGCCCTTAGGAGGCAATGGATATTTAGAGACTGGGATGATTTTTTTGATGAACGCTGGCTTATAAATCGGTTCAGTCTGACATGGCATCTGGTCAAGTGTAAAAAGCTTTGTCATGGTTTGATGTAACTATAAATATTTAAAAAGTATGACATACTATTCATTAATTAATCAAAAATTGGAATCCTTGGCAAACTGCCGTGGTATAAGAGGAATAAAACACTGTTATAGAGAAAACAACTTCGCTGTAACACTTAATTTTGCTGCATTGCACTAACCTACCTCGTCGTTGATTACTTTCCTATACTAGCATGGCCCTGTCGTGTTTTGTTCCTTACTTAGTTCACTTGCAATTATAACAGTTCTCATTCTAACTCTGCTTAATAGAATTGCCATATCTTTTCATCAATCTGGACTGAACTGGGACTGGTGAGAAGTAGAACAGGGTCAGGACAGCAAATCTGTCTATGCAGTTTTCTCGCATTTCTTTATGCAAAGCAGTCAGAGCCAGTAGTGCATTTCTTTCCTTCTCCTCTGTGTGTGTGTGATAAATACATAAGTGTACATGAAGGCACGCTGTAGAAGCAGAGCTGCTGCAGCTGTTATATTAAATGCCCTATTTATCACTGTCACCTCACAACTGCCTCTCTCTCCTCCTACACTTCTCTCGTTCCATAACGCTCGCTCTCTCTCGTTCTCGCAATCGCCTCCAGCAATGTGCCTCTTCCGAAAAAATGTGTGTTCAGACACTTACACCTTTAATTTTCCGCTCCACTTCTTTATTGATTAGGGGCACAATTACCGACTAATCTGTAGCAGTGTATTAAAAGAAATCCCCCTTTGTTGGACAATAACTAAAGGCATTTTGATCAGAGGCTGAATGCTCGGTGCCAGAGGGGACACTCGGACCAGACCGTTCTCCTGCTGGCGCCGCATCATCATTAACACACCCAGAATAGAGTGCTCCTCAATTAGTGAACTAAGACTGGAGGAAAAGAGGTGTGCGTGATGGTGCATGTTGTACTAGACACTGAGATCTTAAGTTTAAATGCAAGGTTTTGTACTAAATATACTGTATAAGAATAGATATTTTTCACTAATATTTTCCCTATACTTGATTCTTATCGTCTTTGTAGCATCCTTGATAACAAAGCTACGTCTCAAATCGAGAGTACTTCAAGGACAATGGAGACGTACAGAAATTTCTTGCCTACGTAGCCTTCAAAGCAGCCGTCTCTCAACTCCTACCGGTTCAACATAATAGATGTCCCTTCATCTGGAATTAATGACATCAAAGCAATTCATACACACACGTCTCAGTGGAGACGAAACAGCCGTGTAGGCAAAAGACCACCGCGTTCGACTACGAATAAAATGATCGCGCACGTTAAACTTCTATACATTGCATTGAACCTGTGACGTACGTGTTTTACATTCCCTGTACACTTCACTTCCTTACACACTTCGCTTCCTCCCAAAAGGCGTACAAACCATAATAAGGAAAAACCCAAGCTTTCACAATCACTACTCTGTGCTTCTCTTGTATGTTTTACGGTTCCAAATAGACATCTGTGACATTTGCATTTAGAAAACAAAAACAAAAAAATAAATAAATAAAACGCTCAGTCTGGTGAAGCAGAGCCGCAACTGGTATAAAAGCAACATAATAAATAAATAAAAAATTCCACCTTTTCATTTAAAATCAGAAATAGTGATTATTGAGCCTGTGGCTAGCGTAGTGACTGTGAGCTGATAGGGGGTAAAAGACAACACCAGCTGAAAGTGGATTTTGAAAAATTCCTCTGCGCAGAGGGGGGCATACTTCTAATGAGGCGGATCTTTAAGTACTGAATAATATATAATAAAAGTTGATAGTTCATTTAGTTTCTGCTGCACTTCAGAGAGAAACGTTCACAAGTCATTACTCCCGACATCCGCAATGTGAACAGTAAGTATTGAGGAATGCATTTAATATTGGCTCAGAGGGAAAACATGAAAACAATACACTAAACAAGGACAAAAGGACAAAATATTACACCACAACAGAGTCCAGTACATTCTTTTCTTTCTGATTAAAACAAACACTAACACATGCACGTTTTAGGCATTCATTCCATTTAATAAATAATTAATGACTTCCACAAATTAAATATGTACCATTACTCAATGTGCATCTCTGTAACTCCATCGTTAACTAGCATGTCTCCATGGCCAATCCACTTGTTTCTAAACCATCCTTCTGAAAAGTCTATTTAAAAAATATATGGCATCAGTACAGAGGCCATACTGAAGAGCCTTTGTGCCCGTCAGTCTCTGTAAAGGATGTGTGGTCCCCATACCCATCAGTCCTCTTGAAGAAAAGGATGATCTCCGTGCTGTCAGTCCCAGCCAAGGAGGCATGGTCTTTGCACCTGTCGGTCCCAGTGAAAGAGGCGTATCCTCTGTGTCTGTCATTCCCATTGGAGAAAGGTGTAACTTTTATGCCTCTCAGTCCTAATGATGGAGGTGTGGCTTCTGCTACTGTTAGTTTCAATCAAGGAGGTGTGTCCTCTGTGCCTGCCTGACCCAGTGAAGGAGGTGTGGCTTCTAACCATCAGCCCCAATAAAGGAGGTGTGGCATCTGTGTCTGCCAGTCCCAATGAAGGAGGCATAGCCCCTGTGCCTGTCAGCCTTTGTGTTGGAGGTGTGGCTTTTTGGCTGTCAGTCACAATGTAATAGGCATAGGAAGGACGTGTGGCCTTTATGCCTGTCAGTCCTAGTGAATGAGATGTGGCCTTTAAGCCTGTCAGAACCAGTGAAGATGTGGCCTCTGTTATCACCAGTTCAAAGCCAGGAGGTGTGGCCTCTGTGCCTGTCAGTCCCAGTGAAGGAGGTGTGGCCTTTATGCCTGACAGACTCAGTGAATGAGGTGTGGCCTCTGTTATAATCAGTCCAAAGCCAGGAGGTGTGGCCTCTGTGCCTGTCAGTCAGAGTGAAGGAGGTGTGACCTTTATGTAGGTCAGTACCAGTGAAGGAGGTGTGGCCTTTATGCCTGTCAGTCCCAGTAAAGGAGGTGTGGCCTCACACTTATTATGGCACATACTCCTCTTTAAGAAAAATGTACCTACTTGTACAATTCATACTGTCCAAAACTGCTTTAAATAAATGCAATACATTTTGACAGAGTTGTTGCCTGCTTTAATTGGATCTTTCATAAATGAATATAATCGTTGACCAGGTATCAGGTTACACGTTGTAACGTTATAACGAGATTATAGTAAAATAGTAATAAATATAGAAATATAGAAAGCATTTTCTCATGAATGATCATCCTTCAGATTTTGAGAAGCACAGTAACATCAGTGTGTGGGCAAATATGATCTGAACTCTGTACTACAGTGTACTACTGAATGTTAGCAGTATGAGTAAGATTACATGCAAGTTCACAAAAATCCTCCAATTAATAGGAAGCATTATCAGTTAGCGACTGGCTCTGGGCTCATTTGTGACTTCACGCCTTGAGTAAAGAAACAGAAATGTAATTTGACGCTTTGCTCCATCGTGCATGCTTAATGCCATGCTGGCACACACGCCTGCCAGGGGTCATGGGTTGCCATGGATACATCAATTGTTACAACCAGAAAAAGGGGCAAGATGAAGATAAAGAGATAAGAAAACACAGCTACTTGTTATCCCTGCCAATCTGCCATGTAATGAGAAGATTTTGCCCAAGGGTGAATAGATGTATAATAAGAGATTTTAATAGCTTTTCCTTTCTAACAAAAACACTCCCAAGACTAAATAGTTCAATTGAAACCAGGCAATGGTTCACACAGTAGTCTGAGGTCAGTAATTATAATTCCTTGGGAACATAAATACTTTGATATAATGAAACAGATATTTTCAAATACATTTTTAATCTTTTTTTTTTTGGCCTGAAAGCATTATTCACCTTGCACACAACCTCATTTTAGTGAAAGGAAAAAACACACAATGTTTATCAATTAAAAATAGTCCTAGTCCATTTTGATTTGCTCTACTCGTAAGAGCAAAATAATAGTCATTACTTCACCTACCATATCTTCAACAGGAAGTGACAAAAATCCATAGAGGTGTCTAATCCATGATGATCTATGATAATGGCATATATTTTTGACCTGACATGATAAATTATTTCCCATGAACATTTTGGCGAAGTATTTTAATAGAAATGGCAGATTTTTTAAACAATACTTTGCAATATACTTGATAACAGAAAGCTGAATCAATACTCACATAGGACAGCATGGCCTTTAGTTCTTCATCACTCCGAACTGTGATCCTGTCACCAACCTCATCCTCATCTAAAACAGAAGAGTTCACCGCAGGGTTCATACACATTCCTAAAGCAAAAATGTAAGCATTTTTCCAGTACTTTCAACACGAAAAAATTACATTTCTGCTCACATAGCTATGTCACATGGCTTTGATGAAATGCTGCTAGATAGTTTGCTGTGTAGATGGTGGTTTCCCTAGCTATCACCTTTAATCTGCATTTTATTTCAGTGCTCTAAAGTGTCATATCTTTGCATGCTATTTGGCACAAATTCTAAATGTCAACATGGCTTTGACATCTTTTCTTGCAGAACATGCTGTATGTAAGTAACTTTTATTTTCTATCTAACTTAATATGAACTGGGTGTAATATGCATTGACTCGGGGTCAAAGCACTGTCTCACTTCAATCGAACTGCGCTACAGCTCACTTGGAATCGGACCAAGGCCAACTCATTCAGATGGTTTCAGGCCAGTTGTTTTGATCCACACCTGAGTGTGATGTCTGTGTTCTTACCTGCACAAACGAACCACACCATGTGGGAAAATGCACTAGGGTTTAATTCAGACAGACTATACACTCTTTGTGAAAGCCATATTCAGACTGGATTAGTTTTACAAAGAGAGGTGCGATAATATAATAATTATCAGTGTAGAGATGGGCAATATGACAATATAAAACCAGTATCATGATACATTACGTCATAATATGATTTTTTGTGATAGTGTGGATATTGTTTTTTTTTTATATCTCACATATACAGTTTTAAAAATATATTTAATTACAATTTGGTGTTAAAATTTTTTTTATTTTTTAATAACTAAAGATTCATTTGAAATTTAAAAAAAAATCATCTTTGCAGAGATTAAATAAAATATGGTCAAACTAGCTTTTAAATGCAACACTACTGTTTTGTTGGCAGTTTGTGAACAAATCTATATATTGTGATATGCACTAAAAAGCCAAAGGTTTGTGGACACCTGACCTTCACACCTATTTGTCATTCTTCCCCAAACTGTTGCCACAATGGTGGAAGCACAAAATTGTCTAGAATGTCTTTGTATGCTGTAATGTAGCATTACAACTTCCCTCCATTGGAACTAAGAGGCCTAAACCTGTTCCAGCATGACAATGCCCCTGTGCACAAAGCGAGGTCCATGAAGACATGGCTTGCCAAGGTTGGTGTAGAAGAATTCGAGTGGTCTGCACAGAGATCTGACCTCAACCTCACTGAACACCTTTGTGTTGGATGAATTGGAACACCGACTGCTCCCCTGTGACCTCACGAACACTCTTGTGGGTGAACGGGCAAATCCTCAAAGCCACACTCCAAAATCTAGTGGAAATCCTTCACAGAAGACTGGAATGTCTTTGAGAATCGTGATATAATATTTTTGTCATAACGCAAACCTCTAGTATCTCTGAGATGATGGTCCCATACAAAGCCATCATGTCAGTTTTTTTTTTTGTTTTTTTTTAATGGAAAGAGTGCTTATAATTAAGGTCTAAACAACCTATAAGTATATGTACACAGTGAAGACGCTTGTCCCTGATTTATAGAGAAATTGCTTATCCTGTGCAAATCAATCATAATTAATTAATATCCCGCCTCCTCCCTGTGTGCATGGAGTTTGCATGTTCTCCCCGTGCTTCGGGGGTTTCCTCCGGGTACTCCGGTTTCTTCCCCCAGTCCAAAGACATGCATTGTAGGCTGACTGGCATTTCCAAATTGTCCGTAGTGTGTGAATGGGTGTGTGAGTGTGTGTGTGTGTGCGATTGTACCCTGTCCAGGGCGTCCCCCGCTTTGTGCCCCGAGTCCCCTTGGATAGGCTCCAGGCTGCCTGTGACCCAGTGTAGGATAAGCGGTATGGAAAATGAATGGATGTTTCTGGAAATCTTATCTCATCCGAAGTGTACCCAAGACTTTACATATCTGCTTGAACACAGTGTACTTTTAGTACTTTTAGACTAGCCCACTAATAGAAGTAATAAAATTAACACTTGTTATACACCACAATGCCCTTGTAAGGTCCTATCTACAGCTTCAGTACAGAGTACAGCCGACAATATTGAATAGCACACGAGTTGTTTTCAGTATCTATAAATCTAGTATTATTGCAGCGTTTTGTCAGTGATATAAATATCTTTAAATAAGCAGTGCTCACATTCAAACGCTGTAATGGTCGCTTCAGGCATCACGTCTCTAATTGCGATCTGCAAAGCACAAATGAAAGACACAATTAGGATATTTATTTAATTCTTTACTTCAGATGGGGGTGAGATTATATGGCTAATGAGGTGGCATTGCGACATCTTTACCAGTAAATCGTTGAAGCTCAAAAGTGACGGACAGTCCACCGATGAGTCCATGTCCCCCATCGGCGTCTTTATCCGGATCACGATCCCTTCAGTGTCCATGGCGCAGACGTTATTCAAAACCAGTAAAAGCATAACAAACGCGTCTGCTCATAATCATAATCTACACACAGCTGCTTTCCTATCCTTACTCTTCAGCTAACAGCTGGGCAACATCCTAAATTCGATCCCTATTAAACAAGCAGTGCACTACATCGCAAATATTTCGCAGTACACGTAGTGCACTTAAATAGGGAGCACAGAGCAATTCGGGATTCACCCCCGAGCTAATATGACTTGCTAGCCAAATAGCCGGCTAGCATGCTAACTAACTGCCGCTAATATTGAAACAGAGTGGGTATATCACCAGCAAGCTCGGATATAATTAAGGAACTCGTTTAATGACAAACTATAAATCGAATGAAGAAATTTGTGACAAGTAAAAGTTATACGTGTGAAGTGTTTTCGCGTGCAAGCTAACTGTCAACAAAACTCAGCGGAAGTTTACCGGAAATGCTCTAAAGTAAACCGGAACACGGAAATGCATGAGTTATCTTTTTTTCCCCATGAGTTTTGTTTTAAACATCGAAAAAAAAGAAAGAAAGAGAAAAAAAGGTTCTTTATTATTAGTGCGCGAAGTCTCGTGAATATATATATCGTGAATTTTTTTTAGTCAGTTTAATTTTCTCTCTCTCTCTCTCTCTCTCTCTCTCTCTCTCTCTCTCTCTCTCTCTCTCTCTCTCTCCAAAAGGGGCTAAATGAGCTAAATGAGAAATTTAATGGAACATTTCACCCAAACATCCTTGGTAATCACTGTCAATGATGGAACAATGATGGATATGGCCTCATAGTGTAAACTATGCTGTAATATCATCAGCAGAGGGTGATTCATTTGAAATTCCATAACTTGCTGTTCCAGTGCACACGGACTGACCATATTCATTCTTTATATAAGGAATAATTGATGACAGTCTGTTGAATTATTAGAAAATAATGCACACCCCGAGGTCGTAATGCCTCAGGTGTAGTACACAGGTGTGCATTATTTTCTAGTAATTCAAAGGACTGGAGTCAATTATTCCGCTTATACCACAGTTACCACACCTCAAGACATTGTTCAGATTTTTATTTCAAGTCAATTGTCAGGTTTTTGTCCTTAAAACGCTCTTGTGTGTGGAACTAATTTATTATGCATCCTATCTCAAGCCTCCTTTGCTAAATCCAAAGCTTCATTTTAGAACTAGTAACATAGGCTTGAGCCATTGATATGCAGTTATTGGAGCGAGAGAGAGAGACAGAGAGAGGTCACAGTTTTTTTTTTTGTTTCATGCTGATAATATAACAATACAAGAAATAAATAAATAATATCAATAAGCCTACTTGTTCACAGGGTTTTTCGTTTTTTATTACTGTAGAAAATACAATAAATATCACACGTGTTCTCTCTCGCTCTAATAACTGCATATCAATGGCTCAAGCCTCTGCTTCGCCTTGTGGCCGCTTTACCACCTCGGGTGTGCAATATTTTTCTAATAATTCAATGGCCATCGTCAATTATTCCTTACTTATTTCTGGAAAATAACTTTTCTGTTATTTCAGTTAACTCAGCGAAGTGATATGGAACTGTAATGCAGTCAAGACCTGACTGGAACTACTTTAGCTTTGCATTAGCTTTGCATTAACATAATTGCACACCATCTGTCAGCCAAACAGAATCGAGAATTCAACAGCGCTGTGGTATAAAGTCCATTATGCCACAGCACTACTGAATTCTCCATTTCGATCGGTCAGAAGGTGTTGATTACTTATAAATAACAGCATGGTTTGGACAGTAGTTCTGATTGTAATTCAAATCACAGGTTTACGGGAACTCCACAAAAGATTAAAGAAAAATTTGTGTAATGTTTCTTATGGTGAAGTCTTCTGTGAGGAGACGCGATTTAGGAGTCTCCAGCATAAACAGTTTGTAACAGTCAGAGGTAAAGGTAAAGCTATAACTTTGAGCTTTTCTGACACTGGAAAATCTTCAGGACAGAGAGCTCTGTGGTTTCTCAGTAACATGGCAAGCTGCACTTTTGGTCTTCTTTACTTCAGAATCAGGAAGCTGAGGCAATGACGGTTTATAGCTGTTATAATGTAAGTGATAATAGGAATTAACTTGTTTCACGGACGTAACCCAATTATTTAGTCCATTGTAAGTCAGCATTGCCCCTAAATATGTCCTTTTTATTCTTTTGGGTGATTCTTTTATCCAGAGTGACTTGGCAGCTTGCCAATGTTGAGATTTGAAGGTTTAATTCTGATCCCACTGCCCATATAATTCTGCTGTTCTTGATGTCTCCTTTTGTTATTACAGCAGTCCTCAAAAATACACATAAAAAATTACTATAGACAAAAACTAGATGCTCTACAACAAATGTCAAGGATGTCTTTATTCACATCCTTTAAACATGTTTGACCTCTCTAATCTAGTTGTCTAAAACAGTGAAATCATGTAAATGATATAAGAGCTATTTATTTCTGGATTAAGAAGCTATTTGGCCATTTGCAGTGTGTTCTGTCTTTGATTAGAATAAATTCCCATGTACCTGCTGGATTTATGTGTTGACATTTTAGTGAAAAGTGTGCAACTCTGTTTCTATTTTCTGAGTTCTTTTAAGTTATGCCATGATATCTGCTTTTGACAGTTTTATGTCTGGTCATAATAACTCTCTTTTGGCTCAGTTTAGTAACTTACTTAATTAGCAGGGAATTGTCTTGTAAATACATCCTAGCTTTGAAGTATTCTGACTCCACTACAAGTTCATTTACAGTACACACTGTATCCTTTGTTTAATATTGGGCAATTAAGTGGTTTTTAATAGCTCATAGTGTTGAATAACCCGAATGACATGTAGTGCTTTGCTGCAGACTGCCTTATTTTTGGTGAATGACAGTCAACTGTCCAGAGAATACAGACCCTGACAGACACTGATGCTTCCACAAGGGGAAGTTTCATCTTTTTTTCTTTTTTTTTTATATACTCATGTAATATTGACCAGAGTAATATGCAATGATAAGCAGATCATTCAGGTGAAATCAACAATGATGGACTCACCGACTGCTAAACCAGCTCAGGTTGCATATCCAGTGTGTGGATAACAATAGTGTGTGTGTGATCTGTCCAGCTTCTAGTTAGCTCTGTCCTCTCAATGGGCTTTCTTTGAAAAGCTGAATGGGAAGTGGAAGAATGCCACTCACAACATTCTCTGCATGCATTTTGTACGAGGACAAAAGCTAAAAGCTTAAATACTCAGCACAGTTAAGTGCAACTGCGCTGTATTCTTGTCTCAAGGTGAAGGTTAAACAGTCTGCTTTCAAACTGAAATGTTTGCAAACTCATTAGATTAATGTTCAGTGAGCATGCTGACCACATCGTTTTTGCAATGGGGGAGTAAAAGTCTTTTGCTGAAGTCCTAAAATAATAGGCCGAGCAGTGACATTAAGCAGGCATTGGACAGTTTGTGCAGGTGAATACACACACCGCGGATGGCCACCCAATTACATACAAATACACACAACCATTAAATTTAACATTGGTGGTTAACCTTCTGTTATGTCAGTATTTTACAAAGAATTACAGCATGTGACGTTGATCTTCATCTTCTCCAATAAATGGCTTGCGTTATTTGTTGCAGGGTAGAAGACAGGCAGAGATGATAATGGAAAAGTAAGGTTAATGCAGCTAGCAGCATAGTGCTAATGAGGAAACAAATGCAGGTGGCAGTTTGTCAAACTGACCCTCAGAGGCCATATGTTACGGCCTCGTGCTGGTGTGAATTTAAACGTCCAGTCAGCAGTTCCAATTATCAGAAATCAAACTTGGGAGATGGCTCCGAGGAGGGTCTGAGGGAGTGAGGGCGAGAAAGAGGGCCAGCACACAATGGTTGGTAATTAAAACCCATTTTATCAGTCTAAACTCTCTCTGTTCTCTCTTACACCATATTGACAAGCTGTTTAGCTGACAAGAGGCTACATTTGACTTCAGACATATGAGCTGGAGGTATTTAACTTTGTGAAGGCTGAGGAAAACAAATATAGGCCAGAGAAATCAGCCATTAATGGAAAACTCCCATCACTCACACTACACAACCACCAAACTCTGATTTCCTTCATTTTACAAAATCTTCTACCACTGATAAGCACAAAAAAGTCATAAATTAAGAAGTGAACCACAACAACGCGCATTTCTATGAAGGCCAAAGTTCTCTGATGAAAAGGTATTAGGAGGTACGATTACACTGTATGTACAATTTTGACCCCCCTAAAACAGCTGATTTATGGTGTCTTCAGAGATCACAGATAATGCTTGACATTCATTTATACTTGTGTGCTATCAATAAAAAACCTCTCACACTCTGTTTGACATAGACCACCAGATTTATGGCGATGTTTTACATCTAGTATTACACCAAATGTTATTTACTCTGAAACGGTACATTATTTATACATTGCATAATGATAATATTTCACAGCATTCATAAATCCAATCTGCAGCTCAATATAAAATAGATATTTTAGTTAGAAGCATTAACAGACTATGATGCATATTTAGGAAAAAAGACAGATGCTATTAATGCTGCCGAGATCATGGAGCTCATCTGACACATCTATTCTCAGAAAGGCGTAACAAAGTTGTGTTTCAGGTCAATGTTTGATGCTGAGTGAGGTAAATGATGCTTAAAGAGCAGGGCCAGGATTAAAGCTACAATAACACTTATATACATACAGTTATATCCATTTGACATGTGAAATCTGCTGCTGTGATGCTCTCCTCACATAAACACAGTGTACTAAAACTTGAAATGGGCATCTATTTTTAAGTGAGAGTGTTGCACAGTTGTTTAAAATAGGGTTGGAGATTAAACAGTCATCATATAGATAATATGACCCACAACCTAATCCATGGTCTGTGAAATATAGGCAATGTAGTTGTTAGCAGTATGTAAATGAGAATGAACTGCAATATGAACCTCCATCTATCTTCTGTACTACTTATCCTACACAGGGTCACAGGGGAGCGTGGAGCCTATCCCAGGGAACTCCTGGCACAAGGTGGGGACACCCTGGACCCTAAGCCACCATGCCCCCCAATATGAACATTTAATTGGAAAATTGTTTTCCGTTATTAGTTTACATAATTCATCCTATATAACTTAATCCATGATATTTTTTTTAATCTAAAAAGTGGTTTGTGGTCAATTTCAGTTTGGATCCTTAGACTAGAATATAGGATAGTTCAGTTCCTTCACTGTGTTCAGTTAATGCCAGCTATTACTCCTCATAATTCCTGCAAATACCATAACATTCTTATAGCAATAATACAATTAGCAGTACAACTGAAGATCCAGTTGTCTACAGACATATCTGAATAAACGTATAGTCTAAATAAAGTCCAAATATACTAACAGTGAGAAACTGTACAGCATGTTAAAGAAATAATAATTTGCTCAAAGAAAGCAAAAAATACTACTACTGTACTGCAGGACGTACTATTTAAGCACAAAATGTGGCATGTCTTCCTCTAATTTATACATATACCATATATACATAATTAATATTATAAATGTAATTATATAGTGACTATATTTTTTTCACTGTTTTAATTTAATTCTTTTGTTACTTCTGAGATAGCATTAAGTATATCTTAAAGCTTAAAAGCAAAAGCTGAAGCTAAATTGAAAGCAGAGGTCCTCCTGTCATGAAAAAGTGTTTGCTGCATGTATAGCTCCTGAGCTCTGAGCTTTTAAATGCTTGGCTGCTGCATGACTGCTGCAATGTGTACATGATAAATAGCATTATTATAAGTATATTAAAGAGTCAGAAGAGTCAAGTCCTTTTAAATGGGGTAATTTCTACCGTGATGCCATTGCCAGTGACCCAGAGCTCTGCGCAAGTGGATAGAGGTGTGTTGCACATAATGCAAAGCCATTCTGAAAGCAACGCTTATTCATTACTTTAAACACTTCTGCCATGCCAGGCTAATGAGTGCTTGAGTCCTGACCCTGCACTGCCACTGAAGATTAACAACCAATCAAACATGATACTAATGGGTCACAATATACACATATGCACACATTCGAACACACACACACACACACACACACACACACACACACACACACACACTACAAATACAAATGCTCTATATAATATTGCTGATAGAATGCTAATAGGAAACTCACAGTAGCATATTTGCACTGATATGGCAAGAGAAATGTGTTTTGGTACAAATCGCAACATTTACCAAGACAGAGAATTTATTATGTTTATTATGTTTATTATGGATGTTAATTTTTCAGACCTGTAAAAATGCATAATTTGTTAAGTCAAACTGATTCCCAAAAGCATCACAGCAAAAAATATCATTATTGAATGGTCGAGGGAGCATCACACTGAACACTCTCTCTCTTTCTCTGATTTTGCAATCAGGAAGTAATCTTTTTTTTAAATGCCAGTTTCCAGTTTTTTTCTCTCTCATAACATAGACAGTGTAAGCAACGCGCTGATGTAAAACACACATTCATTAATGTCTCAACAAGATTACAGCACAATAAGCAATCAGTGCAATAAACAAAATTACATACAGACATAAAATAGCAGTTTAAGGTGTCAGAGAGGAAAGTGGCATCCTGATTTAGTGCAGTATTGATCCCAAGATGGCTCCCGTCTGTCCAAAGAGGCGTGTGATGGGCAGACTCCAGAGGGACGTTTACCACGTCTGTAAGAATCAAACCACATTGTCAGACATAACAAAGGCGGCTGACATACGAACCGTGGATTGTACCTGTTTTCTATAGCACTGCATTTTCATTAAAAACCACAGTTGTGCAGCTGAGGCCCCCTCCAAAGCCACAATACAGCGGCAGAGCCCAAGGGCAGACGCCCATGACCCGCCGCTAGCCATAATAAAACAAGGTGGCTTTCTGCAACAGGTTTGAATGTAGATGGAGGTTTGAAAGGGCATCGGGTTTGTACACGTGTCTGCTGTTTGGGTTTCATCAGTCTGTGGCTTTTTTACTTTAAGGTTTTCAGACAGAACGGCCCTCTGCTTTTGTCTGCCCTTGTTCTTTTGATGTATTCTCCTGATTCACCATTAAAGGACAGAGATAATATTACATACAACTGTGCCCTAAATAAAGTTGGCTGGCTCTACAGAAGATTTGTGCCATAAGTCAAACATTTGAAAACACAATGGGAGAATTTTTATTTAGTCCCGCGCAGATGGGTACCTTGGTTTATGTGAGTTCTAGTGTAATTACAGGGCAAGAGTTCACCCCATAAGAACCAGTCAGTGACTCAAAATGCTTGGCTGTCAACCTCGGAGCAGACCAGCCACACATTTCTGCTGTCACCTCGATTTTACTTGACTTCAGAGGGCAGAGACAGAGAGGGGAAACACGCTGTAGTCAACCGTATTATTTTAGCAGGAGAGATGAGGGCTAACATGGGCTAACCTATCAAATGAGATTCCAAATGCTATAAAAGATATGTAGTTATATGAGAAGACCCCCGGTAGAAGCTTCTTTCTGTATCTATTGCATCCAGTGCTGCTCTCTAGTGGTAGTGGTAACAGAGTCAAAGCCATGTATACCACGTCCAAAGCATTTTGGCTTTAGGCACATCATACTGTATATCAGATATATCACATACAGTACTTCCCTATATCATGGTATATATTCTGGCATAACATCCAGAAATATATCAACTATGACAATAACACCCAGTAATATACATGCAAAATCACCAAGTGTACTGCCCTCTAGCTGTTTCAAAAGTCAGTTTAAATCTATAGGACGTATGTTTTATCCAGATTGCTGTGGTTTATGAGAAAATTACGGCTGGTGTGTCATACACACCACTGTATGATACAATATTAACGATGATAAAAATGACCTGTCCAGGTTCCTTTGCTCTGGAGATTCCCTCAGAACCTTAAAGATAACCCTAAACTCAGGCAGACCAGATTAAAATTCCTCACTCTCATTAATTACACTGTTGTTAATGAATAATTAAATAATTGAATACTAAGCTGGGACTTTAAATTATTAGGGAAGATATAGCCTTGTTTTGTGAGGTCAGCGCTTATCAGGACATTTATTACTATCATTATAAAGTCATTATATCATATGACCACCCATTTACTGTGTTTCAGACATCGTCTAAATTCCTCTTCACGGCATATTACATAACATTCTAAATTACTGCATATTAAATATGGATTTTGTGTGCACTGGCACTCAATCTGGGAGACAATTGTGTGTGACAAACCAACTGCAGACTGAATTTTACATCGCTGCATGAGGAGAAGATTGTTAATAATATACATGCTTTATTTAGGTACAGAAAGAGCAAGAGAGAGAGAGAGAGAGAGAGAGAGAGAGAGAGAGAGAGAGAGAGAGAGAGAGAGAGAGAGAGTATGTAGTTATCTGGGAAAATTTCTTTAAAATTCTCTAGAAATTCCTAATATAACATAAAGCACTGCATCTCTCTCTCTCTCTCTCTCTCTCTCTCTCTCTCTCTCTCTCTCTCTCTCTCTCTCTCTCTCTCTCTCTCTCTCTCTCTCTCTCTCTCTCTCTCTCTCTCTCTCTCTATTTTCCCCCAGGGACCTTCTGTCAAGTTCCTGAATTGTCCAGTGTCTAGATGTCAGGGGTCAGACCCTAAAAGCAGGATTAATTTATTGACACAATAAGACCTGGCACTTTATTTGATGTTCCATCACCCCATTTACCCACCTATCTCCTGTTTGTTTCTCCATCTCACAGGTCCCACGGGAGTCACAGGGACAGAGCAGTTGAGGTTTTGGTCTCATTTAACCCCAGCAGGTCAAGACTCCAAATGTGGATGACCTGTCCATAGTTATTACTGGTGGTACTATTTTAATTAGAACAAGGGCAATATTTTGATGATGTGCATTTCAGACCCAGGCAGGATGTTGCTGGCTCAGGACACATCTGTAGTGATTATGCTCCTGGAGAGCTGCTTGAAAAGCATTTAACTCATGCTGTACATGAACATCTGTTCAATGAAACGAGCAGCATTGCTATTCTCCCCGCCCAAACCCCCTGACCCCCAACCCGCCACCCTTTCAAACACCCAATCCAATTTTGGCAATACTGAATACATATGTTCTGCAAATCAAAACATGAAACAATCAGTTTGTTATAAAAGAGGGTAGTACTTAGGGTTCGGATGTGGTTTTACTGTTCACTGGGTTCTCTCACATCCACATTTTTGCTTCTTAGTATTCCAAGTTTATAGTGTTTTCTAGATTTGACCCTGTCTTCTTGCTAACTCTGCTGTGTGTCAAAAAGACTAAGCCAAACACTGCAAATGAATGGATTCACTACCAAGAAGTGTTTTTATTAGATCAGTTATGAAGAAGTCATGATAATGATATGATTACTGAATTATAAAAGGGCCCTATATTGGCTTAGTCCATAATAATTCAAACACACATTATCACATCAATTTCCTCCTTGGAAAAAATAAATAAATAAATAGAAACAAATGATTAAAAAAGGTTAACATTTTCAGGGTTAAAATTTAAAGTTTAATTGTTAAAAGATTACATTCATTATTAATATTATTATTAATCATTAAGTCCAATTGTTATGCATGTGGGTGGCACATTTGAAGACTAGAAAAAGACCAGGCAACATTTTTTCTAATTATCAGCTGTCCAGTTTCATGAGCTTATGCCCACTGCAGCATCAGATTACTGTTCTTGGCTGACGGAAGTGAAACCTGAAGTGTTCTACTGCTGTTCTAGCCCATCTGCCTCAAGGTTCCACATGTTGTGTGTTCTGAGATGCTTTTCTGCTCACCATGGTTGTAAAGAGCTGTATTTGAGTTACTATAGCATATCTCGAACCAGTCAGGCCATTCTCCTCGGAATCTCTCATCCACATGGCATTTTCCGCCCATAGAACTGCGCTCATTGGACTGTTTTGTTTTTCACACCATTCTGAGTAAAATGCCAAGAGATCAGCAGTTTCTGAAATACTCAACCAGCCCATCTGGTACCAAAAACCATGCCACGGTCAAAATCACTGAGATCAGATTTTTTCCTCATTCTAATGCTTGATGTGAACATCACATCAACTGAAGCTCTTGACTGGTACCTGCATGATTTTATGCATTGCTTGATTAATATATATATATATATCAATAATATGTATTTGATAAATGATTAAATAAAAGCCATTGTTTGTAGTGGACCCCTCTATATATGGAGCTGGAGGAGCAACAAAGTAGACAGTGAACTGTTGAATGTGACAAGTCATTATCAGATTGTCACACAGTAGTCTAATGACAATACCACAGGACTCTTGGCACATCAGGTGTCTTAACAGCTTTATCACTTTCTCTTTTACACACGCACACACACACACACACACACACACACACACACACACACACACACACACACACACACACACATGCACACACACACGCACACACACACAGAATCTGTTCTTATCTCTCTTCTGGAGAACGTGATGAATGCCTATGCAAGCCGATCAATCAGCAGATCAGTCAGGGGTCAGCTCTCCCTCGTCTGATCGATACCACTCTTGTTCCCGCAGCGCGAGAATGGCACAGCGACTTTAGCACTTAATTATGTTGTTAATTGCTGTGTTAAGCAGGTCCCTCAGGTTGGTAATTGAGGGTGGCTGGGCACGCAGATTCCCAGCACAATGCATTAATTCACAAATTCAATAACTGGAACCGAGCAACATCTTTCTATGGAGAGCCTCCTCATCGACATGTGCCCTTACAGTTAACCTGCACTTGCGTAGATCACTGATATCAAAAGCTTGCCCTTGAAAAATACAAAATGTAATACATAAGACATATCAGCTATTTGAGATCTCTCTCTTAGGAGTTTCAGGTATTCCATGACCAATATAAGTGACAGGGCATTCATGTCAAAATGCTCAATCAAGTTATTTAGCAATCAAGCAAGAGGTATCATTCTTTTTGTGAAAAGCAACCTGGGACCTCAGATAACGCAATCACTCCATTATACCAGTGTTATCAGCAGTAAATACCCACTAAACCTCCCAGCAAGCTTAGAAAGCCTTTCTCATCTATTCAGCACTTGATGAAACTTTCACTTAGTGAAAGCCCTCTGTGTGAAATTCCTGGAGTTCAAGTACTGTAGGGAGTACAGGGCCATGGAGTTTTCCATTTTTATAGCAACCGAGAGTCTTTTAAGAGAGAGTCAGCTCTTTACAGACTACACACTACTGCTTTTGAAGTGATGATTGCTGTATGTACTACGGTTTAAAAAGGAAGAGTCCCGGGGTTTGACTGCAAACCGGAGAACCACATTTCAGTTCATTTTCCCTTGTTTTGCAATACCCAGGATTGTGCATGGGTATTCAAACACCCAGATAACCATTTGAAGTGCCAGTAATACTGAAATCATTATTTGTTTGATCATTAGGCACACCATCCACAAGAAGTGAGAAAATATGAAAATGATAAGCCATATCTAGCAGCATTTTGATGCAGAGAACAAAACTGCCATAGTGTGCAAGACAGATGTGGGAACTGACAATGTATCAAATTTGTTTTTGTTTTTTTCATAGTGGACAAATATTTGATTACGCCACATTAATAAGCATTTTTCCTTCTCCTAATGGTTAACCAAATATTCTTTATTTGACTCTTACTGGGCTTCTAATATTATAATTAAGCAGAAGAGTTCATTGTGACACAATGTTGACATTTCTTAATATGGCAGAACTTTGTAGTCTGAATACTTCTTCACAGTTCTTTATTGTTTCCCCTCCTCAGCATATCTGAGGAAAATGTTAATATTCCTAATAGTTTTATCTTATTTTCAGTTTCATTCCTATTTTTACATTGTCCATATAAAAGGCCTAATGGTATAATAAAGTGCTAGCTGACAAAATAGTATAAGCAGCCTCAGTTATTAACCAACTTAGTACAGGTTTATTTTAACAAACTATCAGAAAAAGGCACATAATTTATGTAAATGTGTGCAATAATATTTTGGGTAATTATTGGAGTTTTTCATTTTAGTTAAAATTGTCATTAAATTCTAACTGACATTATATTTAGTGACAAAACTAGAAGATCATGGATCTCCTGGCTATGCTTCATGGACCCGAAGTTGAGAACCATGGACTTACACTCATCTTCATATTTACCATATTCACAGTGATTTTATGAATCATCGGGTATTTGCCTTTCATGTTGAAATTTCCATTTGAACACGCCAAAATTGTTTTTTGAAATTTTTGAAAATTGAATTTTTTTTTTTTATAAGATAACAATAGTACAACCCTCAGCAATGACTGGGTACTATGTGCTCACAACTGCGCAAGAAATATTTGGTAAAGAAATGGACAATGTTTTTTTTACACGTCAGTTTCCTGTTTCTTACGTCTGCAGATGGCTTGATTTCTAAGGAGCGTGATTATCAGCCATGTGTGTTACTCTTTTCGATTATGTGAAGTCCAGCAGCCCACAAAGTCCCCAGAGATCTTCTCATGTCAGTGTTGTTAAATGCCCTGAGGACAAGACGGACACACACACACACACACACACACATACACACACACACACACACACACACACACACAATCCATCTCTTATGGCTTCGGGCAATGTAACAAAACAGCATTCAAACAGTCAGACCAACATAATGCACACTTCCCGCAACCACCCCAGCTAAAAACAACTAATCACTCACACACAAACACACACACACACACACAAACACACACACACACACACACACACACACACAATTCAACCTCCTTTCTACATCTACAGTGCAGACTTTTTTTTAAATCCCCCTTTTCCTTGCAGTTCCTGTTCCTGCTTCCTGGCAAATTTTCTGAGTTTGCACTCCTGCAGAGATTTCAGTTCAGACAATAATTAACTAATATGCACACAGGCTGCTGAATAGCAGGGGCCTCTCGGCCAGACCAGGGAGAGCCCTTCAGGAGCATGGGGAGAAGGGCTGGGACTACAGCTGTGGCCGTCGCCATTAACACAAGCTGTAACATTACACACAACATGCACAAGCCCCCACACACATATTCAGTATATGCCATTAAACAGAAGCTGTAACATTAGGCCGGAGCCTCCACGATGGCCCGACTGAACCAGATGGAGAGGAAATGAGCTCATTGTAAAGATGTCGAGCTGCCAGCAGTGGCCAGTTGATTTTGCTTGCCTAACCTGTTTAACAACCGTCTGACTTTCGATATGCCGGCTATTTAGTTTTGAAGGTATAATAACACATGTGATGCGATCTGTGAAAATCTTGGCCTAACGGGGCTTCATTTGGGCTTTTAACAAGACTTTTACTATCACCATTGACAGAGGTGGTTAATGATATGCCATATGAATAAGTTATCAACAACAAAACAAAATAACAAAAAGTCCAAAGCAGGCCACATAACCTACAAAAAAAACAAAACAAAAGAAAGCAAACAAATAGTCCCAGTGACACTGAGCAATAACCTCTGCTCTTGCCATCCTGTGAGCAGGCTTGCCATTGATTAAAACAGCAAGGTGTGCAATAAAGCGCAGGCAAAGTGCTGTCTCCATATGGCCTCAGACCCCGAGGCAGTAGGCAAGCGATCAAGCCTCTCTTCCCCCTGTTCTCTCCTCTCCTCTTCTTGGCTCCCCAGATGGTGGAAACACAATTTAAAAGACCGCCGCAATGGGTCCCTGGCAGCGGCTCAACCGTTTACTCCAGTAATTAACAGCGCCGATACCACAACACCTTTGGGTGGATACTAACTGTGTCACCCTTTGAATTAAGGAAAGCTAATAGCTTTAAGGTTTAGTTGGGAGTCCGGTACTTCAAGATGGGTGGCTGCTGCTGTTTTGGACAGCAAAATTAAAAAGGCGAAAAACAATACGCTTGTGGAACATGATGATGATGACCCCGTAATTAGTTTACAAAAAGCTTCCCATCTAGTGGCGGATCGCAGCAATTATCGCATGACAGAAAATCAAAGGCTACTTTGTAAGCGTTAGAAAAATTTACATTTTCTGGCCTGAGGCCGTATGTACTGATTACAAACATATTAAATCAATGCATTGCTAACTGCTAGCACAAATAGGCTGCCGGGTGAAGAGCCTGTAATTGCGAGAAAATGGAGGACTGTCTGTGCTTCGTCAAAATGCAGAGAGGATTAGATAGCAGCAGAATTATGGCTCCTGCTCTTGGCCAAAGTATAGACCTAGCACATTATTACCTATTGTCAACTCTAGAAGGGCTTTCCTGGGAGGCCCAACACACCACTGGCCTACAGATCAAAGCATGGCCTCCACTAATTACACTGTAATTATAGCTTCAGCCCATTCAAATCATCCAAAAGCAGGAAATAATATGTAAGAGGTTTTTAATATCATGCATTTGTGAAGACCTAAAATATTCCTCAGTAATATTTAGATTGCTCTTCATGGAGATTTAGCTTTCATTAATTTACTTTGTGTTTCCAGTCCTACACACTTTTTTTTCAGCCACCCTGAATTTTACTGCTCTCCTGATCCACAAGATCTTTAGTGTTAAACAATAAAATCCTTGAGAACACAACCATTTACAGCACATCTGTATTTATGTCGCCCAACAAACCCCTTCTGTCATGCACGAGAACCATCAACGAGGAGGCTAAATTAAAAAAAATAGTGAGGAAGAGCAAAAAACCTCCTGTGTCTGCATTTTCTTCCTGAAGAACCTGCAGCTATGATGAAAGCTGGAAAAATAATGCAGTAATGCAATGTTGAATAAATGCTGATTCATGACAGTGACAATTTTTTTGCTGTTGGTCAAGAACAAACAAACTAACAAACAAACAAACAAACAAACAAACAAAATGCTGATTTAGACTTGGTACAAGTAATATGTACTGAAATATAGCAATGTGTATGTTTGCTATAAATTTGGTAATTTATATCTGGGTCATTTTGAGACCTGAAGCCAGTTTATGAGATTTCTGCTTAATACCAGAAATATGAAACTTTCTCAATTCTGAGGGAAAAAGTGACAGAATTTGCTGCATGGGCTGAACTGAATTGCAATACTACAGCAGCGCCTCCAGCAGGACACTCAGGGAACTGAAAAATGTCTAAACTCGTGAATTGAAGTTTCTTACACATTATCATTAGTATCCATACTGACTGAGTCCTATTGCAGAGTACTATCTTCCATGGAAATGAACGTGCAGTGTTAAGAATAAACTGCCATGACATTCAGGTCTCTAAGAGAAACCCATGGTCCAAAGCTTACAAATTCAGAACAGTTCACATGATTCAATTGGAATAAAATGCTACACAGTTTAAAGTTATGGTTGGTGCAAAGTTGATGTTTGCATCATTTTTTGACTTTAATCATGTGAAACCAAACAAAATGCAAACACATTTCCCTTGCTTATTCAAAAACTCATTCATGAAATCAGATTCAACACAGAAAGTATGCGAGCTCCAGAGCTCCAGAAAACAGTCTGATGATACATAAATGATATAAATGTTTTAAATAATGGCTATTTTTTGAGTCCTCTGATTCTTCAGGTTCTATTTCACCTCTCTTAACTGCCATCATATGCGCATACTCATACATGTCCATCCATCCATCCATTTTCCATACTGCTTATCCTACACAGGGTCACAGGGCGCCTGGAGCCTATCTCAGGGAACTTGGGGCACAAGGCGGGGGGACAACCTGGATGAGATGCCAACCCATCAGCATAATCACACATACACTGTCGCTACGGACAATTTGGAAATGCCAATCAGCCTACAACGCATGTCTTTGCAATGGGGGAGGAAACCAGAGTACCTGGAGGAAACCCCCAAAGCACAGGGAGAACATGCAAACTCCAAGCGTGGAGACAGGATTCAGACCCCCATCTCCGGAGATGCAAGGCAAATGTGCTAACCACTAAGTCATCATGCTCCCGCTCACACACGTCTGAACCTTTAATAAAGTCACAAAGACTATAACAGTATGATGTAGTGTTTTATATGAATACTGTTGTCACACCTGCCATCATTTCCTCTTCTTCTAAAGCCTTGAATCCATTGGTGGCTAAATTTCCTACAGTGGTCGAACCCTGGGTTTCTACCCAAAGCCATAACAACTGCTTTAAAAAAAAAAAAAAAAAAAAAAAAAAAAAAAAAAAAAAAAAAAAAAAACAGAATGTGACGATATGACCATGAAATCAACTGTCACAGAGGGAAAAACACAAGGAGCTCCCCTGTCTAAACAGAGGCAGGGACATCATCACTTTGACCTGGAGAAGTGACATGACATTCTACAAGGGGTATCATCTTCTCATGAGCATTACTTAGCGCCAGGGTCTACAAAGATAACATCGCTCCTCCAACTGGTGTGAGTGCAGCAGTCATTTCCAAACACCTTCATAGTCAATCCTAAAATGAGTCTATTCCTCATGAGGTGGACTGATGTCCCATCTAGGGTGTATTACCTTACTCCCTGGATACACTACAACCCTGATTGGGATAAAGCCGTTACTGACAATCATACTACTATTTGTCCCACCCCTACATCTGGTGGGAAGCTTATTTCCTCACTAGAGAATGAGACCAATATCAGTGTTATTGAAATTCCTACAGGATCAGCATCAGCCTTTAAAAGCACATGGTTTGAAATGAAGTGATCAGAGATAGCATTAATGTGACATGACTCCATCAGGATCCTGGGGAGCTGCTCTATCTCTCTCTCCCCAGGTGACCTGGAGGATTCTGGATGCTGTGTGCAATATACATAGACACACACACCCTCTCTGCAGGTGAGCCAGCTTTCCAATCTCTGTCAGCTGCATTTGTGATCAGAGACAGTCGTATAAAAACATCAGAGCATGACTAATAAATGCACACACACACACATTCAGATTTCGATCTGGGCTCTGAGAGAGAAAGCAAGGGGAGAAGCCATGGCACGAAGAGCGCACATGTAATTAAATAATTAAATTAGCACTAATTAACATTTGGGTGATGACTTTTACAGCTTGTAATAGGAGAGTGGGAAAAAACCCACGAGTCAACTTCCTAATGATTCCTGTGTGCTCTGTGTCTCTTTGCCTCAGTTGCCCTAAGTGCAGATAAAGCAACCATCTGCTGGTAATTAGATCTAAATAATATCAGACGCCGTAGCTAATCACGTTGACTGCACATTTAATTAAAACTGCAATGGAATTTTTTGCCTTATTCCATCCATTTCATTTACCTTCTGGAAAGATCACAATCTCTCATCACACAAAAAATACAGCATTCATCATGCAAGATGGCCATAAAGACTGGAAAATGCGGAATTACCCGCAAAAATTATACAGACTTTAAAACACCAACATAGCCAACACTGATCTTTTATAGCTCATTTCCGTTAAATGAGAGTAGATGCTGGCTTGTAACAGCGGCCCACTACGGCAGTGAGGCTGGCCATAATGGCTTTTTATTTGCTTAATCTCCAAATTAAATGGTGTTTGAAGCTGAAGGCCCGCTCTTTTCTCCTATGCTATTATCACCATCATCATGAACGCATTTTCCTGCCGAGACCAATTTGAATAAGACGAGCAGGCCGTCTCCAGGCTGTGAGATGTGTGTGTGTAATGAAGAGAGACATAGAATGAATGAGAGAGCGAGAGAGAGAGAGAGAGAGAGAGAGAGAGAGAGAGAGAGAGAGAGAGAGATCTCTAATAATGAGGGTTGGGTAATGGCCCTCCTGGAAGACCTGAAGTGTTTCTAGTTGGTTCCCAGCTGCCAGAGATGTATGCAAACATGGATCATTGACAGATGGGTGGATACACTTATAAAGACAACACACACGTGTGCACACAAGCAAATCGAAATGTGAATCTGTATCCTGTCTTTCTTTCATCATTGGTTCAACACCCAAAATTATATTAATCAAATCAGCTACGAGCTTTTCAGATAATTTCCTCTTTTCAATTCAATTAGTCCCCAAGATGGTGTGACTACTAGGGGGATTTTTCTGGATTTAATTAACCATAAATGAACATCTCTATGAGACACGCACTCGCATCTTCGACTGCACTGAAACATCCATATTACATCACTGTTAGAAAAAGAGAATTGAAGCTAAAGTTTAATATAAATTTGAACAGAAACCATTAAAAATTTGTACCTGTGGTTCTATGAACACTGGATAAACACCAGGGTTCTCTGGCTTTGGGAATGAGTGCCAATCTGGTGGGAACTCGGAAAGAAGATTCCAGGGAAATGATCAATAAAAAAAAGCATGCTAGTTGAGGGTGTCTTAAAACTGTTGACCAAATTTCACATTTACTGTAAATAGTGAAGTTGTTCTGGTTTCCCAGTGAAAATAAAATGCAGTTGCTGCATTCGTTTAATTCATTTATGGCTTTCGTTTCTTCTTCTGCATAAAAAAAACAACAACCAGCCATTTTATGTCACTTCTGCAGTCTGCAAATCATCAGCTGAACAGCACCATGGTTTATAATAACACTGAATATTTTTCTAGTAAAAAGAAAATAACCTGCTATGTTTGCAATGCCAGACCGAATCTATGGAGTGGAAGAAAGAGAGCTTCAGAATGTTCCCCCCCAGCATATATATATAAATAAATAAATAAATAAATAACATGAACATTTTAACTTTATAACTTGTGAATAAAGTATTTTTCTGTGAACAATTTATTGGCACATTTTAGGCCCCTTTGACAATCATTTTTAATAGTCTTCCTAAAATGGTGTGTGTGCATTATCACAGTATCAATTCCTAGTGTTTAGGTACCATATTGCATTATAAATTTGACAAAGGATGGGTCAGGGAAGGGTGGCAAATGTGCAAATGTGTGTGTGCACGGTGCGCTGAGATGGACTGGTGTTCCCGGGATAGGCTCTGACTCCACTATGACCTTGACCAGGATAAAGCGGTTACTGAAAATACGTGACTGGGTCAGGGAAGTTCCTTTACAAATGCAATTTGTATTAAGCAATATTAGTTAGTGTGTTAATGTAGTTAGTGAAGTGTTAGTTCAGAGACTTGTCTACAAATTTGCTCAACTAAATAAATTCGTTTCATCTGTTTTTGTCTGAGCCCCTTCACACCAGATGGAAAACAGTCTTCAGGACTTCTAAGAAAGAATTTTCCAAGGAAACAGCCTTTTTTTTTTGGTGGCACTTGCACACACTTTCAGCCTGATATCAGAACACAAAGTGATTAAAGTGTTATTAAAGTGTAGAAACTTTTTTCCCTGGTACAAACAGACAGACAGAGAGCGACAGAGACAGAGAGAGTGTGAAACGTTGGAAGCCGGCGGGCTGTGACCACCTCTGCCGTGCTACAGTACTGTTCTGCAGACGCTGACGCCAGTAGTGCCACTGTGCCTGCTGCTGGTACTCGTCTAAACATGCTGGCAGTGCCAGTTCAACTCTTCTCCATGTGTTTCTGCTCTGCTTCAGACATCTGCCTGCCAAGACAAACTCTTACATTCAAGAGCTTTTACTATTCATAGCATTGAAACACTTCCCTGATGTAATTGTTGAAACTGGCACTACAAGACCAAGTGGAAATTTATCGTTTTCAGTCATTATTTAAGGACAAGTTAAAAAAAAAAAAACACTGACATGAATGATTATGCCAGTGGGAGAGGCATCCCTTATTTCTGAAGGGGATTTTAAATGAATTAATATACATGCGCACCTTTTTTAATATTCTTGTGAACTTACCTTTCATTTCATTACAGCCCGTCTTGGGAAATATGGCTGCCTTTGGGTGGTGATGTTCCTTTAAGTCAATATACAGAAGACTTCAAGTAAAAAGACAGACATTTATAGCATTTATACATTCAAATAAGATTTTTAGGTTATCTAACATGAGCTTACATGGCATGGCTTCTCAGAGGAAATTTAAATAATGTTTATAAATATTTATACAGTATTCTTTACTGCTAACCCTAACTAGCTACCAATCCTGAGCTAACCAGACTTTCTTGGATTTTTTGGTTGACGTCCACAACATTCCCCGCACATTATAGCTAGTTAGCTAACATGACATGATTTCGGAGATAATTTTACATTATATTTATAAATATTCTTCACTACTAACCATAGCAAGGAAGCTTTCATGAGCTAACCTGACAGGATTTATGGGATTTTTAAGTTGATATCCATAACCTTCCCTGCAAATTCTAGCCAACATGACAGGATTTTTGAAATAATTTTGAATGTCATTTATAAATATTTATATACTTTACTGCTAACCCAAGCAAAGTAGCTATCATGAGCTACCCTGTCATGATCTGAAATCATTTTAAATTATATTTATAAATATTCATACTCATTGTTACTAACCCGAGTTAGCTAGCTATCATTTAACATCATCGTTTAACCATTGCACTTAACATCCGTGCTAATGATGCGTTCAAATCATGCTGGAAAGATCATGTTTACGATTTGAATGCCCAAGTTGGGGGCATGTCAGTAAGAAAACATGGCCAAATCAATGGCTGCAGCGCCTGTAGTTGACGGTAAATTTGTTGAAATTTAATGTTTACTCACCTCAGAAGCTGATTTCAGTTGTGTTTGGTACATGCAGCAAGTTATTAAAATACAAGCAAATTGCTTAACTTGTCTTTGTCAGGCTTTTTATTTACAATAAAAGAAGCTAATTTCCTGCATAAAATACAATAGCATTGTACAATTACGATACAATATGTAACAATAAAGTTTATAGTGGCTTTATAAATTGAAAAAAAAAAAAAGCAAAACACACCTGAGGTGCATTCTTTGTTTTTTATTTGTTCTAGAAGTAGAGTTAAAAAAAACATGCTGTATTATTTGTAGTTAATTAAGAGAAGGTACACTGCCATCTTGCTCTGAACAAAGTGACTTGAACGCACCTGATGTCGTCCCAACTTCCCAACTCGTCGTAACTTATATTCTGTATATTCTGTATATTCTGTATATAAGTAAATATTCATACTTTAGAATACTAAGGCTAGAATGCTAGCTATTATGAGCTAACTAGTAAAGTTGATGATAATCGTCACTGCAAATGCTAGCTAGCTATTTAACCTGACAGAAAAAAAACAAACAAACAAACAAACAAAAAAAACAACCAAGCTTAAATGTTCATAACAATCACAATAATATTAACACTAGCTAGCAAATGAGGTAAATTTACAAAAATAAATTCCTTTTGAGTGCAGTCATAATACTCTTGAAAGCTGGGAGACATTAACCCTTGTCCCATAACTCCATCATAATATTTATTTACAGGTTAAATCAGCTGTCCTGAGTTAATTACTAATTGCAGACTACGCCAGCAGTGATGAAAGGGAACCCAGCAATCACAGCTACACCAAACATCTGGTCAGAACAGACAGGGACGGCACAACATGGCAGTCAAACCAGAACCTCAGAGGTCCATTAGCTGCCAGTGTCTGTGCCATTACTCCTTAAGCTCTGCTGGTACACCACAGGCATGATGCACTACTACTAAACAAGCAAACTGCTTCTGTATTTTCATACCAGTTTTCTACTAAAGCATTTCAGTGTTTGATATGACAGCGTCATGAGTATGCTTAGAAATACAAGTTAGGTTTTATGCTATTAGGAGATGTGGAAACCACTTTAAGACTACTGGTAATGTTTTCCTTGAGATCGTTTTAATTAACTAAACTATGTATCAACTGTATACTCTTTGTAAGTTTAAGATTGAGTGGCAAAAAAGACATTCATCAGGACATAAATGATAAAAAAAAACTCATCTTATATTACCATTTTGTCATACATTACTGCACATACTAACCATATCACTGACCCCACAGTAGACCTAACCTTTAAATTTCAAAGCATTCTACAGGCTGTACATCTCCCACATACTCTACTGTTCATCGGTTACAATCAACCCATAACCTCCCAGTAGATAATCTGGGTCACTGTTTTCCCCTACCGCACACAGGATTGGTAAAGGCTTACAAAGATTATTAACCCTCTGGCCTATTCACTTATAGCCCATGCCACTATCAAACAGCACAATAAACAGTGGTGCTTTTCGCTCAATAGCCTGCTCAAGTGGAAGGTTATTAGCTTTGGGTCACTGCCTGGATTTCTCTGCCGTTCAAAATGGCTGCCTTTCAGTAGGCAGGGAGATGGGCAGCCATTAATCAGAGGTCTGGCAGCTGCTGGAGTCAAAATTGAATTCTCACGATTTTTGTTCAGAGGACAGACATGCTGTGAAGGATCAGAAACCGTAGTTTGCACAGGTACAGAAAATTGGTGAAACTCAAACCAGGGTTGTTGACAACTTTTTGTGCTGGTTATAAAGCACAGAGGAAAAAGACTGGCAGAAGGTAACATATTGCATTCATTCATTCATCTTCAGTGAGTGCTTTATCCTGGTCAGGATCATAGTGGATGCAGAGTCTATCCCGGGAACACTGCGGCGTGAGGCAGGAATACAGCATGGGTGGGATGCCAGTTCATCGCAGGGCAACATGAAGACACACATTCCCACCTAAGGGCAATTTAGATTCACCAATCCAGCTATATGTGTGTTTTTCGGAGGTGGGAGGAAACCGGGGAACCTGGAGCAAACTGAAGAAGATACAGGAAGGATATAGACAGTAACCCGAGCTCAAGATCAAAATAGGAACCCTGTAGAAGTGAGGCAGCAACGTTGGTGCAACACTGTGCTGTAGAAGGTAAAACAAAATTTCCTACTGTATTCCTGTGTTATATGTTTAACATAAAGTGCAGCATAATTTCTTTGCTTTAAGTTTCCTGGAGACTGAGACTCTAAATTCCATAGTGGAACTGAGCAGGTGGATGGAGATATTTTTTACTTTTTTACACAGGAGAGAAGACAGAAGCTTCTATCTCTATTGTGAACAGAAGGCCTAAGGCCTAAGGCGGGGAGTGTTGGCCAGCAGCATTCACCAGTGGGCAGGTGTCCAGCGAGCGCCAGTTGGAGAATCGAGCACCATTCCGATTGGCATGCACGAGCCGGTAGCGTCTTCTGTCCCAAGACAGCTGTGGCGCAGCAGCGCGCGACACCGCCATCAGGTGTGTGTTAGTGCTGCAGAATGCTGATAGCTCTGCAAAACTGCAGTCCACTGGCGAGATCTAGGTTGCTGACAGATTTTCCTCTTGAACAGAGATAGGAAGGAGACGGAGGCACAGCAGGACAAATGGCGACCTTTGAGAAGATTAATTTGTTTACCAACAAACGCAGGGGCTGTCATTGCTGTGTACGGTTGACCTTTATGTTACTGTCAGCAGGTTGGGATGGTTTGCAGTTTGAGTCATCTGTTCATCCTGATCATCAGCTCAGGACAGTTGGACAGTCAGTTAACAGAGTGTATATGGCCAATTTTTAAAAGATGGATAGGCCTGAATGGGAGACATCATAAGTAAAATTGTCACTTCCTGGGACAATACAGGCAAGTGAAGGCAATTCTGAAGATATACAGTATATTCAATAATTTATTATAGAGTCATTATTCATTCTTAATATCTTCAAAACACTCACATGGTATTATTTAGTATTAGATTAATGTAAAATGGCACATGTCTAAAAAAGTGACTATGAACTTATGGAGTAATTGAGATCAGAGACATACAATTCAGTACATGGCAAGAACGTTCCTTCAACTGGCTCATAAATGTCTAGCTACAGTAATACAATACGTGAGTGCAACATAAGGCATTAATGGTGGCCCACACTACAGCTCAGAAAGAGGAAAACCAGGTGTTGGTGAACAATAGCCATCAAAGAGCTTTAAACAATCAGCTTATGTGCTGAACGACTCAACAGACCACCAACTATCCCAGTGTTTGTCTCGACCTGTATGCCTGTTGGGTTCTGCCTTTTGGAAACAGAAATCTGAGACTCTGTGACCATTAGGACCTTCTTTGGCCAACAGAGGGCACCAAGAGCTGCTTAAAAAGAAGATAATTCAGCGATTTAACACCTAATCTGTACTGGTCTGTTTCTCCAAACAAAAGATTCATAACAAATTCTTTGGATCTTTGTACATGAAAACTGTAAATCATTTAGGGCTGAGATCTGCTAAGTGTGAGATTTCAGTACAAATCTATAGCAGCTAAAATTCTTGACTGGACTATTGATAAAGTTTGGGATCTGACCAAATTTCCAAGGCTAAGAGTAATAGGTGGAAGGTATTTAACCTCTGGCTACTGACTAAATCATCTATCAGGCTTTCCTTATTACCTAATTTTCCATTACACACAGTGCGTTTCAGATATATGAGTCCACGATTTTTCTGTCATTAAAAAAAAAAAAAAAACATTTCCTATTAAAAACTAAACAAGATTACATCTTATTACAAGATTACTAATGTGAGTAGCAGTTACGAAATAAAGAGTTTAATGCTATTTGAGTTAATATGTCATTTGTTAAAAAATTACAACATTGTGCTAATGTGTGTAGCAGCAAACAATCATTACTGATTGAATTAAAAAAAAAAAAATCAGACATCATTGCAATTTTTAGAAATGGACATGTATTTTGTGAACAGAATATTCAGACACATAGACTATAGATTTCTCAAACCACTAAAGGTTTTAAATCATCTATTCTTATTTAAACTAATTTAAGTAATTAAACCTTTGTATTAGAAGATAAAGAATATAACATTCTTGGTAAAGTCCTGAGGCGTCATTGTCACTTGGAGGAAGCAGAAAACAGTTTCTCCATCAAAAGAACAACAACAACATAGCCAGTTTAAATGGTGCTTAAATGGTGGACCTGGAGGAAACTTTGGAAAGCTGTTTTTATCCTAAAATGCTACCAGATATATAATCCATAACTTAATTTTGACTAGTAAAAAGATATAAAAGATACCTGCAATGAAATTCTACTAGGATAAATTCTTATTCCAGATATCTATTAGGAAATTAGGACATTTTAAGGGATCATAATATACAGTCTACATATCCATAAAACAGTTTTTACTAGTTCTAATATAGATGTCTATAGCTAAATATACAGTATCTTGAATAAACATTATGATGAGACATAGTAATATTAGAATATTTTGACTAATTGACTTGAATAGACAAAATAGTTGGTGGCATTTTAGGCTAAATGGCTTGCCTATAATTCACTGTGATACAGTTATGAGCACTGTACAAACCCGACCTTTGACCTCAAAGGAATCGGAATTGCTACATGTGCTTTTCATGGGAAAACTTTCTCACGAGTCTTGTCCTTCATAGCTTTGGGGCATAAATGCTATCTGACAAAATCAACTTAAATACTATATGCTTTGTGTAATGCTTCAGTGCAGACTTATTAGCGTATTTGAAAGTATTTCTCATGTAGGGACAATTTACCATTTGAATAAACAAGATGAGATGTAGTCACATAAGTGGGTGATTAAAGCATGACATGAGTCATCTAAGTGCACGTCTGTAGTGCTGAGGTGAGAGTGAACACTCAACCTGTGTCCCATTATTATATCACTGGAGTGTGTGAGAGTAAAAGATTAGCAGGTTCGTCTCACCCTGCCCCGAGGATCTCCTGAACAAAGACGCTTGTCATTTTTGAATAGAATACAGTGTCTATACAGTCTGCTATGGGTTGTAGCTGTGGGGTTTTGTTACACGTAACCAAGCAATACAGACACACAGCAGGGGACCCAGACACCTAAATACATCAAGCTTCATGTTGTCATGTGGAACTGCCTGGAATTCCATCACAGAAATTCGAGTCACAGTGAACCCTGATGAATCATGTGCTGCATAAAGCTGATATTCTAAGCATTGGATTTCCCAGGAGTCCCCATCTAGCCCCATCTCTTTTTATTTTATAGCAATACTTTTAAATTTACTTAAAATTTATGAGAGCCATGTCAGAGGAGAATGATCAGGCAGGTTCAAGCTGGCTCAAATAATGATCTTTACATGTGTGAGCAGGAACCTTGAGGTGGATAGTCTACAGTAGCAGAAGACCCCACGGGTTTTCACTCCGGTCAGGCAAGAACATGAATCTGAAGCTACAGTGGGCACAGGTTCACAGAAACTGAACAGTTAAAGAGTGTTTGTCATTGATGTTTGTCCAGTTTCTGTAAATATGTGCCTACTTGTACTCTTGACCTGTATGATCATATGATCATATGCATTACGTCTCAGGTTACTTGACTGTAACCCTGTTCCCTGAAAAAGCGGGAACGAGATGCTGCATATCAAACGCTAATGAGAACATTCTTTGTTTGACCGGTTGCGAAGCATGTGTGTCAAACACGCCAAGAATTGGCTTAAATAACCTCAGTGAGTTACGTCATTGATTACATGCACCTGCAGGTTATAAATAGACGTGAAATTGTCTGAGAGACGCCAGACACATCTGCAGTGTGGCATTGAGGCGCAGCATCTCGTTCCCGCTTTTTCAGGGAACAGGGTTACAGTCAAGTAACCCGAAACATTCCCTATCAAAGGCTACTCTCGATGCTGCGTATCAAACGCTAATGGGAACGAGAATACCAATGCCGCCGCACTGGAAGTGTCTGAACCCCCAAGGTTGTGTAGTGTGTGCGCACAAACATTGAAAAAGGTCTCAGACATGCCTAAGGGATGTTGACTCAAGGACATGCGAGCCCGGAGTAGCATGGACATCCAAACTATAGAATCTGACAAATGTGTGCAGAGAGGACCAACCTGCCACATCATACATTTTCTGCAAGGGGACACCTCTTGCCAAAGCCATAGAAGATGCAACCCCCCTGGTTGAATGGGCCCTAACTCCTAGCGGTGAAGCTTGACCACGCACCTCATAGGCTAGGACAATGGCATCCCTCACCCAATGTGACATAGTCTGCTTAGTGGCAGCCGCCCCCCCGGTTGCGGCCCCCATAGCATAGGAAAAGCTGCTCCGACTTATGCCACTGGCTGGTGCGGTGGACGTAAATCTGAAGAGCACGTACTGGACACAGTAAGTGAAGTCTTTCCTGCTCCGTCGTTGTGAAAGGCGGAGGATAGAAGGCTTCAAGAATGACCGGATGTATGGTCGAGAATGGAACTTTCCGAAGATAATTAGGGTGAGAATGCAAAATAGCTTTGACCAGTCCAGGGGCAAAGTCTAGGCAGGACCACGAGACTGACAGAGCCAGCAAATCCCCAATTCTCTTCAGAGAAGTAATAGCCATTAGAAAAACCATCTTTAGGGTCAGAAACATGACAGGTGCTGACTCTAGTGGTTCGAAAGGGGTGTCAATCAGACCCTCGAGCACTATAGCTAAGTCCCACATAGGGACTGTCGCTCTAGTGGGTGGCCTCAACCGCTTGGCTCCACGAATGAAGCGGGCGACTAAAGGGTGCTTTCCCACAGAAACCCCATCAATCAGAGTATGGCAAGCCAAAATGGCGGCCACATAGACTCTGAGAGTACCAGGACATGTGCCTGAGGACAATTTCCCTAGCAGGAACTCCAGCACTGAAACAACTTGACAGTGAACTGGGTCTCCATGGTGCGCCATACACCAATTTTTGAAAATGTGCCATTTGAAGGCATAACTTCTTCTAGTGGAGGGAGCCATGGAACTTAGAATAGTCTCTACTACGTCGGCTGGAAGCCCAGCATCTCTTAGTTGGTCCCCCTCAGGAGCCAGACATGAAGGTTCCAGTGCTCGGGCCGGGGATGAAATACTGTCCCCTGTGCCTGAGATAGGAGATCTCTCCTGACCGGAATCGCCCACGGCGAGCCATCGAGGAGGGATAATAGATCTGAGAACCATACTCTGTTCGGCCAATGGGGCGCTATCAATAAGAGGCGAGACCCCTGTTGACAGACCTTGGCCAGGACCCCCGGGAGCAGAGCGATTGGGGGAAATGCGTAAAGACCCCGTCTGGGCCACATATGGGCCATAGCATTCAGACCCAGAGGAGCTGGAGGAGTCAGAGAGAAGTACAGGGGACATTGTGCTGTCTCCTGTGAAGCAAAGAGGTCCACCTCTGCTTCGTAAAATCTTTCCCAGATTAGACTGACTACTTCGGGGTGGAGTTTCCATTCCCCGTGTGTCACAGCTTGTCTGGACAGCAAGTCTGCTCCCACATTCATATGCCCAGGGATGTAAATCGCCCTGAGGGACAGGAACTTGTCTGCTAGCCTGTTCAGGCGGCGTGAACGCAGTCCACCCTGGTGATTTATGTAAGAGACTACCGCTGTGTTGTCCACCGGCACTAGGACATGGTAGCCTCTTAACTGCTGGAGGAAGTATTTCAGGGCCCAAAATAGAGCCATCATTTCGAGGCAATTGATGTGCCAGTCGAGAAGATGACCTCTCCAGGTCCCATGGGCTGGAAGGCCATCCAAGACTGCACCCCAACCCGTAAGGGAAGCGTCTGTCGTTAGCATCTTGCGACGACAACACGGACCTAGAGTGGGACCCAAAGTCAGAAACCGGGGTCTGAACCACATAGAAAGAGTACGAAGCCCCTGGCGCGTAACCCTTATTTGCCTCTCGGGATTGGCCCTTGGATGAAATCCCCTGGCTCTGAGCCACAACTGAAACGATCTCATGTGCAGGAGGCCCAAGGGTATCACCGTGGATGCAGCTGCCATGAGACCTAGAACCTTCTGAACATAATGAACAGTAATTATCTGGCCTAGCTTGATGTTCTTTAGGGCATTTAGAATGGATTCGACGCATGCAGGAGACAGCTGTGCCTGCATCGTGATCGAATCCCATACAACCCCCAAATACATTGTCCTCTGAGCAGAAGAGAGAACGCTTTTCTCGGTGTTGAGTCTCAACCCCAGAGATTCGAGATGAACTAGGATGACATCCTGATGTCGAAGCGCCAGCTCTTGCGACTGAGCCAGAATCAGCCAGTCGTCTATGTAATTTAAAATGCGGATGTCCTGGAGTCGCAGAGGAGCCAGTGCTGCATCCATGCATTTTGTGTACGTGCGAGGTGACAAAGCTAGGCCGAATGGAAGAACCCGATACTGGTAAGCTTTGCCCCCAAAAATGAACCTCAAGAACTTCCTGTGTTGTGGCAAGATTTCTACATGAAAATATGCGTCCTTGAGATCGATTGTCACAAACTAGTCCCCTGATTGGATCTGAGACACAATCATCCTGATCGTCAACATCTTGAACTTGTATGTTCTGAGGTAGCGGTTCAACCCGTGAAGATCTAAAATTGGACGCAACCCCCCATCTTCCTTGGGAACCAGAAAATACCGGCTGTAATAGCGTGACTCTCTGTCTGGCCCCTTTGTCCAGCAGAGCTTGAAATTCCTGTGTCAACAAATGCACTCGTTCCGGTTTCACGGAAGCGGAGACCACACCGTTGAAACGCGGAGGCCGATATGCAAACTGAATCCTGTAGCCCTTCTCTACAGACCTTTCTACCCATGGAGAGATATTTGGCAGTAGCTTCCACGCTGCCAGCTTCACTGAAAGGGGCACTAGTTTTGACACTTCGCTTTGATGGGGGGGATGTTAGATGTCTGGTGTCCTGAAACATGGCAGGAGGCAACCGAACATCTAACATTTCGCTGGAGACCGCTGTTCCCTGAAACACCAGTGGTGGCGGAGATTGTACAGCGGCCCCCTGAGGGTGCCAGATAGGAGCCTCTATTTCTTGTTGGAACTTCTTGCGCCCCTTCCCGGGGGGGAGGGGGGGCACACCCCCACAGTCCCGGGCACTTGACCCTCAGGACTTGTTTCTGGACGAAATAATCATCCTCAGATCCGGCCTCTTGATGGGCTGTTGAGATCGGCACTCCACACTCTGTTTCTGCAACTCTCGCTGCAGGGAGACTGGATTGGGTCAGGGCTGGGTGGCCGACAGCCCTGACGCCTGAGCACAGCGGGGAAGAAACTCATCAAACACTTCTGCGTGTCTCTTGACCTCCCTGAACCTAGTGACATGTTCATGGAGTCGCCAAATAGGCCAGAAGGCGATACGGGGGCATCAAGGAGGAACACTTTGTCCCTATCCTTGATGCCCGTGAGGTTGAGCCAAAGGTGTCTCTCCGTGGCAACCAACGCAGCCATAGAACGTCCAGTGGCATGCGCCGTCTGCTTGGTTGCACGAAGAGACAGATCCGTGGCTCGGCGCAGCTCTGAAAATGCCTCCTCACTAATACTCCCACCCATGCTCAGGTCTTTCAGCAGGTCAGCCTGGTACGCCTGCAGAACCGCCATGGTGTGCAGGGCAGCACCAGCCTGACCCGCTGCTTGAAATGCGTTCCCCACTAGCGACGATGTTACTCTGCAAGGCTTGGTGGGGAGGGGAGGCTTCTTAAGTGACGACGCACTCCCAGGGGAGAGATAGCCCGCGAGCTTCTCCTCAACCTGCTGAGGCATCGTCACATACCCATGTGCCTTAGCACCCATGATAGTCGAATAGATCGACGTCATGGGTACAAAGATACGTGAAGAGTAAGGCTTACTCCATGAGCGAGATAACTCCTCATGGAGGTCTGGGAAAAAGGGGAGAGATCGATGTTGGGATATCTCCCCTTGGCTACCCGACAGAAATCTGTTGTCTAGTTTGGAGTGCCTGGGGTTCACTTGCTCCTGTAGCCAGTCTAACTTAAGCCTGGCCACCACATTAGTCACTACCTCGAGTAACGCCCCAAATGCTTTGTCGTCGTGCGAGGAGTGCTCAGAGGCGGCGCTCTTGGTCTCCATATCACCGGAGGCAAGAGAAACTGCGCCGAGGCGCGCTTCAGCAGCGGGGGCAGGGACTTCGCGATCTGGGGAGAGTGCGAGAGAGAGAGGAGGCTCGCGCACTCCTCATCTCTCAGCCAGCTCGACGCGCGAGCCCCACGATCTTAATGAGGACGCCGAGCCTCGAAAGAAAGCAAGCCTCGAGCGGAGCACTCGCATAGAAAATAGCTCACAGTGCTCACACTCAGCGTCCTCAAGAGCAGCAATAGCATGCTCTTCCCCGAGGCACTCCAAACAAAAATCATGCGGATCATCGTCCGGAATAACTTGTGCACACGGTGGCACGCATCGCCTAGCTGAAGCACAAGCCATGATATAATTTCTTTTTTTATAACACAGGAGACAACACACACACACAAAGCGGTCTCGAAGACAAAGAAACCTGAAGGTATGTCCGTTTCACGTCTATTTATAACCTGCAGGTGCACGTAATCAATGACGTAACTCACCGAGGTTATTTAAGCCAATTCTTGGCGTGTTTGACACACATGCTTCGCAACCAGTCGAACAAAGAATGTTCTCATTAGCGTTTGATACGCAGCATCGAGAGTAGCTTTTGATAGGGAACACAGCTGCCACATGATTGGCTCCTTGGATAATTGTATGAATGTGTAGATGTACAGGTGTTCATAATAAAGTGTCTAGTGAGTTTATATTTGCTGTGTATTCAACCCTCAGCAACATAAACCATAAGCTTCCACATAACTCTTTATTTTTTTTTGGTTGTATTCAGGGGTTAAATCTTTCATGGGTACCAACAGTGTGTGAACAGTAACATACTTTCTTTTTTTAGTAGGCAAGTAACAAATCATTAAAATGTGAATAAAGCAAGTTTGCAATATACCTGTTGTCTGTGTATAAACTTAATACAAAAATAAAATGTCCATAATTTATTGTGCACAATGAGATGTGGGTCACTAGTAGGGATGTAACCATGCATCGTGACACAGTGCATCACAATGTAAAAAAATCTGATGATGTGCATTGTAGGAATGAGCAATTCATGTCGTGTCAATAGGCATTCTATTAATTATGCATCTAATCCAAATTGAACACTAGAGGCTCCAATCTGTGCCTAGTGTTAAAATATAATGAGCATGTGCTGGTCATGATAGCTCAAGGATCACAATGACTGACATGCATTATACATTAAACCGTTACATAACCACATTATAACTATTAAAAGAGCTCTTCAGTAGCTTTTAAACAACACCAGCCCCACACTGATCTACAGTGCCCGAGAATGAGGCCTCGGAACCTGGACATTTTAGCCAACTTTGGAGCTCTATAACAATCTAAATAACACCTCAGATGCTGCTACAGAGCTCATGATGTTTCATTTGATCATTTACCTGGGTCAGAGTAAAACTTATAAACTTTGTTTATTCAGTCAATTTTTTGTGAGAATTTATAAATGAATCTATTCATTTTGAAGATATGGAGACCTTTAGTACATTTGGTTTACAATATTAAACCTCTGTTCGTAGCAATTTTTGACTTATTTAGTTTTATACAGACAAAAATGTACATTGTTTTGCATTATTTATGATTCAGAAATTAAAAAGGAGTATTTTAATCATCATGTTTCATCATTTCAAAATATTCTGAGAATCGATTTGAATCGAATCGTGAAGTCAGTATCAGGAATTGAATTGAATCGTGACCGGAGTGTATCGTTACAACCTTAGGCACTAGTATAGATGGTAGAAATGAGTTTCCTCCACATGGTTACTGGGCTTAATCTCATTGATAAGGAGAATAACTTGATAAATCGAGAGAGTAAAGCATTAGAGTATAGCTTACTGCTCATTACTGCTCATGAATCAAGAGGAATCTATGGCCAGGGATAGATAGGTAAGTCTGGGCTGAACTTCTCAATCTGCCATTGTGACCACCACCAGGAAAATCCAAAGGAAAATGAATGAATGAATGAATGACTGAATAATAATTTATGAAATGACCAACCACAAACCACAAAAAGTCAGTGTCACTGTTCACAGTAGATGGTAGCGTGTACATAGGGAAGTGCAGACTGCCAATCAGATCGCAACCTGCAAGATTCTGAACCTTGCGGCAGTGAAGTGCAAAAAAAGATGCTATGCTATGTGAAGTGTACAATCAGATGTTATGTGGGCTGTGAGCAGAGCATCTGAGTCTGGCACTATCTAAGGTATGACACCATGAATAAAAGTCTACTATTAGTATTACTCATTTATATTTGATTAATCTTACTCAGAAAACTTTTATCCCATTAGTGTTTGATGCACATTGATAAGACCAAGGGTTTCATGGGGAGGCCCTACTTTTTTCAAGGGTGCCAGCAATGTGGATTTCAGTATTCTTTGTAGTTTTAGCATCAAAATAATATCAATTTTCAATCTTTTCTTGCAAAGATACATGACACTAAAGCCTCTAATCTATCGTAATGAATACATTCATCTTTAATAATGTATTTATACAGCAGATAACAGGTGCTTTGAATTTCTAATTTTGAAATGAAACCATTTCTCTATAAAGTTGTATGAAACTGTGTAATATCATCATAATTATTCTCACTGTTATGCCATGTTATGGTTTATGTCCTTCAAATTATAGTACCAGAGAAAAGCTCAGCTAACCCCCCCCAAAAAAAAAAAAAAAGAAAAAAAGAACACCCTGCAGGCATAAATAATTCAACACTACCATGGTCTGGAATGTCTAAAAATATATGGAGAGTTCTCATGCTAGAAATGTGTCTAATGGCTGTTAAATGGTGGACCTGAAGAATACAGGTTTGCCTAAATATGAGGAGATGATGATAAAGTTTTAAAACCTATACAGGTCATGACCTTTGATCTTAAAGGAATAAAAAGTGCTGTCTGTCTTTCTTGAGCCATAAACTTTCTAGCGAATCTCTCCAGACCTAGGTAGTGAGTGATGAACTCAAATAACAATTACACCATTTGAGACATATCTTTTTATTAAAAGTACATTAATAACAAATACAATGACATTTATTGTTGACTCTTTAAATGCAGAGAAAAATGACAAAGTATATACAGGTGCATCTCAATAAATTAGAATGTCGTGGAAAAGTTCATTTATTTCAGTAATTCAACTCAAATTGTGAAACTCGTGTATTAAATAAATTCAGTGCACACAGACTGAAGTAGTTTAAGTCTTTGGTTCTTTTAATTGTGATGATTTTGGCTCACATTTAACAAAAACCCACCAATTCACTATCTCAACAAATTAGAATACTTCATAAGACCAATAAAAAAACATTTTTAGTGAATTGTTGGCCTTCTGGAAAGTATGTTCATTTACTGTACATGTACTCAATACTTGGTAGGGGCTCCTTTTGCTTTAATTACTGCCTCAATTCGGCGCGGCATGGAGGTGATCAGTTTGTGGCACTGCTGAGGTGGAAGCCCAGGTTTCTTTGACAGTGGCCTTCAGCTCATCTGCATTTTTTGGTCTCTTGTTTCTCATTTTCCACTTGACAATACCCCATAGATTCTCTATAGGGTTCAAGTCTTGTGAGTTTGCTTGCCAGTCAAGCACACCAACACCATGGTCATTTAACCAACGTTTGGTGCTTTTGGCAGTGTGGGCAGGTGCCAAATCCTGCTGGAAAATGAAATCAGCATCTTCAAAAAGCTGGTCAGCAGAAGGAAGCATGAAGTGCTCCAAAATTTCTTGGTAAATGGGTGCAGTGAGTTTGGTTTTCAAAAAACACAATGGACCAACACCAGCAGATGACATTGCACCCCAAATCATCACAGACTGTGGAAGCTTAACACTGGACTTCAAGCAACTTGGGCTATGAGCTTCTCCACCCTTCCTCCAGACTCTAGGACCTTGGTTTCCAAATGAAATACAAAACTTGCTCTCATCTGAAAAAAGGACTTTGGACCACTGGGCAACAGTCCAGTTCTTCTTCTCCTTAGCCCAGGTAAGACGCCTCCGACCTTGTCTGTGGTTCAGGAGTGGCTTAACAAGAGGAATACGACAACTGTAGCCAAATTCCTTGACACGTCTGTGTGTGGTGGCTCTTGATGCCTTGACCCCAGCCTCAGTCCATTCCTTGTGAAGTTCACTCAAATTCTTGAATCGATTTTGCTTGACAATCCTCAGAAGGCTGCGGTTCTCTCGGTTGGTTGTGCACCTTTTTCTTCCACACTTTTTCCTTCCACTCAACTTTCTGTTAACATGCTTGGATACAGCACTCTGTGAACAGCCAGCTTCTTTGGCAATGAATGTTTGTGGCTTACCTAGTGAACCAAACTGAGAGACCATTTTGAAGGCTCAGGAAACCTTTGCAGGTGTTTTGAGTTGATTAGCTGATTGGCATGTCACCATATTCTAATTTGTTGAGATAGTGAATTGGTGGGTTTTTGTTAAATGTGAGCCAAAATCATCACAATTAAAAGAACCAAAGACTTAAACTACTTCAGTCTGTGTTCATTGAATTTATTTAATGCACGAGTTTCACAATTTGAGTTGATTTACTGAAATAAATGAACTTTTCCATGACATTCTAATTTATTGAGATGCACCTGTATATCTTCATACAAAAAGAAAGACATTTAAAGCATAAGCACAGCTAAGCACAATGTCACAGAATAAGACAATTAAAACAATCAACAAATAACAAGTACAATAATGCATACTACTCAAAGTTAACTCAACAATTTGCTGATAAACTTCAAATAAAAAGTGTAATCTTTTCTCAAGGATGAAAATCTTTTATTGTTGTTTGGTAATAGGATGGTTAATCCATAAATACCAATATCAGAATATAATTGCTATAGATAATCACAGATGATCTTTATTTATCATAACAATACATACTATTATTTATTATAACATAACACCTAAAGCATGGAAAAGATCAACATATTTAGAGCTTTCTAAATCTGTTCCTCGTAAACTGTAACTACTTTTTCCGCAAATGTTGACTGCTAATGATGTCTCCAAAATATTATCTAGTATATTTAAACATAAACACCAAAATCCTTAAAATGCAAGTTTCAGCAGTTAAACTCCAATAACTGAATAATTTCGAAATACTGATTACTAAACATCTCACACGCAAACTGTGTGACACTTGGCATGGCTCCATGTGGACAGATTAAAGCACCCATGGTGTACTACAGGAGTAATGATAACCTTTCATTCTTTAAATGACCAATGACACACTCACTCCACCCATGGTCATTGTTTTCATAATGCTCTAAAATGCATTTAAGGTTAAATTTAAACTATGTTCTTTACATGAGGAATTTTTATCATTCATGCACAATCCTAGCTTTGATTTCATAGTCCCCAGTCTCTTGAAATTTGGCAGGATTTGACAGCCTGCACTTAAAAGAAAAAAACATTCTTGTATAGCAAACCAGAATTTGCTATACACGATCTTAGAAATGTTTCCCTTTTAAAGCCCTTTCCCCATTTCTGTCTGTAGTATAAAAATACATGGCTGTCCTTTCTTTTCAAAAAACAAAAACAAAAAAACACCTGAAACCTGCCAGCATTTCCCCACCCTGAAGAAATTGTTAGCAAAATTGTGCTTTGCTTGAAAGTTCATCAAACTCTGAAAACAAGCATGCTTCAATCTACAAGGCATATCTACAAACTATTCAGGAATCATGAATTGCTTAGTATCAAGAGTAGAGGATTCATGCAAAGGCACACTCTGAATGGAGTGGACTGTTCCAGGAGGAGTGTGAGGATATCTACACATGCACGCTTGAACATAAATGAAAGCTGAACTACTGCTTTTGTGACAGATTTTTAACAAAGCCACAATTTTTTAACTGTTTTGGTTGAACTAAAGTTTATAATATAAATAAATGTACCTGAATATACACATACATATACCCATAGATACACTTTTTGAAAAAAAAAAAAACCCACCAAGACTTTTTCTTATAGAAACCTAATTTGAAGAGTTAAATATATTTTTGAATATTATTACTTAACCAGAAGTTAGAACAGAGGTACGGTTGTCACAAATGTCCAAAACAAAATATTCTGTATTTTTTTTAGATTGCAATGCACCTTGCAAAATTTGGTCTATGCAGAAAAAATGCATATACGCATTGCATTGTTGTATAAGTCACATTAATGTACTAACCATCTGTATTTGAAAATTGTACTGCCTCTAAACCGACACTTCAGAGATTGGCGCAGTCTAGTTTAGGTTTTGTCCTGTTAGTGCTGCTGTAGTTCAGCGCTGTATTGTTTCCAAAGCAGAAGCCATTAGATGTTTATCTCTCTAGAAAACATGTCTGTATATATGACCATAATGCTCCATATGCTCGCCGTAACTACTGGTGTAGCACTACACTAACTACACCAACACTAACAAATGGATATATGATAATTAAGCTTATAATATATTTGTTGCTTCGCTCAGTAATTTGCAGCACCCTGGATGGTAAATATTTATACATGATTCATACACTGAGGTGAGTTTGAGATGAGTTAACGATATTTAACATGAATGGTCAAAGCAACAAGAAACTATAGCTCATGGCTGAATGTTCACGGGGTGGCATTTCTTTCTGTACAACTGACAAACAAAATGAAATCAAATTCAATCTATGTTGAAGGAGAAGCAATGTGAGCCTCTATGACAAGCTGTCAATTGATATCTGAGATCCTCTTTAACCTAGTCAATGTAATGACCGCTTTATTTGTTGTCTACAGAACACCCAGGGACCTGAACTGAATTCCGGCTGCAAATATAGAACAGGCTCACACAATACCAGAGCTTAAGCATGGATATCAGTTACACACACCTTCCACATACAGGAAGGAGAGCTGAGTGTCAACTGTTCCTCACAGACGGGGATATCTGAACTCAACAGGAGCCTGGCCAGACACATACAGACACACAGCAGAGAAAGCTGGTACACAGATTAAACAGCTACCATAAGCACATCTTAAGAGAACACACACATGCACTGTGCGAGACTTGGCATGGCTCCATGTAGACAGATTAAAAACAATGATGTGGAGCTCTACCACAGGAGTAATAACAACCTTTCATCCGTCAGTAATCTACAGTGACACCCTTCCCCCTCCGCCCACCATCATTCTGTTTTCTTAATGCCGCAAAGTATGTGGTAGTGTGTGCTTATGGCAATGGTGAGCCTAAATCATTGTTAAGCACCCCAATATTATTTAAGGGAAACTTTCTCAACCTACTCTTTATCAACTGAAGGTGTAATGTATGTGAGTTCACCACAAAGAATTTCCACACATTCCTCTGTACTGAGAAAAGAAACTCACTTATAATGGACGTCTAATGACAGTTATTGAATTCCATGTGTGGCACCCTGGGAAAACCCTTTTCGACTATACGTAGTTCTATTTCTCTTTTACATGTACCTCAAATTCTCCGCTTCACGGAGCATCACTGACGTTTTGACAGCTGATATCTGATCACAAACGGAATTGATCGGTTTTGTCTTTTTTGCTACAGCATGTACTGTAGCTATCCAACATCAAAGTGGGAAATTCACTGTGTAAGGAAATCACACTTACAATGTTTTTGACATTTTGACATAGGCAGAGTCCTTTTTATCACCTTATTTTGTTAAATTGGCTTCTTACCCAACATGATCTTTTGCTCTGATTAATGAGTAAATAATATTTCCATGTCACTTTTGGTGAAGTATATTTATAGTTTCTTAAAGTACAGGTGTCAAATTATGTTGTATGCAGAAAAACAATTCTGATGCTATTTTCTGTCTTTTTGTCTATTTGCCAGGGACATGACGGGTTTTTCCCAGGTTGCCATATATATGTTTAAAATATGCGAACTATACAAAATAAAATAAAATTAAAAATAATTTACAATGCACAACAATAATACAGTATAAAAACTACAATTGTTACACTCTAAGAATGTAAATCTTGGTACGAGACAAACAACACAGTCATCCCTTGTAATATGTAGTCCCATCTCTGAAAGGACAGTTTCGAGCCTTATAACTTATAAAATGCTTTTGACTGCAGAATTTATGAAACTGTTCTGTAATGCATAACCGTTTACTGACACCGCAACAGCTGCTGTTAGACTTGCATCAAAGGTGAGTTTTGAGTGAGCAGGGCTTCTATTTTTTTTTTTTTTTCTCACTACAGGGAGACGTGCTGAAATTCTCGTTCGTAGTAACCACACCTACACTTCAGATGTGGTGAACAGACATTAGGCTGAAAAATGCTTGTGCATTCTTTTAACAATTAATGGTAATAATTTGACTTTTGCATCTCAAAGCACCGAGGAATTATGGCTATAGATGGGGAGGGTTCTTTTTTTACTGACTCAGTGAATGTGCTCAGTTCTACCGCTCAGAAACTTTCTTGGCATGAGACTCAAAAAAGGGGGAAAAAACCAGTAAGGATTAAATCGAAAGGCAAGCATGCCGGTGACAGAACAACGCCTCTGACAGTTCTTACACAGAGCTCACAACCTCACATTAACATTTATAATATACTACATAATGAGCTTTCTTCTGTTATTTTGTTCCAAAATATAGACAACTACAGCTTTAACTAAAATGTATAAAAATTCCTTAATATTTCACTGTACACAGAAAGACGACAAAGGGAAATCTACAGTACACATGATCAAACAAATTGATTCAATTCACTAAAATCCAAGAAGCTAAACAGGACGTCGGTGACAAACAATATGGACAAAGCAGAAACAAAAATTTTACTGTTTAATACACACTTCCTCCTTGAGATGAATGTGTGTGAAAGTGCTACTGAAAGTGGGTAGGTTCTGTAAGGCTCTAGTTTCCTATTGACTCATGGCTTTTTAGATCTCAGTTCCTATAGGAATATGTATCTGTTTGTGGGTTTTTGGGTTAGCTACTTCCTGTGGTGATAATAAGAGGATTCCTAGGACTCGCTGGAGCAGCGGATGGATGGAGAGCCCATCTGGGTGAGGACCTTATCCAGCCATTGCAGGGGTCCGTTCAGGTGCAGCTCTATCCAGCAGGGGGTGCTAGTGACCGTCTGCCGCCTACAAAGCAGAGTAATGGAGAGAAGGGGTGGGGGCAGAGAGAGAGAGAGAGAGAGAGAGAGAGAGAGAGAGAGAGAGAGAAAGAAAGAAATAAGGTGAAGGGGAGAGAAGAAAGAGGTGGTGTTGATTAATTTTCTTTAAGAGCAGCTCTGAAGGTAGTGCCAGATGCAATCGTTCTACACCCTACACAGGGACGGGCATGGCAGACCTAAGCCTAATAATAAACAAATACAAAAAATGTGTTGTTATTTAACAAATAAATAAATGTAATCATAGGGGGGCACTGTGACTTAGTGGTTAGCACATTTGGGGGTTCGCAACCTCGCACCTCCAGCCCGCCTCCGCCCTGTGTGAGTGCAGTTTGTATGTTCACCCCATGCTTCAGGGGTTTCCCTCAGGTACTCCCAACAACCCCCGCACCCCCAAAGTCCAAGTCCGAAGACAAGCATTGTACGCTCTGGTGTCCACCGCCTTGTGCCCCGAGTTCTCTGGGATAAGCTTCAGGCTCCCCGTGAAGGATAAGCGGTATGGAAAAGGGATGGATAAACGTAATCATTGTTGTGGTGTAGCTTATGTGAGATGTTTATGTTACTTTTATGGAAGGAGTCTCCAGTGTCAGCGCCTTTATAACAATCAGAGTTAAAGCTGTTTATTTAAGTTTTCCACCAGGGGGTCCAATTAAGTTCAGAAAAAAAGAAAGCTGGTGAGGAAACAACTGTTTATAGCTGCTATAATGTAAGTGATAACAGGAGCTAACTTGTTTAATTGATGTTTAACAATATTAAACATAACTATATATGGTTAAAAGATATGAATGATTTCAATTATTTTTTTAAATGTAAATGTTTAAAGGAGAATAATATGAATATATATGAAAATCATCTTCAGGGTGCTAAAGGTAACGCATCACACCATCCTGTCATGCTCTATCTTTTACTAATTGCAGCTACTAATCTCAGATGATTTGTTTAGATAATAAATCAGCAGGTCATGACACAGCTGAGTGGCTGCAGTGACACTAGTGTGTCTGGATTTGAGCTCAGTCTGTGTGTAAACTCTGCTCTACATGACTCCAGTCTCTCACAGGGACCACCATCACTGCCAAACACACTCTCCTACATTCCACCCTGATTACACAACGGCCCAGTCTCTTTCTCTCCATTATACACACAGACACAGACACAGACACACACACACATAGACACACACACACCTTGTCTCTGGGTCTCAGAAACCTTGACTCTACGCCTCACCTTACTCCATTCTTATTCTGCTCTTCTTCTCAGAGTTGCTTTTTCTCTGTCTGTTTTTCTCTTGTTCTCTCTCATACTCATTTGCTCACTGTCTCACAACACATACACACACAAAGACACACACACACACACACACACACACACACACACACAGCAAGTCCAAATCTGTCTAATTGTGGTTTCCGCTCTGTGTTCCTAATTGAGTTTAATAGATGCTTTGACACTTGCGGAAATGTCGAAACAACAACTCCCTCACTCTTTTCCTCCCTGAGTGTCTCTCTTCAGATGCAGACCGCTATTTTCTGCAGCACTCTTTAACTCCTTCATGTCTCTGAATGACTCTCAGCCTTGAGCTGCTGGCAGCTCCTCCACCACTACTGAAAATTCAATGAAGATCAAAGAGAGGGAGAAGAAGTGCGGGGTGGTGTTGGGACAGAGAGAGGATGGAGAGGGAAAAACACGATGAAAGATTAGTTAAGAACGGGAGTGACAGATGAGATGCGGCTCTGATTTGCAGGGATTTATTGCCTTAACTTCAATTTAAGGTTTGTACTGCTTTAAATTATTCTATTCAACCTGTGAGCAGAATAAATGACTCACTGACTGCACTAATGGAGAGGAACATGCCAGCCCAAGTACTGCTCCAGGCACAGTGCTGCATGTGGAATTTAGTTTAATATGTGATGAGGTTGAAGAACTGTTTAAGTATTTCAACATAAATGTCATAAATCATCTTTCACATACTTACTCTTTTAAAAATTAAAAGCTGTATATTTAGTTCCGCAACAGACAAAACGTTTGCCCAGCAGTTCCACGGCCTGTTCTCTGGAAGGCATTTTCATAGGAGGCCAATTTAATAGGAACACTCTGTTCACCTGTTCATTCATTTAATTCTCCAATCAGCTGACAGCAGTGTAATGCATAAAATAATGCAAGAGCTTCAGATAATTTTCACTTCAGAACTGATAAAAAACTTCACTGGATTTTTTTTTCTTCTTTTTTCGCACCGTGTGTATACTCAGTAGACTGCTGTCTGCTGAAAATCTCACGAGATCAGCAGTTACTGAAATACTCAAAATAGCCCGTCTGGCACTAACAACCGGGCCACAGTCAAAGTCACTGAGATCACATTTTTCCCAATTCTGAGGGCTGACCAGGTATTCCTATTAAAGTGGCTGGTGAGTGTATATTCTATAGGACATAGTTATTAATGTCCCTAAAGCCAAACGCATTTCTGTATTCGGTACTTTGTTTAGGTTTTCAAATAACACCCAATGGGTAAAGGGAAATAAAAATAAAGCTGAGCAATGTAGAGCACTCAAGCTCAGAGTTGACTACTACCAGTTTCTAATTAGCCTTGAGATCATAACTTGCTCCTTTAAGCTCCTGGATGTGAGATTTTGGATTTTCGGACTCTCTGCAGACTTGCCCTTTCCGCATACAAGAGCTCAAATAGACTTCAGACTCGTGATCTCCCGTTGAGTGTTTTTCTCTTGTGCCACACCTGTTTCATAAAGTAGTATAGGGACTGGGATGCGACTCAAACCGAAGCATGTAATTATCTGCTGCTATTACCACAGTCATTATGAGAATTAAAAACTGTACTGTGCACATCAATATGACTGTCACAGTTACCTATTTTACTGTGCAAACCCCTCATCCTTTAACAAGAGCTTGTCTTTTAGCTATCACTAAATCGTAGCCAGATCACCTACCACCATCAGTTGTGTATTGGGTTGAGCAGTGGTGGCGCAAGAGTTAAGGCTCTGGGTTACTGCTCAGATGGTCAGGGGTTCAAACCCAAGAACTGACACTGTTGGGCCCTTGAGCAACACCCTTAACCCTCTCTGCTTCAGGGGTGCTGTATCATGGTAATGTTTGTGTGAAAAAAATAAAGCTTCTTCTTCTTCTGATGCCTGTGAGATCAGAACACAGCACAGAGGCTAGCCAGTTAATGCTAGCTAAAATACAAGGTCTGGTTGAATACTCTTGTTATGATCTGTCTGTGTTGTCTTTGAAAAAAAATTTAAAAAAATTCGTAAGCACTGTAGCTTTAGGAAAGTATGGGGTAAGAAAATGAAAGTGTCAGTGAGAGAGAGAAAAAGAGTTGAAATGTCTACTTCTGTTCGAGAAACAGACTTTCTCTATTTTTACTCTTTCTTCCTTTCTCTTTTTTTGTCTCTCATATGTCTTTATGGTGAATTTCCCAGTGGAAATCCTCAACTGGTTTCAATTATGGTCTTGGTTTCTCTCATTCCAACAAAAGATTACTCACGAGAGAGAGTGAAACACAAAGAAAGAGGAGGGAGGGAGGGAGGGAGAGAGAGAGAGAGAGAGAGAGAGAGAGAGAGAGAGAGAGAGAGAGAGAGAGAAACCAGGAAACTGACACTTCTCGGAGCAGTGTGTGTTTTCAGAGCCGTGTGACTTGCTAGCACAGACCTGACAGTTTACATGCCTGGTTTGCTTATCTCGAGGTCTCAAGGTGTTCATCCAGTGGTGATTCTGGTTAATGAATGCCAAAACCAACCCAGGAAAAAACAGACAGCTCAGACAGACAGACAGATGGATCTCTACCCAGCTGCTTGACACACATTCAGCTCTCCTCTAAACACTGCACCAAGAGTCGCTACACAGGTTAGCAGAAAACAACTGACTCATTGTGATACCTTTTCTTGATTTACACTAATACCTACTAATGAGTTCCAGAAAAACATCAGGTTTAGAAATAAGGGAATGAAACCTAGAAGGATGCTATAAATAGCCAAAACCTCCTACTGTTCTAAAAAAAATAAAAATAAAAAAATAAAAACATCAATGCTCCCTGCTTCTTTCTTCTCAGGTGGATCTCAGAAGCACTTCTGACTAAACATTAACCAGACTTTAGTCATAATGACATCTTCTATTATAGCACAGTGTTGAAGCAGAACGGCGGTGGCTCAGGTAAGGCAGCTTAGACTCACCTGTACTCGGCTCCCCAGCCCTTGACAAAGCTCATGCGGATGGTGCACATGCGGGTCAGCTGATACACAGCCTCGAAGCCTTGGTTCACTGACTGAGCCAAAAGAGCAGCGAACTCTTGATTATTGAAGATCTTCAGATTACAGCCTGACAAAAAACATACAAAAATATTATATCATGATCCTTGAAGGCATTTCTGTGATAGAAGATAAGAAGAAGATAAGTTTGCTCACAAACTGCCAGCAATACAGTAGTGTTTCATTTACATACACAAAAAACTGTTAAAAATATTTTATTATCAATAAACAAATTTATAATACATTTATTTTTATATTAATTTTTTTTTAAGTACATTAAAATCTGTAAACATTTTTAACATAAAAATGTAAGATTAAGCAGCTTCCAGTCGGTTTGTGACTATAACAAAAAATGTAATAAAATTTAATAAAAAGATATCACGATAACCATGATATCACACAAAAAATTTATTATGAGGTAATTAATCAGGATACCTATATTATTCTGCAGCCCTAATACTGATCAGCTGTAGCAGGTTGGATATTTTTACTATTTGTTTCACTTTACCTCTATATACAGTATCTCACAAAAGTGAGTACACCCCTCACATTTCTGTAAATATTTTATGATATCTATTCATGGGACAACACTGACGAAATGACACTTTGCTACAATGTAAAGTAGTGAGTGTACAGCTTGTATAACAGTGTAAATTTGCTGTCCCCTCAAAATAACTCAACACACAGCCATTAATGTCTAAACCGCTGGCAACAAAAGTGAGTACACCCCTAAGTGAAAATGTCCAAATTGGGCCCCTGATTCTTATTTTCCCTCCCCGGTGTCATATGACTCGTTAGTGTTACAAGATCTCAGGTGTAAATGGGGAGCAGGTGTGTAAAGTTTGGTGTTATCGCTCTCACACTCTCTCATACTGGTCACTGGAAGTTCAACATGGCACCTCATGGCAAAGAACTCTCTGAGGATCTGAAAAAAAGAATTGTTACTCTACATAAAGATGGCCTAGGCTATAAGAAGATTGCCAACACCCTGAAACTGAGCTGCAGCACGGTGGCCAAGACCATACAGCGGTTTAACAGGACAGGTTCCACTCAGAACAGGCCTCACCATGGTCGACCAAAGAAGTTGAGTGCACGTGCTCTGCATCATATCCAGAGGTTGGCTTTGCAGAATAGACGTATGAGTGCTGCCAGCATTGCTGCATAGGTTGAAGGGGTGGGGGGTCAGCCTGTCAGTGCTCAGACCATACGCCGCACACTGCATCAAATTGGTCTGCATGGCTGTCGTCCCAGAAGGAAGCCTCTTCTAAAGATGATGCACAAGAAAGCCCGCAAACAGTTTTCTGAAGACAAGCAGACTAAGGACATGGATTATTGAAACCATGTCCTGTGGTCTGATGAGACCAAGATAAACTTATTTGGTTCAGATGGTGTCAAGCATGTGGGGGCAACCAGGTGAGGAGTACTAAGACAAGTGTGTCTTGCCTACAGTCAAGCATGGTGGTGGGAGTGTCATGGTCTGGGGCCGCACGAGTGCTGCCGGCACTGGGGAGCAACAGTTCATTGAGGGAACCATGAATGCCAACATGTACTGTGACATACTGAAGCAGAGCATGACCCCCTCCCTTCGGAAACTGGGCCACAGGGCAGTATTCCAACATGATAACGACCCCAAACACACCTCCAAGGTGACCACTGCCTTGCTAAAGAAGCTGAGCGTAAAGGTGATGGACTGGCCAAGCATGTCTCCAGACCTAAACCCTATTGAGCATCTGTGGGGCATCCTCAAACGGAAGCGCAAGGTCTCTAACATCCACCAGCTCTGTGATGTTGTCATGGAGGAGTGGAAGAGGACTCCAGTGGCAACCTGTGAAGCTCTGGTGAACTCCATGCCCAACAGGGTTAAGGCAGTGCTGGAAAATAATGGTTGCCACACAAAATATTGACACTTTGGACCCAATTTGGACATTTTCACTTAGGGGTGTACTCACTTTTGTTGCCAGTGGTTTAGACATTAATGGCTGTGTGTTGAGTTATTTTGAGGGGACAGCAAATTTACACTGTTGTACAAGCTGTACACTCACTACTTTAGATTGTAGCAAAGTGTCATTTCTTAAGTGTTGTCCCATGAAAAGATAAATAATAAAATATTTACAAAAATGTGAGGGGTGTACTCATTTTTGTGAGATACTGTATCTATATCTCCATGGGCAAATATTAAATAATATAGATCCAATATTAGCGCTATTAGCTGTTATTTCAGCAAATTTAAATATCAAATTCAATATTTATGTTTTTTTCGTGTATCTTCTAATTGTGTTAAATAATAATAATAATGTGACATATTGCCCAATCCTAAAGGAAGAAAAACAAAGACACAAAACTGTGATTTCAGATCAAGAATAAAATCATATTGCTGAATTATTGCCTCTTATATTTGTTGATTATAATTATAATTTATAATTCATAATAATTTACTTAAATTTTTCATACAATCTAAGTACATATTCAACTAATGATGATTCGTCTCAAGTACAAGGAACAAGGAATAACGGAACCAGGAGAGAGAAAGTCCCCCGATTTTTCTAAACCCAGTTTTAGTGATGTAATAAGTGAATAAGATGGTTTATAATCCAAAAACACATCATGTGTTTTGAGTTGGTTTGTCTCTGACCTGGTGGGATCTTGCAGACGGTGGCGGGGTGCCAGCCGTAGCGCTGGTTGCAGTTGGGACTCTGAACAAAGATAGCGCTGTCACTGAGACATTCAGCAAACACCTCACCTCCTATGTAGTATAAACGCACTCCCCGGCCTAAATAAATACACACACACACACACACACATATATAATTATAATATATTTTACCCTAAAACAACATCCTGTCTTTCTAGAGCTGTGAGCACAAAAATAGGTCCTAGTAATTTCCTCGAATGAATTTACTGTTTTAATAAATTTGTTTGTCCTCATCATGTTAAAACGCATTGATAAAAAAAGTAGAGACATAGCAACAATAACCGAGTCTGGTCAAGGAAATTACTGTCATTTATATAGTTAGATACTGTTTTAGACTGTGATCACCATTTTACTACACATTTTAATGCACATTTTATATGTAAACCTACGTGAAGAAGAAAATGTAAACTGTTCAGAATTCAGAGGACTTTAGTTAAAAAAAATCAATGTATAAGGATAAATCAAGTTATATAAGTTAAATCAAACCAATGGATTTGGATCAAAGTAGAGAACTTTTCCAGAAAAGTGGTGAGTGACACTGAACACTTTTTATCACCTGAACAATCAGATTGAATCTAAGTGGGCAAGTGAAAACAATCACTGCTAGAGTAAGGGTGAATAAAATCTCTTTTCTAGCTAAATCTGATACCAGGCATTACTCAGTGCTGCTTTTATGGTTACAACATGCTCGTCATATGAACCACAACAAGTGCTCCAGGCGGTGCTTTTTCTGTACAAAATGCCTACTGTGATCAGAGTCTTAGGGCCTTATTGCTTTAGTCTCCTGTCAAGAGGAGGTGAATCCTGTCGATTTTTGTTTAAATCAAGGACTACGTCTTAACATTTTCACCAGCTCTCTCTTTCTTGAATGAAGTACGGAAGTCAGTGTGTACCAATGTGTCTGCGTGTGAGCTCCACGGCAGCGTTACGGTTAATATTGGACAGCAGGCCCAGGCAGAAACGCTCCGAGTTGGACGGATCAGTAAACCCGTCTACTGTGAGAGAGGGCTGGGATGCGTGGAAGATTTCCCCCACCCGCTGGTTCAGCTCATAGTAGGATATGGAGCACCAGAATGCTGGCTCACAGTACGTCACAGGCTGCAGGTCTGACAGAGGGAAAGACAGAGATGGTACAAAAAATAAAACAATACGAAAATAAACAATCAAGAAGTAAAAACAGTTTGCAGCATGAAATGGGTGGAGCTCGGGGACACAGTGATGTTAGTAGCAAGTGTAGATTCCCAGAAACAGGGCAATGGAAACACCAGCATTACTTGGGTAAGAAAATTATTGCCTTATGCCGCCAGCTTCATAAACACACCACAATTCCTGTAACTGCTTCAAAAAAGGAAAAAGGGTGGGGGGGGGGAATAAAAGAAAGAAAAAGCTCCAGGAAATGGGCTGGATGAACAAAACCCCTATGTGTAGCATGTGGAAGTATGCTATTTATTATTCCAGCAACAAGGGGAAAGACAAGCCCCAGGATCTTTACTTCAGATAATAAGCAACAGGATACTGCCATGCATGTGAAGTGTGTGTCATGTTTCTCCAAGTGCTCATACAGAGAGGAAAGACAAAAGGTTCATTCAGCTGTGGCTTCCTCTGGGTCAGTGACCAGAAGGAAGAATTCATAACACAAGTGTACAAACATTGACACATACAAATACGTACATACATTACAAACAGTCCGTAAAATCCTACCTAAGTTGCTCGGCGGTGGAGATAAAGAATTTGGTGAAAGGCTTGGTGATCCTACAAACAAAAAGGAAGCAGATGGTTATAGATGAAGACATTTCACTGAACTGAATAAAAATGATGAAGTGCACTGACAAGTATGTCCGATCACAATTATTCTCGCACTCTGAGCTCTAAAATATGACCTAATTTATGAGACAGTGTGAAATGCTGTACATGTGATGTTTTATAGACATTTGTCTGGCACTCTGACTCATCTCTGATGTGTGAATAATGTTGACTTACCTGTGTCCATGCTAGGGTTCAAGGAATAGTCACTGGTCTCCCCATCCTCACTGAGGTAGCCTGGAGGAGGTGTTTCTGAAAAACACACTCTTGTATTACTATATTTGTGAGATACTTGTTTATTAGTGTAGCTAAATATTGAACACTAACACTAACCTTAATCTGACACCCCCTCCAACCATACACCCCCACAGCAACCCAGTCTCACATACACACGTAAAGACAAAGATTACAATCTTACACACACACACACACACACACACACACACACACACACACACACACACACACACACACACACACACACAGAGGCCAAGGAGGTGTATCGAAAATTAAATTACAGTACATTCAAGGACACATATTTTGTGTGTTTATGGACTGCTGAACAATTCCTCTTTTAGAGACAGACTGGATTAGTGTTGCATTTTTCATGCAACATTAATCATTATTAGGGCACTTATTCATGTAGCACAAACTAGGACAGTGGGTGTAGTGAGAGAGAGTTAGGTCCTCACTTTTGTGCCAAAAAATGAAGTATTTTTCTAAAATGAAACAAAAGATATGCACCTGCTATGTAACATCATAAGAAATACACCTGATAGGTAAAGTCACGTAACACCAAGAAATACACCTGATATGCAACATCATGAGAAATACACCTGATAGGTAAAGTCACGTAACACCAAGAAATACATCTTATATGTAACATCATACGAAATACACCTGATATGTAACATTATATGCCTGAAACTCATTATACTGTATATAATAATTCATACAGTGTGTTTCAAGCTCATGGCGTTACATATCAGGTGTATTTCATGGAGTTCATTCCTTTTAAGCACAAAAAAGAGCTGCTTCCCGGTTCTTTAGTATTGGTCCTACAGTATGAAAACCTGTATGAACCCTTACAAACACGTGCACACACACACACATCAACCTGCTAACAGGTGTAGCACTTGTGACTCATAATAGCTTTCCTCAGACTGAACTTCCTGTTTAGAATAAGTTTATTTTCAATAGCAGCAGTGCAGAATGGCTCTGCCTCGGAAATGGAAACTCAAACTTACTGTAACTGACCACTTTTTCAAACCCTGAATTAAATACCATTCTGATGACGCAAATACAGAGCACATCCCAAGTTATATCTGCCAAATGCAGCACAGATTAGCTATTTCCCACATGTACAGTAACGTTTACACGGTTGGGTCAAGACGAGGAGCTCAGTGTTAAGGGGTTGTTGTTTTTTTTAGTACAGCCCGATCCTGCCGTATAGCACTCACACTTAGTCCTGTAGATTTCATTACAAGTAAACGGGTATAAATGGGTTAAGATGTTTGTATTTTTTACTTGTATTTTTTGCCAGGTGAATGAAATGGTGTATGAACAGGAAAATAAGATTATAGTAAGGTAAAACACGGATCTGTTTGAGTTTTAAAACATGTCAAATAATAATGATGAATGGTGAACAGTTTGTGGTTTTGTGAGTGTGTGTGAGTTGTGTGTGTGTGTGTGTGTGTGTGTGTGTGTGTGTGTGAGAGAGAGAGAGAGAGAGAGAGAGAGAGAGAGAAAGAGAGAGAGAGAGAGAGAGAGCGAGAGAAAGAGAGAGAGAGAGTGTCTTTCGGTTTCTCAGACTGTTCCCTGGGGTGGCTCTATTGTGTGTGTGTGTGTGTGTGTGTGTGTGTGTGTGTGTGTGTGTGTGTGTGTGTGTGTGTGTGTGTGTGTGTGTCTGCAGCAGTGTTCCTGGTGCTCGTCCTTGCAGGCCCGCTTGAAGTGGACTCTGCTAAACTGTTTCTTTGTCTGCATTTTCTGTCTCCGTCTGTCTCTGCCAGCTCCTGTCCTCATTCAGCCTCACATGTAGGGAATTCAGTTCAAGTGCTCAGAGCTTTTTGTGATAAGAATTGATCTTTAACTTTTATTTCCTGTAAGTTTTAGCAGTTCATCCTTCATAGGTGGTGAGGACAGGAATCTTATGCTTTGATGCCAGTTTCTAACACACATGTCTCTATGGCCCGCATTGCTTCTATATTTTCTGGGATAGACACACTTGAATACATGCACTTTCTCATACGCTTACCTGCAATGTAGTTGCTCGGTGGCTCGATGCCAGCGGGGAAGTTGGTGTTTTCAGGGATGGAGTGACTGTAATCTTCCAGAGGAGGAAACTCACTGGGAATCTCAGTGTGCCGAGGAACCAGAACTGGTGGAAGAACTACAGCGAGAGAACAGGGATACTGGTTATTCATGGACAACCGATCCCATATGACATAACCATATATTCATAGACAGCACAAAAAGCTTTGATTTCCTGATAGTAGCAATGTCTGGTTTCCAAACTAGACACTAAAACCAAACACTCATATTCACACTATCTGCTGCAACACTGTACCACTTGGGTTTAAGTTATAAAAAAAATTTGGACCCCCAGCAATACATTACAGACCAGAAGTGTAGATACCACTTTATACAGCATTATCAACGTACTCTCTACATACAAGAAATCTCACCCTCATTTACATACATGCCTAGTACAAACTCAACTTTCCTCTTCATTGTTCTGTTTGTCATCAAAAAGAATGCTTTTTGTCCATTAGTGTGCTAGCAAAATAAAGCTCTACGTCTAGAAACTACTGCTGCTTGACCATTGCAAACAAGAGCACTCCCTCTATGAAAACAGAAGAACTCTTACCTGGCGTCTCTACGCGCTGATAGTGGTAGGGGTTCACACACACCTCGTCCTTCTTCATATGGAAAGCAAACTCACACAGCTCCATGGCTCTCAGCTCGTGGTGAGACTGAAGGTCCGGCCAGCGCCACAACCGGCAGTAGATCACATGAGGGAGACCCTTCCTATGAGACACCTGTAACCTCCCGTCCAGAGATCTGACACACACACACACACACACACACACACACACACACACACACACACACACACACACACACACACACACGCACACACACATACAGAAAAGATAGTAAGACAGATTAGTGACGGAAAAAACATTAGTTGTCAGCAAATATTTAATTTATCTGGTCATCAAGCACAACACTATCAATATTTCAGTGTAGAAAACCTGTAAATATAAACATAATATAAAACGTTCTTTTTGACTGACACCTTTTTTTCCTCACGGTGAAGTCAGTATTGAGACCATTTATATTTTTAAGAGATTTTTTTTAAAAGTCATTATTCATTTGGTGACTTGAATGTTCTCCCCGTGCTTCAGGGGTTTCCTCCGGGTACTCCGGACTGCTCCCTCAGTCCAAAGACATGCGTTGTAGACCGACTGGCATGTTGAAATTGTCCTTAGTGTGTGTGAATGTGTGTTTGATTGTGCCCAGTGATGGTTTGGCACCCCGTCCATGGTGTCCCCTGCCCCGAGTTCCCTGGGATAGACTCCAGGCTCCCCTGTGACCCTGTGTAGGATAAGTGGTATGGAAGATGGTTGGATGGATGGATTCATTCGATGTTTGACAGAATCTTTTAACATGGTGTTAAACAATGTGTAGAGAAATGTAGCTATGGTTGAAAACAATTGCCATTGCAAGAGCGTCATTTCTTCCTGTAAAATCAGAGAGACGTCTATCCTGAAGGGGTTAAAATGATCAGATCTTGAGTTTTATTTGGAGGGGTAAAAACACTGGTATTACGGTACAAACCTAGACAGAAGTTAAATCACAGCACAGTTTCAAGTGCAAAGGATCAAATTCCCACAGCTCCCCATGTAAAACTATGACTGACCAAATAGGGCTATACTAATAGAAAGAGGGTGTTTTTACGGTTTGATCAGAAATGACTTAAAATTGGCAAAACATGTAGATAAAAACTTTTTGGTTTCCTGACCAAAAATCATGTGCTTTTGTGAAAAGGAACAGGAAGCGAATACACAAGAGACGTTACAGGAAGGCATATGGTGCATTTCAAATAGACAAGGTTTATTAAGTGACACAAGGTCCTAAGCAGAGGTTTAAACCTCATATAGCTGAATGTTTTTAATTCTGATCAAGCAGTCAGTCTTCTTTATTCTCCTCCAGATTAGTTCTAAGCCTCTAGCATCATCCGAATCCACTCAGCCATGGAAACACTATTGTGTAGAGACTTATGAAACACCCAGAGGCTCTCTCTCTCTCTCATACATACCACATATGTTTAAACAAACATGCACAGACACACATGTGCACACAAAGTAAAACGCTTTAAGGCACCATAATATCAAAACCCAAGAGCTCTTTAAAAGATGTCTGTTAGATTGGAGAAAACAAATGTGCTTTCAGTTTTTAAGCCTTGATTTGGCTGCCAATTAGGAAGGAAAAAAATTGATGGAAAAACCAGAAAACCAGACATCCTATTGAGAGACAGTAACAGCGAGGGTCTGAAAGAGAGAGAGAGAGAGAGAGAGAGATTAGCTAAAAGAGAGGAAAACAGAACTACATCAACAAATCTACTAAACACAAAGTCAAACTAGAAATGAATTACACGATGCAACGCTTCAATTTATTCAGTCACAGCCTAATTTTTAGTAATCCACAGCTTATATTTCATATAACAACTTCACAATCAAGGCGAGGTTCCTCATTCACCCTCCTAAACACACACAAACACAGCCCTGCAGTGTCAGGGTCAATGGCTGGGCTGAAGGAGGAAAGGGAGGGCTGTGCATATACACAAGCTGTCATTTCCTCTGGTTTACACTTCAGAGAGTGCAGAGAGCGAGCGAGAGAGAGAGAGAGAGAGAGAGAGAGAGAGAGAGAGAGAGAGAGAGAGTAGTAAGTAAGAGACAGAAACAGAGCCACAGAAAGAACAAGAAAAAGACAATAAACAAGATATCTTAAAAGGTTATCTAGTATTTCTCATTATGAGATTATAATATTACAAATATTAGAGCATTAAGCCTATTTCTAGATATATTGATTAATTTTAAGGTTTAAATAGGTAGATGATTTCGCTTCTTTCTAGAAATAAAAGCTTGAAAGAAGCAAAATTATCTCGCCATCAAACCAGACAATTTTAGGCTTGAAATGAGTACAAATATCTTGAAATAGGCTTAATAATAATATATATATTTTTTAAACCAAGCAATTGAATACAGGGAACTATTACTTGAATTTGCCTATATGTACAATATTTTTACTTGCTAAAATATCATTTTCTGCAGTGCTCTTCTAATGTCTAATCTGTGGTGTTCAGTCCTCGCATTACACATAAAAGGTATTATTTGAGTCTAACTAGTGTTTTTATTTTCTCTCAATACATGTACCCTTGAGGTGCCTGTTACTTACAGCAGGGCATACAGTCCCTTCTGAAAGTATTGGAACGGCAAGGCCAATTATTTTATTTTTGCTGTATTTGGGTTTGAGGTGAAAAGATGAATATGAGATGACAAATCAGAATTGCAGCTTTCATTTCCTGGTATTCATGTCTAAAAATGTTAAACAACTTAAAACATGGCACCTTTTGTGGCAGACCACGCAATTTTTAGGCGAGCAAAAGATAAGTCTTAAAGTAAATTAAAGTAAATAACACTTAATATCTGTTTGCATATCCCTTGCTTACAATAATTGCATCAAGCCGGCGACCCACTGACATCACCAAACTGTTGCATTTTTCTTTTGTGTTGCTTGTCCAGGTCTTGGGTCATGGTCTCTTTGCATGATGAAGTTCCTCCCAATCAGATTGGATGCATTTCTATGTAAATTGGCAGACAGAATGTTTCTGCAGGCTTCTGAATTCATTCTGCTGCTACCATCATGAAAGATCAATAAAGATTAGTGAGCCTGTTCCAGAAGCAGCCATGCAAGCCCAAGCCATGACACTACCTCCACCATGCTTGACTGATGAGTTTCTATGAGCTTGTATGTTCTCCCTACTTTGACCTTTCTATCACTTTGGTAGAGGTTAATCTTGGTTCCAGAAATTTTGTGGCTCATCTCTGTATTTCTTTGCAAATTCCAATGGTAGATTGTTATACCTTCACCCCTGCCCTGTGGGGGTTGTTGGTGATGTCAGCTGTTGTTTTTTTTGTTTTTTCTTCACAGCTCTCACAATGTTTCTGTCATCAGCTGCTGATGTTGTCCTTGGCTGACCAGTTCCATGTCTGATTGTTAGTACACCAGTGGTTTCTTTCTTTTTCAGGACATGCCAAATGGCTATGCCCAATGCTTGTGCAATGGCTCTGATAGATTTTCCCTCTTTTCTCAGCTTCAAAATGACTTGCTTTTCTCCCAAAGACAGCTCTTTGGTCTGCATGATGGTTTATCTTTTTTAACAACAAATGCAGTCTCCACAGGCAAGATATAGGGCTCAAACCAAGAGTAGACATTCAGCACTATTAATTCTTTAAACAATCACTTTAACAGGGCACACATGGGCAGCAAGAATGATATATGATATGATATGATATGATATGATATGATATGATATGATATGATCTCTCACAATACTGATTAATCATGCAGCAGCAGAAATACTTAAAAATACTTGAATGAATTGTAATAACATGGTGAAACTAAATGCACAAAATTCACATGTTGGGAGTGGGATTGCAGTCCCCTGAAGTTCTGACCCTCTGCTCGTCTCATACATTATGTATGACTACGGCATTATGCATTAAATATGCATTAGCACGCTCTTACCCCTCTTACCCTGAGTGATAGAGAGACAGAGACAGACACACAGAGAGAGAGAGAGAGAGAGAGAGAGAGAGACAGAGAGAGAGAGAGAGAGAGACTAATGAAAAAGGTTATCCTGGTTCAGCAAAGCTCCCCAAGTCCTTTTCAAATCCAAGGCACAGACACCATTCATGTCACAAACACTTAATCATCAGGAGACAGTGCACGAGAGAAAGAAACAGAAAAAAAGAAAGAAAGAAAGAAAGAAAGAGGATACCAAGCAGCATCCTTTTCATATATTCAACAACTTTGTGGATGAATGATGTTTATGGCAATGGTGAAATGGCTCAAAACAATGCTTTGAGATTCTGGTACATTCTGGTAAATTCTAAACATGCTAAACTGTTTAATAATAGCACCATAGTGTGAAAAGCTCCCTCACATAAATGTTCAGTATTGCCTTGCATCACTTTTCAGTTCATTTACCTTGGAATCACAGCACTCAGACTATATTGTCAGTACAGATACCGTGGGTGAAACTGACTTGGAAAATGACTGCCGGCTGACTGTTGAGAGGAAAGTTGATTAACAGCACTGTGCCATAAATGGACACGGACACGGACACGGACACACACACACACACACACACACACACACACACACACATCCAGAGGGCAGGTCTGCCCCGCTGCCCCAGTTCAGAACAGAGAGGCGTGAAATTTAGAAAGAGGAGTGTGGGAGGGAGAAAAAGAGAGGAGTGGAATGCAGGAGTGGAATAAGGGGAAATGACAGCAATGACCTGACAAGATCTAAAGCTGGCAAGCAGATTTAATCTGTACAGCAGAAACAGGGTGCTTTCAGATTCTGTGAATGAGACAGCACAAACTCATATGGTGCTTTCACATGTATAGTCTTGAGTCCGTTTAAATGAGACCCTGGTGCGTTTTCCTTTTTGGTGCAGTTATGTTGGGCAAGTGACTGATGACACAGCAATCACACTCAGGTGTGCAACAAAATTGCTGAGCGAGGTAGTCTTGGTCCAGTTCCAAGTGCACTGTAATGCATTTGGGTTGATTCTGGTAAACTGACAAGATACAAACTGAGCCAAAGGACAGATATGTAGCGCTGGAGGAAATGTGGTGTTCTGGATTTTGGTCTGATGGGAAAAAAAATCAGAAATGCTGGATGCAGCAGATTATTATCTAATTATTTAGGCATTTTAGCACTGTAGTCTCTGTGCTTGGGTGATTTTTGTTCATTGTATTTCAGACCAAAAAAAAATTACATCCTTATATGCCTCTCAGCCATAGTTTTTTTTTTTTTGTGGCTCTTTATTAGTTGATGTTTTGAATGTATTAGCCAGTCCGTACAGGATTTTGCTGCATTTTTTGTGTTGCAGCCAAACATTTGCAGAGTTTATTGTGCTTTTTTTGTAGATTGGAAAAACTGTGATTGCACGAAATTGTTTTGCAAGGTCTTTCGCAGTGATGTTTGTTGGTAAATGAGACCTTTTAGCTGTACTCATGTTCGACACACGTGAATCAAAGAGGGCTTTGACTGAATACGCGTTGTGATGATGTCACATGACACGTCTTGGCCCAAATCTGCAATAATTTAAAAAAACTGCAAGCTCCTCCAAATATTGCTGAGTTTGTTTGATTTTGTGTTAATTTCTGTGATTGTAAAATCGCGAAATCCTGGAGAGCAAACAAACCAAGTATAAATTTTGCTCTGATCCCGAAGCTCCCTGAATTCAACCGTTCCACATTACACTGACACAGCTCTACCTACTTACTGCAAATATGAGTGCTATTCATTAAAATGTGTTCTCAGAGCAGAAAATATCACAACTGGTTTAGTTGCAACTATCAGAACATACAGTCGTGTGAAAAAATAAGTACACCCCATGGAAATTGTTTTTTGGACAAGCAAACATTTAATCCTCTTTGAAACAGTGCCTATTAATAAAGGTGATACACTATCAAATGACACATAAAATTAAAATTTTGTAGTAATTTCACAATTTAAATGAACAAAAAAACAAATCAGTCACATGGAAAAAGTAATACACCTCTACATTTATCACACCTTCAAATCCATAAAATTAGAATCAGGTGTTCAAGATTGGGTGCCAGTGATTAGAACCTGCTTAGGGAGTGCAGGTGGAACCTGTCTTATTTATACCCCTCTCATATCTAATGTCTGGTGTTCCCTTTGCTATTGAGGTGTGTGGTGTCATCATGCCAAGTAAGGCCTTCATAAAAAGGATTGTGGATGCCTATGAATCTGGCAAGGGATTTAAAAATATCTCCAAATTATTTCAAATACAACATTCCACTGTAAGGAAAATCATCTACAAATGGCACAGGACCTGCATGGGCCCATGAAAAAGCCCAGGCCTTTTGGAATAATGTGCTCTGGACAGACAACTCAAAGATAGAGTTGTTTGGCCACAGTGACAGCAGAAATGTTTGGCACAAACCAAAGACTGCTTTTCAGGAGAAACACCTCATACCAACTGTGAAGCACGGTGGTGGAAATGTTATGGATTGGGGTTGCTTCGCTGCCTCAGGAACTGGACAGTTTGCATTCACCGATTCAACTATGAATTCTGCATCATATCAAAGAGTGCTTGAAGATAATGTGAGGCCATCTGTCCAAAAGTTGAAGTTGAATTTCTGCTAAAGGGGGCAATACTAGCTTCTGAGGTCAAGGGTGTACTTACTTTTTCCACAGAAGAATATCTGTTCAAATATCTGTTGAATAAATTATTGAAAAAGCTAATTTTCCTTATGGTTTTGTTCAAGTATATCAACTTTATTAATAGGCACTGTTTCATAGATGATCAAATGTTTGCTTGTCCAAATACGTCAAAAAAGCCAACAATTTCCATGGGGTGTACTTATTTTTTTCACATGACTGTATTACAATAACCAAAATTCTCAACCTGAAAGTTCTGCGCATAATAATTACAGCATCAATTATTTACATTCTGCTACTTTTAATGTATGATATAAACATTAGAATCACTTTTTATGTAAATACCTGATTGCAAATACTGAGTTGCATTCAATTTTCTTTGTTGCACGTTGAGGATTATTAAAGATTATTATTAATATTGATAAGTACAACATTATTACTGAGTCATTATCAATTTTCAGTGCTTTAAGTTCAAAAACAAATTTAGAAACTTGAGACACTTTTCGGCGTTTCTTAAGACCTGTTCAGTCTATAGTTTGTGATGCAAATGTGATGCACAGAAATAGGCTGGGGGAGACAGAGCGCAGACTGCTTCCAACACACACACACATAACCCTTGACCTTGAACCCCAAAATACCAAAACTCCATCCACAATGCTTGCTATTGCCCTTCCCCCCAAATCTATTCATTAAAATAATACCATGAAGGCTACGGTCAAAGACGAGGCAGCTTCCCAATTCAGCATATAGTTAAATATAGACGTTTTTACACAAATTCCCAAAGTTCTTCCTCCATCACATGTCCTCTGCAGAAACTACTTGCTACACAGCTTTAATACAAAACCCTCAGACCCAGTTTACACTCAAGCTTTTTGTCAGGATTATATCTGTATAGAGATCATCCACTTAAAAACCAGGTGCAAATGTGATGCATTTGCGAGTACTCTTTATCAGTAAACTACTAGTAAATGCCAGTAAATGCAGTAAATGCCCAGTAACTACTCTCATTTTGACAAAGCAAACAACATATCTTGTTTGCGCACAAAATAAATTGCTTATTAGTCATTTGTACAGCTTGATTTGTGGACTGTAGGAGCATTTTCTCTTGGCTGCACCCACTACACCTCTGCTGAATTTACCAGTCTAAATAGCCTCCTGCTGAAGATTGACTGCCAAAATTACCAGTAAAAGTACCAGCTACCATCACTGAAACAACTGAAATGAGGAAATTACTCTCAATACACCATTCAGATTTCAATCCAGCTAACCAGAGACACTGACAAATGACACTGAATGAAAATCATATCTATGGTATAACAAGAGTATACAGTACTGTGCCAAAGTCTTAGGCTCATGCAAAGAAATGCTGTAGAGCAAAGATGCCTTCAAAATAATGAAATTAAATGTTTCTACATTAAAAATAAAAATACCGTAAGGAGCAGTAAACAGTAGTAAATGAAAGAAAGTCAATATTTGGTGTAACAAAAAAATAAAAATAAAAATAAAAATAGTAGTCTCCGGTACAATTTGTGCAGTTTTATAAGGAAATGAGCTGGTCAGTTTTATTGAGCATCTTGCAGAACCAGCCACAGTTCTTCTGGAGACTTTGACTTTCGCACTCGCTTCTTATTTTTGCAGCAAAACCCAGCAGCCTTCATTGTGTTTACTGTCTGAAAAGTGTCTCTTATGTAATATGCTGCTTTCTTTAATGACATACAAACATTTTCTGTAACATTTAATTCTGTGCTAGAAAACTAATGTTTGGGAATCTAAAATGTTTTTTGTACTGACTTGATAATGTAGAAGTCATAAAATAAAAAATCTAGAACAAAGTTTGTACTAAAAAAAATAGGTTGCGTAAAACTTTTGCACAGTACTGTATGTGTTAAACATTGTGACTATGCTACATATTTAAGCCCAGCCTCATCCACAAGCATCCCCTGTTGAGAAACATGCACATCCAATACTAAATATCATATCAGGACCATCAATGGCCTGAAAAGCTGGACTTGTATCAGACTGGATGTGCCATATTTTCCTACCCGATCCATTGACATTTTCACTGATCATGCACATGAACACAAGGCACTACCTGACTTAAAGCAAATCACTATCACACCTGTAACATTTCGTATTACTTGGAAACAGACAATCTGCTCAGTTTCTGTGACGATCTCAGAATCAGACTGGTATCAGACCACTTACTGAGGCATTCTGTCCAACTGGAGAACCATATCACAATTCCTAGTACGTTAATGAAAACCAGAATTTATGAAACCCTGCTCGCTCCTTTGCTGGCTTTGGCTTTTTCCTCTCTGCTAAAGCCATTAAGGCCATCCTTGTGTAAATAGAAATGAGCTGGAGTCTGATCCACAGGTGATATTACTGGCGGTATTTATACAGTCCAAATCTCAGTGGGGGTGTGGAACATGGAAGACTTGAATACAAAAAAAGACAGACAGCCCTAATATCTGTGTAGAAGTCATAACCTCTACTGATGATTTGTCCCAACTGTGCTACGTGATTTGGCACGTGATCAGGTTAACTAAATTATCTAGCTGTGAGCACCACAAGGAAAGCAAGACATTATAACAATGAGAGAACAATCAAATTCTTTTTCCACTGACAAGGTGCTGATATGTAATCTGGAACAATTCTGTGTGTTTCCATTGGAAGAAACGGTTCTCGATTAGCAAAACTGGTTTGGTTCCAGCACCAATGTTGCTGGTCTGGAATCAAGAACAAATGAGAACAGGAGACTGAGAGTTCCTTCTTTACATTATATAATGACAAAGTTTAATTCACGATTGCCATAAACATAAGATGAGAACAATGCAAGGGGAAAATAGCTGACAAGTGCAATGAACTAAATATTGAACTAAACATTGCTAACATTAACAAAATTTCCAAAATCACTACAGACTCAAAATACACAGGTAAAAGCTTGTGCATAATTATTGTCCATGATATTATATCAGTACTGAAATATAGATGCTGGAATGTTGATGTTGACATTTGATGGTCAAATTTGTTCTCAATCAGAGGTAAAACTCTCAGCGATTGTTATAGTAAAATATAGCAGACATCCTGTATACAGTATCTTAACCCATATTCACACTAGCAAGCAACAAAGAAACAGGAGACAGTAAATTTTATGTACGAGTGACAGGGAGCTGCGATTTCTGCAACACTGGTCAGTGACAAAGTGACAAAGTAAAGGTGCATTCACACATACGGCGACTCGCAGAGACAAAGTGACTGGAGACCATTCATTTTCAATGTCAACTGTAATGCTCACTACATGCCCACAAGAGACAAACTACATGCAACATGAGCAACTCACTTGCTAGTGTGAAACTCACTAATGATAAAATACAACTGAAAGGAAACCCCAGTATAACAGCTGTGCCTGTAAATCATTTAGTTGCTTACACATTTCACAGTAGCTTATGAAAATATGTGAACTGTGCCACGTTGTGTTCTTTTCATACCACAAACACTGCAATGACAACATGTGGAAATAACATGACTTAAAGCAAACAGCTATTATATGCGTTGAAAAAATGGGACAAATGGCTATAGAGATTACCTGGATTAGTCTATGTACACTTGCTGCAGACTTTAAAGGAAGTCTTCCAAAATGAGCAAACAAACTTCAAAACATCCCACACAGGCTACCCCCCTCCCCATGACAAACACACACCCACACACACTTCAGAAACACTCCACAGCCTTAAAGGAGTGCTATTTTGGTGCGTCAGTTTGGGAGTGGCCATAGTAGTTGTGTGTGCTGGCCGTGATGACAGAGCAGCACAAAGCGGGCTTGTTGTCTGTGCTACAGAGTGTGTTTAATCCTAGCAGATAGGAAGGCGGCGAGCAGCTTTTCAAACCTTGAACCCCAGCAGCAACCGCAAACCAAAAGGCAGCCCACACCCTCCCCCCGGGGTACGCACAGCATTCCAGAGGGATGACTAACCCCTCCTCACACAGGGCCTGCACACCCACACACAAACACAAGGGTTTTTAACCCAGTCAACCACACAAATATACACACAAACACCATAGATACTATGGTTGCCAGAATGAATTCCCCCGTTCAAATGCTATGTAAATGTTAGAATATTTACATGTCCATACATTGCAAAAACAAACAACAAACAAACAAACGAACAAATCCACATTTGAATATCCAATGTTCTAAATTTCGCCGCTACGGTGATATCTGATATCTATAGAAACTCTCTGATGAAATCTCGCAATTTTTACGATAGGCACTTACTGGAAATTAGATGCAATATCAGTTTTAAGAAATGTATTTTGTTACTTTTTTATATTTACAGAGGGTATAGAAAAGAATCTCCCCCCTTTAAAATAATCACATTTTGTTGCTTTTCAGCCTGAAATGAAGACGGACACAGTTTTTGTTTTATCCAGCTGTATTTACTCAGTGCAACTTACAACATCCAAGTGAAAGATATAACACCAACATGTCAGAAAAAAAAATTAAAAACCAGAATCACTGAGTTGGAAAAAGGGTCACCCCCCTCCTAAAAATGACTTGTAGCTGGTGTAGCTAATCACCTTCTCAATGGCACACAAAGCCATTTGACTTTCAACTGTGATCAGCTGTGGTCATTTTGATTAGCTCAGCATGAAAAGAGCTTTCCTGGAGCATTCTGTAGTGCAACTGAAGCAAACAATCAATTATGTGTGGCAAGGCACTGTCAAAAGATCTCCGGGATAAAGTTGTGGACAGGCACAAGTCAGGAGATGGATACAAAAAAATTCCAAAGGCTTTATCAATGCCTAGAAGCACAGTGAAGTCTATTATTAAGAAGTGGAAGGTATTTGGTACAACACAGAACTTCCCTGGATCAGGACGTCGCTCCAAACTGGATGAAACAGCCAGGAGGAAACTGGTCAGAGAGGCTACCAAGAGGCCTACAGTAACTCTGAAGCAGTTGCAGGAATTTATGACAAAGAGTAGTCATTGTGTGCATGTGACAACAATATCACAAATTCTCCACAAATGGCTTGTATGGGAGGGTTGCAAGAAAAAAGCCACCCACGACTGAGCTGTGCCAAAACACACCTTGAAGATTCTGAGGCCACATGGAAAAGGTGTTATGGTCAGATGAGACTATAATTGAATTATTTGGCCTCAACACCAAACGATATGTCTGGCGGAAATCCAATACAGCTCACCATCCAAATAACACCATTCCTACAGTAAAGCATGGAGGTAGTAATATCCTGTTATGGGGGTGTTTCTCTGCAGCAGGGCCTGGAGCACTTTTCAGGAGAGAAGGAAAATTGATGGGGCAAAATACCATCAAATTCTTGAGGAAAATCTGCTGCCCTCTGCCAGAAAGTTGACCCAAAGCACACAGCAAAACTGACCACACAGTGGTTGAAGGACAAAAAGATGAATGTCCTTGCATGGCCTAGTCAGAGCCCAGACTTAAAGCCCATTGAAAATCTGTGGAATGACTTGAAGATTGCAGTCCACAAACGGTCACCATCAAATTTTGCAAATATTGCAAAGTTAGAAGAAACATATCCCAACAGACTAAAGGCTGTAATTAAAAAAATAAGGCAAATTAAAGCAAGGGGGTGATCCTTTTTCCAACTCAGTGATTCTGGTTTTTAATTTTTTTCTGACATGTTGGGGTTATATCTTTCACTTGGATGTTGTAAGTTGCACTGAGTAAATACAGCTGGATAAAACAAAAACTGTGTCCGTCTTCATTTCAGGCTGAAAAGCAACAAAATGTGATTATTTTAAAGGGGGGAGATTCTTTTCTATACCCTCTGTAAATAGAAGAGTGAGTCACTCTTTTTTCTGGCTGAAAGTGTTGGCATATAATGTACTACTGAGGATATGTTACACCCTATGCTGTGAGAATATTCAGTGAATAGAAAGTTAATGGAATTTTCTTCACTGTGTGTTACTGAAACTTATTCCTGCATGAATCCTAGATAGGTAGAACAATTCTGAGAAGCATAAATGTAAAATCAAGCTCAATACCAGTTAAAAAGATGCAAACATTACTATTTGTAAAAAAAAATTTTTTAAATCTGAAATTGTACTGTATATTATGAAATTATGATATCTCCCCATCATGATTTTCACCAATTAATAAAGCCACATTTTTCACTTTCCATATTTTCCATATTTGTGTGATACAGATATATAGTGTAGCCCTCGTGCTAATGGTCTATCTTTTAAAATATAAAATTATATGCTCATTAAAATATATTGAAATGAAAATAAATTTACACTCACGAATACGCAGGTCCGACTACGCAAAAAAAAAAAAAATGTACAGAAAAAACATTCGTATACCCACATACATGTCTGAATAGCACAGTCACACACACAAACAAAGCAGTTATTCAGTCTAACAGGTCCAGACGTAAGTATACACACATCCAAAACGCCTACATGTTAATACTGTACATGCACATGGCAGTCAAACTGCGCATCTAATCCTCTCCACAACCGCAGCCAGACCTGGCAACTGTGCTCTAGCTCGTCACTGTGGTCAAACAGACCCACCAACACATACCCACACACACACACACACACACACACACAAAACATACTTCTACTATTGTGGAATCAGAGCATATACACTTGTACTTGCTACAGGTAACTACAATATTGATATTGTGATAAATTATGTCATAATAATTTTTTTAGATACTAAGGTATCATTATATCTTTTTAGAGCATATAGTGAGGCCCAGAAGCCAGAGGCCACAAGTGAAAATTCTTCTATTTTGCATTCTTTTCTAATTTAATTTTTTTTTTTAATTCCTCATTATATATTATCAGCAATAACTTAAGTGAAAAGTAGAATCTATAATTTATTTACATGAATTTCAGAGTTTTTTTTATTTTTATTTTTTATTTGGTACATCCCTCTTCTGCTTTAATGACATCATGCACTCCAGCTGCCATGGACTCCACAAGTTTGTGTAAAACCTGATGATGTATGTTAGATCAAATCTATCGGAGTGTCGTTTGAACGCATGCGTCAATGGAAGTGATAAGACTCATGGAAACTCTAGTTGGTCAATATCACAAATTCTTTTAAGATTTAATAGTGACCTAGAAATAGTGCAGAATCTTGAATATTCAAGATCCTGAACATTTCCTTTTTTTTTGTTTTACATTTTTCAAAATTAAAAAAAATAAAAATCTGTTTATTCCTAGGAAAAAAATCCAGATTTTCAATGTGGTCTCAGACTTTTGGACCCCACTGTACTTAGAATGTTTAAATAACAATTACAAATCATGTTAAGATGTCTTATTGGTTGTGTAAAATGGTAAAATGTTAATCATTATTAAAGAATTTTAATATCATGTAACATTTATCACGCTACACTAGTTTCATTTTTTTTTTTAGCAAACCTATATATTGTGATACATACCTTATACCCGAAGACATATCACAGAAATGTCTTCAAGTATTGTGATATGACATTTTTGTCATCTCACCCACGCCGCTGTTAACTGAAACCATCAGTTTTTATTAACTGTAATCATAGAATCATGAGCTGCCCATTCATGTTAACTTTGTTTAATAATCATCTATGTTTATACACTGTCATCTAACAAAAAAAGGAGCCGTCAATTATGCAAACAGAGCATCTTACTTTTATTATACATTAAAAGAACGCTGGCTTATTATGTAAAATGTGAAAGAAAGCCTGTTTGCTGTTTATTTAAAATGACAAAAGGTGCAATTAGTTGATTTTCTTCCCATGTTTGTTGTACAATTGATCATTCATCCATTTGGTCAGGGTTGAGGTGGATCATGATAGAATACCAGTCCATTGCAAGACACTCATTCATGACTAGGATCAATTTAGAGTCGCCAATTCACCCAGTGGCATGTAAGGATACACACACAGACACGGGGAGAACATGCACAGAAACTCCACAAAGATGGTAACCCGAGCTCAGGATAGAACCGTGGACTCTGGAGCTGTGAGGTGGAAACTCTACATGCTGTGCCACCATGCCTGTGCAATTGTAATTAAGCATGATATTGAGCAAAACATAATTCTTAATTATTTCAGCCATTATTCTGCAATCTAAAGGAGATCCATTCTTTTTGGAAAATAGGGGATTTCTTTCTGGATCACTTGTGGAAATACATTTGCTGTACATTGAACATGATTTTTTTTTTAGTGAACAATGTGCTGCCACTCATGAAAAAACTCACCGTCTATTGAAAAGCAGAACACTTTACATGCTCAAATCTTTAACTCATATCACAGTGACATACAAACATAAAGAAAGTGAGTCTGATGAATGCTAATTATCAAAACATTACATGCATATCTGACTCACAATCTCTCCATAAAACTCTCTTGACTATCCAATAAGAAATTAGAAATGCACAAGTCCCAAATCACAAAGCAAATAATCATCAGTCAGAGATCTATAGTACGCACCTTTCACTAACAAAATACAGGATCTACCCAGACTACAGGGTCAGGCTGATTTTACTGTCTGTCGCCAGTGAACAACAACTCTGAGTCATCTTTCATCTCCCACAGACGTCCTTCGCTTTGAAAATGTGTCCCTCCCACACAAAACAGTCGGCAGATCAATTAAAACCCGGAGAAATCGGATCTATTTAATCTGTATCAAAAGCGGCTCTGGGTTCAGGAAGATGAACCTGATGCCAGATGTCTCTTCGAGGAGCAGACAGATTCAGCCGCGAGGAGAAATAAACGCTACAGTCACGACACCAGACATCACTTGGCTGGGTTCACTGATAAACTTTCCTGTTTGTGCAGTCACCTTGACACGCTGCACAATGAGCTCGTGGACTCTTTCACAGTTTCTACAGACTTTGAACTTTTGCACTGAGCGTGAAACCCACACTGAGAGTGAGATTTGAGATACAGCAAGCTTCCGAAAGCAGATACAGATGGAAACATAGCGCAGATATCCTCTGCTTCTGGGTCAAACAGGATGTGAGACTGATGGAGGACACAAACAGGTGCAGAGACTCACATTTTTTAAAAAAGGCTAGGCTTTAGCTGCCACCAGTTTAAAACATTAAGAACCAAGTTCCCCAACATTTAAAATAAGCCTGTTCATAGGATCAAAAGGCCACTCAAGTTTTTTTTAATATGCATCAATAAATAAGTTTTAAAAAATCACAATTCTATATCATTTTCTTACTTTTTGGATAGTGTAACAATATATAATTCCTCTACATTTTAGTGTTTTTCAATCTGTATTACAAAAGCTGCTAAGATAGACAAGAATTTCTAGATGTTTCCCTGCAGGAATGTTTATCAAATTTCATTTCTTTTTTCTTTTTGTTTTGACAGGGAGGTGTTACATAAAATGTAGAAAGTGCATTTGAACGAGCAAGAAAATATAGTTAGATCAATTAAATGCTTCATTTTCTACTGAGATGGACTGCATAATAGTCTTCTGGCAAATATTTGAGTACTTCAGGATATAAAAGGTTATATTCAGATGTCCATGGACTCATTTGATGGTATTTTTATACATTCAGGAGCATCTCAATAAATTAGAATGTCATGGAAAAGTTAATTTATTTCAGTAATTCAACTCAAATTGTGAAACTCGTGTATTAAATAAATTCAGTGCACACAGACTGAAGTAGTTTAAATCTTTGGTTCTTTTAATTGTGATGATTTTGGCTCACATTTAACAAAAACCCACCAATTCACTATCTCAACAAATTAGAATATGGTTACATGCCAATCAGCTAATCAACTCAAAACACCTGCAAAGATTTCCTGAGCCTTCAAAATGGTCTCTCAGTTTGGTTCTCTAGGCTACACAATCATGGGGAAGACTGCTGATCTGACAGTTGTCCAGAAGACAATCATTGACACCCTTCACAAGGAGGGTAAGCCACAAACATTCATTGCCAAAGAAGCTGGCTGTTCACAGAGTGCTGTATCCAAGCATGTTAACAGAAAGTTGAGTGGAAGGAAAAAGTGTGGAAGGAAAAGATGCACAACCAACCGAGAGAACCGCAGACTTATGAGGATTGTCAAGCAAAATCGATTCAAGAATTTGAGTGAACTTCACAAGCAATGGACTGAGGCTGGGGTCAAGTCATCAAGAGCCACCACACACAGATGTGTCAAGGAATTTGGCTACAGTTGTCGTATTCCTCTTGTTAAGCCACTCCTGAACCACTGACAACGTCAGAGGCATCTTACCTGGGCTAAGGAGAAGAAGAACTGGACTGTTGCCCAGTGGTCCAAAGTCCTCTTTTCAGATGAGAGCAAGTTTTGTATTTCATTTGGAAACCAAGGTCCTAGAGTCTGGAGGAAGGGTGGAGAAGCTCATAGCCTAAGTTGATTGTAGTCCAGTGTTAAGTTTCCACAGTCTATGATGATTTGTGGTGCAATGTCATCTGCTGGTGTTGGTCCATTGTGTTTTTTGAAAACCAAAGTCACTGCACCCGTTTACCAAGAAATTTTGGAGCACTTCATGCTTCCTTCTGCTGACCAGCTTTTTGAAGATGCTGATTTCATTTTCCAGCAGGATTTGGCACCTGCCCACACTGCCAAAAGCACCAAAAGTTGGTTAAATGACCATGGTGTTGGTGTGCTTGATTGGCCAGCAACTCACCAGACCTGAACCCCATAGAGAATCTATGGGGTATTGTCAAGAGGAAAATGAGAAACAAGAGACCAAAAAATGCAGATGAGCTGAAGGCCACTGTCAAAGAAACCTGGGCTTCCATACCACCTCAGCAGTGCCACAAACTGATCATCTCCATGCCACGCCGAATTGAGGCAGTAATTAAAGCAAAAGGAGCCCCTACCAAGTATTGAGTACATGTACAGTAAATGAACATACTTTCCAGAAGGCCAACAATTCAGTAAAAAAAATTTTTTATTGGTCTTATGAAGTATTCTAATTTGTTGAGATAGTGAATTGGTGGGTTTTTGTTAAATGTGCGCCAAAATCATCACAATTAAAAGAACCAAAGACTTAAACTATTTCAGTCTGCGTGCATTGAATTTATTTAATACGCGAGTTTCACAATTTGAGTTGAATTACTGAAATAAATGAACTTTTCCATGACATTCTAATTTATTGAGATGCACCTGTATATATGGCATAGCACATACCGTACAATCAGCACACTTTCAAGCACACTAGGTTCTAACATTCAGCTACAAAATCTGTTTGTCTTTTCACTATGTAGAATGATACTCTAGGTATATGACATTAAGACATACTCTTGTTCTACATTCCCTCCAGGACTTTGAGTCCTCATCTTACCATCTTTCTGCTTATCTCCACTTACTGATATCAAACAGCTTCTCGGTATGTCTCCCTGAGCGGGCCTTGACAGATTCTGAGCAGCATGTACAGACAAGACAGTACTCTGTAGTACAGCGGTGAACTGCAGTCTTGCTCCTTCTGTAACTTATTGTGTGTGAGGCGAGACGAGGCAGAGACGTGTGAGGAATCCAGCGACTCAAGTGGTTAGGACAGAAGTCAGGGCCAGGAACAGAGAACAGGACTGAACACTGTGCTGGTTCAGAATACTCAAACGATCAGCGGAAGAAAACAGACATCCAGACATCTGCATGGAAAAAAAAAAAAAAAAAAAAAAAACTACCAAAATAGTGATCAGAATTAATCGTAATCATAATCACAATCCCTAACTCCTGATCCCTAAATGAACTATAAATAGCCAACTGCTGTATTGGTGAATATAAAACAGAGCAGTCTTGTTTTGACCCAAAGATTTGACTTAGATTGATAAATAAAGCACAATAAAACATTTTTTCCTCAATTAAATGAATTATGGTAATTAATATTAACAATAATTTTATTCCTTTTAACAAATAATAATCATCATCATCATCATGCTGTATGACAGTGACTAAAATAATAATTAATCTATAATAATATTAGTCACCACCATGCAGCAGTAATAGGTCACTTTACTACATTCAAGTTACATTCGTCTTACTTCTGTTACATTCATTATTCATTTTTTTTTTTTTTTTTTAAGCCAAACATTTATCCATATAACCAAATTTGACTCCAAGACTAACCTATTTTTGTGCATCATCTGGGTTGTTTGGATTAAACTACACTGTTTTTCTTACCTAATACCCCAACGTCTGACGTGTTTGCATGCTACAGTTTTTTTCTCAACATAGCTTCACCCAAAGACTAGCAGAGGGTTAGACCACAAGCCACAGGCTCACTCCTGAGTGACTGAGTTGGATCAGTGGCTCCGGGCTCTGCTTTCACTTCACTATCTGTTGAGAAACAACAACCATTCTGCAGACTGAAACCACCAGAGGCTTGGCCCCCTACAGAAACACACCTTCCACCAACACACACACTCAGTTCAAAACATAAGAGGCAGTGTCTATATAAAGAATAACTGTGAAAATGTGAAAACGTCTGCATAGCAAACTACTATAGTCAAGAAATACTGTGTCTGATGTATATGGATGCAACATATCTGATCCATACATATGTGCTTAGTATCTATAAGCATCAGAATCCTGTAAGGCTTTCCAGGCTTTCTAAAGAACAGCCCCATGTACAAAATCTGTCCAGCTGGAACAACCCAAGGAACATTCGAGCATTTTTTCCAGTCTAATCTCTATCCACCTCATCCACTGTATGTATGCAATTGCCATAGAAAGAATATACGTTTTCTGTGCTGTGAATTGAAACTTGTTGAGGCAGCTGCTAACTTCCTCTACAACTGCCCATAGGCTTTCATTTGAAGTTATTTTGAGTAAACAGGTTTTTCATACATTTCATAGCACAGATAAGTGTGTAGAAATTAGGTTTGAAAAACGCTTAACACTGGCCAAGTAATGAAATGCTCCCTAAAAACTCTGATTCAACATCCATGATGTGTACTGCCAGGTACTCCTAGCTTTGGGTTCATAAAATGTTTAAAAGGAGAAAAATCATCAGCTAACACAGGCAGGTACAAGTGGACCGATGAAAAGATTTAGGCAGATGAGATATTTGCATTGTAGTATGCAAGAGGATGTCTAAGTGTACAGAATGGCCTAAAACAACACATTCTGGAGATGTGTCTTCTTTTTTTTTGTTCTCTCTTCATGTATTTGACCAAGAAGCATGATGGCAGCTTCTCAATAAAATAAGTTAGGGACGTTACAGAATGTGACTTAACTCTACTGTCAACTTGCAACTTTTTTAGGAGATAATGGATAGTAGTAGTAGTAGTTACCGACTGACAACTAACTGAAAACTGAAAACCTCAAAGTTCAAGTTGTTAAGCATCATGGCCTAGTCAGTATAAAACACAGGCCAATGAATAAACTGGTAGGCACACCCTCACAGCTCCAGGGTCCTCAGTTCGATCCTGAGCTCCAATTACTGTCTGTGTGGAGTTTCATGTGTTCTCCCTGTGTCCGCAGGGGTTCCCTGTGAGTTCTCCGGTTTCCTCCCAGCTTCCAAAAACATACTGGTAGGTGAATTGGCAATGCTCAAATGAGTGAGTGTGTGTGTGTGTGTGTGTGTGTGTGTGTGTGTGTGTGTGTGTGTGTGTGTGCATGATGCCCGGCGACACACTGGCATCACATCCAGGGTGTGTTCCCTCCTCATGCCCAGTGAGTCTCTGATAGGCTCTGAATCCACCTCAACCATGACCAGGATAAAGCAGCAGTTACTGAAGATGAATGAATGAAAGAAGGAATAAAAGTATGAACGAACATTATGTTCCACAACACACAGGTTTAAAACCCTCATATACGACCTCCACACACACAGACACACGGCACAGTAGCTGGAAAGCTGTGCAGATTAAAGGTTGATGTTATATAACATTATCAGGCAGCAGAACAGGGCGAAGCCCAAGGCAGCCCGAGGCAGTGTGGCACTATGCTCTCTACCACAGCTGCTCATATATCCATGAAAAGAAAACACTGGAAACTAACTTACATGATGATGATAATAATTCAGCTTACATGAATAACACTGAATTCACAGCTAGAATGTGTATAAATATATCGGCTGTCAAGATTGTTTTGGCCAAAAATGACCAAGACCGAGAGTTAATGATGAGCTCTGACGACCGTGAAGTCGAGTCCAAGGAGATGTGATACACTCACAAAAACACACAAACTAACAAACAAATAAAAACCTGTACTTTTCTTATTGCTGGTGTGGTACCCTCAAAAACACTTTTTATACATTTTGTATGCAGTTAGTACTATCCCTAGAATTGTGTGTCGTATACCTTTAAAGCTTCAGTCCCAAAACTAAATATGGTTTATGGCTCTTTATGTCCATCCATTTTCCATGCATCTTATCCTACGCAGGGTCGCAGGGGACACCCTGGACAGGGTGCTAAACCATCGCAGTGCATGTCTTTGGACTGGGGGAGGAAACTGGAGTACCCGGAGAAAAGCCAACTGGGAAAACATGCAAGCTCCGCGCACATAGGGCGGAGGCAGGATTTGAACCCCCAACCCTACTATGCCACCATGACCCCCTATGGTTTATTTATGTACCTTAAATGATTTTAAAGGTGCACTATATCCATGACTCCATGTGAAAGAGACTTACAGGTAAATAGAGACAAGGAAAGATACAGTTTAATACTTTTGTTCTGAAAGTGTTTGTGTGTGTGTGTGTGTGTGTGTGTGTATATATATATATATATATATATATATATATATATATATATATATATATATATATATATAAAATAGTGTGATATGGAGTAGAAGTGATGCTCTTGGTTAGTCCATCCAAGTAAATCAGAGAAGTGCTCAGACTCCTGTCTAAAGCACACACCAGGACAGGACACACCACTGAAACCTGTCAACCTGTTGTCTAAATGAGTCTGAAAAGGGTGAAAGATTAAAAATGTGAGGACAGCACAACTGTCTGGGTGTTTTTCGAGGCTTTTCCAGGGACTCACCTCGGGATGGTGATACACTTGGTGTTGCCGTTCTGGGTGGTGATGGCTTTCTCCAGCTCGTCCAGCTGTCCCGTCTTCTTCAGCTTCTTCACCAAGCTTTTAACCGCCTTCTCGCACCATTTCTCCTCCTGGCTGTTTTGCTCTCCCTTTTTCCAACCCAAAAGTCGTTTCACGATGGGGGGAGTAAAAGGTAAAATTGACATTGTGAACTTCAAAAATTCTCTCTCTTTCTCTTTCTCTCTCTCTCTACGCGCACTTTTACACGTAGAATTTAAAAAGGTGCCTTCAAATGATTACAGTCCGGAGATATCAACAACAACAACAAAAAAAAAACAGGAAGGATGGCAGTTGACAGTATCATGAGCTAAAAAGGTTTCACGCACATTATTCAGACTTCAGCCAAACAGACGTGTCTCCGTTTACGAGATCTCCGCGTGCACGCTGTAGCACTGGCTCAGTATTCCTCCGCGAAGAAATATAGTCCCCGTCCCAAGTTTTTTTCTTTAGTTAAAAAAAAAAAAAAAAAAAAACGCAACACACTGTATGTTGTCTACTATGTAGTTATACCTTCATACGTGTACGTTTGTGGGTGTATCATTAAACACGCGCTATCATTCGACTCTTTCTGAAAGTTTGTTCAAGTTTAGAGTCTTCCGCTACAAGTGCAGTGATGCGACTCCCTGACGTCTGCGCTGAGTCTGCTTCTAATGCAAATAACCCGCTATTAGCCACAAAAGCCCCCCGACTCACAGCAAATCCTTGAACGTGTGAAAAGTTATTTTTCGAGAATGTTCTGTTCATGTGTCATCTGCGTTTGTTCACCCAAACTTTCATCATAAGTATCATAATTTAATACTCAGTAACTCAATCCTTATTTTTTACGAAGCAAACTCACAGAGGTAGTATTTTCAACTGACAAGTTTATGAGCGTATCACAGACTATGTTTTCATCATTCTCGACATTTCATCTCTATACCTCAGGACTGAAAATGGTGTCGGTATTATGCTGGAAAGTCATTATCTTTAGAGAGAAAGTCAAACCACTTTGACTTTGAAACAGCAGTGACTGGCAGTAAATGCAGTTTGACCCATTGTACCATTGCACATTTTATTGCCTATTTACAAACCCTTCTTCATTCAAAAACACTTCTAAAGCCTGAACAACTACTGCAATTAGACAGGAAGCTGACCAGAAGCTGAAATTCAAATTCTCTAGGAAGAGGTAATTAGCTTTTTCACCATCCCCCATATTCTTCCCTGCAAGTCATTAGAAATGAGTGCAAGTAGCCTACATCATTCGTTCACTATGAGGGGATCTCAGACACTGAAATCCATCTGATACCCTTCACAGGCAGGGGGCATAGACTGCTTTTTTTAGTGAATGCAAGAACGGGTGAAGGGTGTCACATCAGGCATGTAGGAAACCTGCCCCAGCTTGCCCCATCATAACATACTGAAATATGCCCGGCCCTCTGAACTCATACAAAGACAGTTATAGGCCTTGTTTGGGAATAAACAGATGCGTATTTGAAGGCAGAACCCACTTGCTCGTGCTTATAAGTGAGGCTCATATGATGTGTCATAACTAGAAGTGAGGATCATAAGACACAAAAGTTCCTTCTTCTGGGTTTATATTTAGAGAACCCTTCAGTTTCATGTACAGTTGACACTGGAAGGTTCATTGCAGTCAAGTCTCAATTGAAGAGCTCAAAATGATAACAAGTTCTCTATTTCTGTCAATATATCCGAGCTCTCAGGGACCCATGTGTTTGTACATGTGCACACACACATACACATAGTCCCTCAGCGCATATTGTGACTGGGGGGAAAAGGTCAGAGTGCAGACGAAAGAAGTGTGCAGGAGAGGGCCAGATGTTACCCCCAAAATGCAAATTAGCCAACACAATGACGAAATTAAGGCTGTGTGTATTTCCACACAGGATCAAGATCAAGAGCCTCAATCAGCTGATTATGTTTATATGAGTTGCAAGTTGCACAGCTCTTGTTTCATGCTTGTACATTTTACTAGATCTTTTGATCATTGATGATTCATATGACAAATGTAGTGATCATGTAATGACTTTTTTTTTGCACAAAGCATAACTCAAATCTTTAACTTCAAGTCACATCACACAGTCCATTCACACAGTATCCTTAAAATAATTGTATGCTTGAAGTCTTTAGCAATATCAGTATCGAATTACGCATTATAACAGGGTTTATAAATTAACACAATTCACAAAATACAGTAAATATATCTGTCATTTAAATTTGTGATTCAAATACATAAGTAAAAATGTTTCTTCTGGTCTAGAAACAGGTCTATTCATAATTACTACAGGTCAGTGTGAGTGTACGAGAACCGCTGAATAAAGACACACTGTGAAAGCCTCATTCTCTTCCTCTCTTTGATGGTGTGTTCCTTTCTTAAAACAGCATGTTAGTGGTGCTAAAAATAAACTGGGCTACCACTCAGCATGGCCGAGGCCCTTCCGCTTGGCTATATTTGTGAGCCATCAGTGTATATTTTCACATCTACTAATGCCTGCAGTTTTTGTCCAGTAGAAACTACAAATAGAATTTCAACCTAATCATAATGACCAAAAACAAGTCATAAAATGGATAATTATTTGCTATTAACTTTATAACAGCTAATTAAGGTAAACTATTAGTTTGCTATAATTAAAAGCTAATTTTTTTCCTAATGAATAATCCTGATTCCTAGTCATATTGAAATGTAACTTTGGTCTTTTCTATAAATGTCTTATTACCAAAACATTACATCATGGTCTGCTGAAGCAATCAGTGGAGGAAAACTGAAAAAGAAAGAAGAAAAAGAAAAACCGCAAATACTTCCTGTAACTATTTCTCTTAAATGTACATTGTCCGTGAGTATGTATGTGTGTGTGTGTGTGTGTGTGTGTGTGTGTGTGTGTTTTGTTTGTGGTTGGGATGAGGTTATGATCTCTACCATGTGCTGTCTGACTGCAGAAGCTAGCACGAGCTCAGCACCTGTTTAATCCCTCAGGACTTGAGCTCCAGGACAGCTGGTTTGGTGCATGTGTTTGTATGTATGTGTGTGTGTGTGTGTGTGTGTGTGTGTGTGTGTGTGTGTGTGTGTGTGTGTGTGTGTGCATGCACGAGCATGGGAACGTGTAGGGGGAGTGGGGCAGATGGGATTCAGCAGATTGATCCGGGAAGAAGGAAGGGAATGCGGGGTGAGTTTCGTGTGTGTGTGTGTGTGTGTGTGCGCGCGTGTGTGTGTGTGTGTGTGTGTGTGTGTGTGTGTGTGTGTGTGTGTGTGTGTGTGTGTGTGTGTGAATGATTGCTCAATACAAAAGGCAATGTGAATGGGTAATGACGTACAAGTTGACTGGTGATAAGTCCATCGTGAATGCCTGGACTACGAGGACTCCGGGGGGAAATAGATATAGAGAAGAGAGGATGAACAAATGGATGGATGGATGGAAGGGTGGGTGGGTGGCTGGACAGAGGGATGAATGGAAGGATAGGTCAGAATTTTATTATGTGAATTTTTTTAAAGGAAAGGAAGTACACTCGCCAGTCATTTGAATGGAAAATATATTAATCATTGTGTGTAAATTGAGTCATTGTGTGTTAATGTATACAGTTATTTTCCCAATTTTCTTGAGATAAGTTGATACAGAAGCACAGGTTGGAGGAGTAACATCAAAGAAAAAAAATAATTTCCATAAAAATAATAGAAACAATAAAATAGATCAGTCTGTATGCACATATGATAGAGCTGTATTTATCTATATACATGTGCCATATCCTCTATTTATATACATAAAAAAATACATACAAAATCTCTGGAATGACAATTAACTATTGAGTGTGTACATTTATGAGACTCAGCCAGTGGAGTAGGAGGTATTGGGTACTGTTGCATTGTGGTGTCTGATGGCTAATGGTACAAAAGAGCCACCAGATGCCTTGAGGCATGTGGCTGGATGAATCTGTGGCTGACCGTGCTCCTAGGCTGCCTCAGCTCAGCATAGAGAGGAAAATAAGGATTGTTCATGATAGCTTTCAGCTTCCCTCTCATCCTCTTTTCAATAACTTCCTCCACAATGTCCAGTTCCATCCCCACCACAGAGCTGGTCTTTCTCACCAGCTTGCCCAGTTTGTTGGCACCAAGGCAAAGTAGATAACACTGGCCACTACAGACTGGTAAAAAATCCGTAGCAGCCTAATACATACATTAAAGGACCTGAGCCTCCTTAGAAAGAACATCCTGCTCTGTCCTTTCCTATAGAAGGCCTCAGTGTTGTCTGACCAGTCCAGTTTCCTCCATTTTCTCCACTCCCTCCCCCCTTATGGCAATGGGGTGGGGGGGCCTCTTGCTGTGCCAGAAGTCCACCACCAGCTCCTTGGTTTTCCCGATGTTGCGCTGAAGGTTGTTGTTACCGCTCCATCCTATGAAGCTGTCGATAAGGTCTCTGTACTCCCCCTTCATATCATCTGTGATACAGCCGACAATGGAGGAGTCATCCGAGAACTTCTGTAGGTGGCACCTTTCCGAATTGAAGCAGAAGTCAGAGGTGTAGAGCGTGAACAAGACCAGTGACAGTACAGTTCCCTGGGGTGCACCAGTGTTGCTCACCACCACGTCTGACAAGCAGCCTTGCAGCCTGACTTCCTGCATCCTGTTGGTGAGGTAGTCTGTAATACAGGCCATGAGGTCCTGGTCCACTTGCATCACAGAGAGCTTCTCAGCCAGTCTGGAGTGGCTGGACTGTGTTAAAAGCACTTGAGAAGTCAAAGAACATGATGCTCACAGTGTTTTGCGGTCTCACCAGGTGTGTGTAAGTTCTGTGAAGCAGGTAGGTGATGGCATCCTTCACACCAATGTCATCCTGGTACGCAAACTGCAGCAGAAACAGCATCTCAAGTGTCTTCATTATATGTGACATTAAGGCCACAGGCCTGAAGTCGTTGAGAATGCTGGGACGTCCTTTCTTGGGCATGGTGACTATACAAGATGTCTTCCATATCTTGGGCACCTTCTTCAGCCTCAGGGAGAGTTCAAAAAGATGAGAAACGCTCCTGCCAGCTGCTCCACACACACTTTAAGCACGCTCGGGTTGATGTTGTCAGGTTCACTAGCCTTGTTAATCTGGGTCTTACTGAGCTGCCATGATCATGATGACTAAGGTTATCGGGGATATTGTGGGGATATGGGGAGGGGTTGGTGGTTGTGATGCTGTGGTCCTAGGTGTGGGTGTGCTGTGATGTCATTCTCTGTTGTTGTGTTGTCTGCAGGTGAGAAGAGGCGGGCTACGGCTGTTGTGTCCCAATCTTGTAGTGCCGCAGGGAGGCCTGCAGATGGGCCGGGTGGGGGTGGGGGTTCAAGGTGTGAATAGGGACATTTGGGGAGGTGGCGGGAGGTTTGGCCTACTTTGGTGAGTCAAACCTGTTGAGAAACTGGTTTAGCTCATTGGCGTGACATTTTGTCCCCTCACCTGTTCCTTCTGACCTTTTCATGCCAGTAATGCTCCTCACTCCCCCTCACACCTCTCTCAGATTGTTCTCTTGAGTCTAGCTGCATGCATGTATTTTTGAGTGCAAGTGAGATATCTTCATCTGTTGTGTTATTAAAGGGTTTTAATTGAAAGATTGAGGAAAGTGTGACAGAGGAGCAGAGGCAGAATTGTTCTTAAATCTTTCATGCAAATGAAGCACACAATAATGTGAGATATTCTCCCTTCCAAGGCCATCAACCTTGTCAAAGCACAGAAAGATCCAAATCTGCCAAGGAACGTGTTGTTTTGAGCTCCCTGCATATACACACATTTCACTTATTGCCTTAGACCCTTGAGCCCCTTACCAAAAATCTCAACTGTGAAAACCAGCTGGTCTGAGGGAAATTAAATACACGGTATGATATAACCGTGTATTCATATTGAACCTTTGTTGTTATACAAACACTTTACAATACACAAGAGTATCTCTGTATTAGGGTCAGTAAACTGAGCTTGTGTTAGGTAAACAACCAACAACTTCTAAAATCTTTGAATATTACGCAATAGTAGGAAATGGGAGCACAAGTTATAAAACTAGATATTTATGGGGCTCCTGTGAAGCAATGAGCAGCCCTAAGTCCAAAATGACTCAACACTATGAGGTAATACTAATTTGAATGAATCATTTCTACAGCACACTTAAAATCCATAAATAATAAATAGTAGTTGCTGAGATTTCTGGGGTTCACATGAAGCAATGAGCAGGCTTGGAGCCAAGTGGCTCACGTCATTATTTAGTCTTGAAGAAGTGAACTTTTTAGTACTGTCAAAACCTCACGACTTTTAACAAACCTCATGAATGAATAACTTTAATGTTTATACATTTACTAGCCATTGACAGCTTGTGGGTTTGCAGCTGGATTGTTCATTATTCCCTATAAGGCTTGGATTGCTGAAGAGGTTGTGTGTGCTATTATTCACTGTTAGTATTGCTACTGTTATTCATTCAGGTTAAATAAAAAAGGGCCAGTCTGAGGTCACAAAGGGCACACCTAGCGTAGTTCCTGGTATAGTTTAACTGTAATAGCAGTGTGGGTTGCCCTACTCCAGGGTGATGATTCAGATGTTAATGTGTACACAGGCCTGAACACAGCCTGCTGAGCTGACTGTTCTATTGTCCTCCATCATGATACATGCTAGTTTTAGCACCCAAGTCAGACTGTATGGTTTACTGAGTATGATGGAAATACAGCAAAGGGAATGACAGGGATTACCAGCTGCTGACTCAAACCTCACAGATACGCTGGGCCATATACGGATCACTGTGTTGTCCAAGACATTTCTTACTTATTGACAGTTTATCGATTACATGTGCATTCTCACAGATGGAATTGTTAAGATACAGGAAAGAGATGGTATAGAGGTATAGAAGGTAAACTTCGAGAGAAAATGAGCTTGCAATTGTGTAGGGCCCCCTTGTGGTGAAAATTCCATAGTGAAAATAGAGAGACAATTTGCAATATGGCTGTTTCACATTAACTGGATGTGAAACATTATAATTATTCTAAATATTTAGCATTGTTATGTTTTTATTCAACTCATTAAACAGTAAAAGTAATAGGAAAGATACAGCATGAGGAATGTAAGTATTGGCTCACCTTTAAATAATAATACATAATAAAATATTTTAGGCCAAGAAGCCAACTTGGGACATAAAGGGCCATATTTCAATATATTTTGGTGATTAAGTGATCTCATTAACCTCATCAGGTGTGTAGCAGGAGAATAATCAGAATATTATGCCTGTGCCTGGGAAAATACCTACATTTTTGACTAACATATTTTGATCAAAAGGGCCTATTCCATACTGCTCTACTGTATCTACTGTATTACTGGGTGGAGGCATGAGCACCAGGGCTCTGGGAAGGAGGGGGTGGGGGGAGTGCTCAGAAACAGCCTATATTATCTATAATTAAACGCACACACACACACACACACACACACACACACACACACACACACACACACACACACACACACACACACACACACACACACACACACACACACACTAACAGCATTGTTAGAGTAAATAACAGAGCATAACAAATACAAGAACAAGCATGGCATGTCATTTACCCACCATCCCCTGCTCAGAGTGGAAGGGTGTTGATTTTAAGTAAATTACATGTTGCTAAATTACATGATTTGTGACTATAATTAGCCTGACTCAAAATAAAATAAAATAAAATAAAATGGACATAATGTTTTTTTATGATGGGGTATATAATCTATGTAATAAAATCTACTATGATTAAAAAAAAAATCAGTTCATGTCTGTATTCTTTGAAGGCCAAGGTCTACACGAGTACTATGCATTTCTAAGATTGACATTTCTAAAAATGTCTCTATACCTATAGTATAATAATCTTATAAATTTAAAGGCATATTGGGAAAACTGTGCTTCATAATAAAGCCAAGCAATGAATCTCACCAGTTGTTTCAGAGTTTTGTTTTAAATTTTTCTGGCCTGAATTTAGCACCACCCCCAGCCAAAGAAGCTATCCAGGCCCTCTTTACCATGAAGGCAACTGACCAGATGAAGAGATTGAAGAGATGAAGAGATGGCACCAGGATGCACTATGGGAAGAAGGCAATCCGGTGTAGGCAGTGTGATGCTCTGGGCAATGTTCTGCTGGGAAATCTTGGGTCCCGGCATTCATGTGGATGTTACTTTGACATGTACCACCTACCTAAACATTGTTGCAGCCCAAGTACACCCCTTCATGGCAACAGTATTCCCTAATGGCAGCCTCTTTCGGCAGGATAATCCACCCTGCCACACTGCAAAAATTGTTCAGGAATGGTTTGAGGAACATGATAAAGAGTTCAAGGTGTTGACTTGGCCTCAAAATTCCTCAGATCTCAATTCGAATGAGCACCTAAAGCACCAAGTTCCTGAATTCAGTAATAATTTCTCTTAGAACCATGTGATCAGGACCCAGCTCACAAGTGCATATTTGACTTTAGGTTATTTAAATCTAATACAAACATTAACCTGAACCTTCAGTAATACCTAGAAATCCTAGAATTATTTGGTACTATATTGAATTTCTGAGCATTTGCATGGATTTGTTAATTGATACTTATGAATGGCTTTAAAAAATAATGTTATAGTAAACGATATACTTTTAACAAGGACACAAATCTTAGAGCAACAAGTCTCAAATTGGGAGCCTCAGTATATTCATCATGATTAGGAAGCGTTTGGATTTGGTGGAAACGTTTGCGGCGTCTGCTAGTGTAATTCAGCAGATTAAACAATAGGCCTTCTGCACGGTTATAAATCACTAGTGTATCCTTCAACTATTTAGGCTTCAGTCCAAATCTTCATGACTGGGCGCAGAAAAGGCAAAAGAAAACATATGAGGTGGCTTAGCTCCAGTGAGCATTCAGATCTCATGTTTCTTTCAGGGAAATATTGACTAGTTATGTGGCTGGAAGCCAGACGCTGGTGCCAGATATTGTCCTGCTCCTTAGACTAGACGAAGGTCATTACCAGATAAACTGTCCATCAACTTGTCACTAGATGGCAGCATACACTGAAAATGACAAAGAAGCTCTGAAGCTCTGAGCTCTGTGACTTTTGGATGAAACCGTGGCCCAAATATTATGGCTTTCTTAGAAAATGGCAGCAAGCATCATTTTATGAAATAAATGGGGGTGTAGCATAAATAAGAAAAGTGGTCAAAAGGTTTTAAGGCAAAAGGCATAATCTGTTGAAGACAGAAATACTGCTGTAATAACACAAGTGAGTGGATGAGAGGTAATAAGAGCCATTGTAGGAGATACCATTACATACCATACCATTTAATTCATTCTTCAGCTTAGTTTTAGCAGTTTAGGTTCAAAATAGACTCAGAACAATGCATATGACATGGTGCTGTCTCAGATTAAATGAAGCAGACACCAGAAATTTCTTGAAATTTCATGTCTTCCTATAATAATATTCTCATATCTCACAATTAACTCAGAGATTTAGTGCAGTAATCTATTGTTTACATTTGCCCTTTTAAAATAAATATTTCAAAATTAGAAAACTGAAGTCTGCTTATATTCTGAAAATGCTTTTATTGTTCAGCTGCTCTGACAGAGGGAAAGTTTCAGACATCTGTAAAAAAACAAAAAACAACAACAACAACAAAAATTTTTGTTGTATTGCAGCAGCATCACATATACCTTTTATTTGTAAAGGACATGTTTCAGGCCCTTTTTACAAAATTTGTGCACAAACGTGTGTATTTATCAGATCCCTTAGCTGTGAATTAATTCAAGTGTCAAACCTTTATTCATTTTTTCATTCTTCAATGTTATTGCTAAAGCATTTTAAAAAGACCAATTTTGAATTAGCCCTCGGAGATATTTTATATATAATCACAATAAGACATTTGCCTTTAATTAACACTAACACTTTCTACATGCCTTTAAGGGTTTCTCTATGAGGGCAACCAAAGACGTGACAAAATAAAATAAAATAAAATAAAATAAAATAAATACCTAATAATAAACATTAAAAATGCCAAATAAGCATATTAATATAGTACTCAATATATAAATAATAATTAAACATCAACAGTGATGCACACAAAGCTCCACCTTGTGGACAATATTTTGCTTGTATGTATGTGTACGAGTATGAGAGTATGAGAATATGAGTGAGAGAGTGTGTAAATGGAAAAGGAATCTGTCAATAAAGGCTTAGTCCTTGCTCAAATGATGCTTCAAATCTAGAACTGTATGCAGTAGACCTGCTTGTGCAAAACAGAGAACATCTTGAGTTTAATTAGTGCAGGCATGTAGCAAAAAAAGTGCACATTTGGATGTGTGTGTGTGTGTGTGTGTGTGTGTGTGTGTGTGTGTGTGTGTGTGTGTGTGTGTGTGTGTGTGTGTGTGTGTGTGTGTGCATGATAATGTTTGGAATCAACAAGCGTGTTCGGTTGAGTCCAGTGAAAGTAAAGCAAATGGGAAAATGTCTGGCTGCATGAAGATGCTTAGTGTAATGTGGAGCCAGTCCGTCTGCCGACCAACTGCCCTCCTGAAGACACAGGAACATCCGATCCTGATCCTACTGCAGTGAGAGAGAGAGAGAGGATGCACTCACCTTTTGTCAGCTCAATTCTCAAAATATCTTAATCAATTTCATTATGTGTGATATAGAGAAGCATGCAAATGTTTTCTAATACAGCCTCAGAATACCTATATGTGTTGATACATGCTTCATATATCTCATATATCTAAGGAATACTACAGGGACAGGAATTTACAGGGATCAAACAATTGCAAACAAAACACAGGTTTATCAAAAAATATATATCTTTGTTAAATATAGGTGTGCAGCAATTATTGGCACCCCTATGAATTTATATGAAAAAAATATATTTGACGTATATTCCCATTGATGTTTTACATTTTTTAGTACACGTGGTGTTTGAAATTGTTTGATATCCATGAGAGCAGAGTATTTTTGTGAATTTTTGTAACAAAAGATCAAAAGGTTGAACAATAAAGACAATTTTTCACAGCCTTCTTTGCTCATATTTACCAAGAGTGCCAATATTAGTGGAGGGCACTGTACTCTTGATATTATTATTACTATTGTTTAGCTTTGAGAATTACGAGCCAAGTTAAACAGAGATTTTCCTAATATTTGAATATTCATGTAACTGATTAGGTGGAAATTTCAATATATAATATAGCTATTAAACTTCCAGAAATAAATTTCGTAATGTATAATGATAACATAATATATTTACAAGTCTATATGAATAATTGGATTATGGTTATAGAGAGAGAGAAAGACAGAGAGAGAGAGAGAGAGAGAGAGAGAGAGAGAGAGAGAGAGAGAGAGAGAGAGAGAGAGAGAGAGAGAGAGAGAGAGAGAGAGAGAGAGATCAAGCTTAAGGTTAAAGAGCATTTCTGAGAGTGTGTCTGTCCGGTGAGGCTATTAGACATTGCTGGCCCCCGTGACATTTCTCGACTATCTGTATCAGCTGGAGCTGATCAATGCAGAGCAGGAGAGCTTTACTGGGCCCAATAGACCCTATATTGATCTCCTCACTGCAGAGATATTGACAACATGCACAAAGCAACACTGTGTGCACAGAGAATACCATTCAGACTTCCTGAATTTATATTTATACTTTCCAACCCCAAAAAGTCGTATACAGTTGCTAGAACTCAATGGAATGGAAAGCAAAAATATCCTTCTGAGGCAACAGCTAAGACGTTTACAGAAGAGCTTTTCCAAGGATGGGGGTGGACTTGAAGCCAAATGATTTTGGGATGTCCGAAGGAGTGAGAGATAAAAAGCGAGAGAGGAGGGTTGAGCTGAGAGAATAGCACAGGGGAAGAGAAATGTTCTTGGCTGACTTTCAAGAGCAGAGCCTGAGGAGTGCTGTGGTTGAGAGCTGTTGAAAGAGTGGGCTGTCCCGGCCCAGTCTCTCTGTCTCTCTATAATTACCACAGCGGCTGACAGACATAGTGCTTAAAGAAACAAAACAGAGACTGGATTAAGAATAAACACCAAATGCAAGTATACACAGAGGACGTTTACCATGCAAAAATCTATATATCATACTCCAGGGCGTATGACATTCTTAGATACACATGGGTTTAAAATGCTATCGGCTGAAGGGTTATACAGGCTGGTGAAGGATTTATCTGGATAATAAGACAGATCCAGAAAGATACATTAAGATGCAACACATTTCAACAGGCAAGTTCCCAGACCTGGAATTAAGGCAGTACATGACAGTAGGCAACTTGCAGAATAGGTGGCTATATTCTGAACTCAGGATTAATGGTTGAGGCCTCAACAGTGGCCACTGGTGTAATACACAATTTCATGGCAATTACTGACTTACTGACTGACTGGATTCCAACTGAGTGACTTATACTTATACTTATACTTATATACTTATATCTCTGCTATCTCATTCAGTAGTTTCTACTGTGGGACACATTTGGCTTTTGGGCTTTTCGGAGAAATAATGCTATCACTAGCCTAAACATGTGTAGACTAAAGATTAATGCTGAAAAGCTTTTACACTGTTTATTGTATTTATGTAGAGATTGTAATCCTTGGGATAAACTGATGGAGATATTCTGACCTGTATAACATGATTAGGCCTGTCATGATAATTACATTATCGATTTATCGTACAATATAGGGACATGACCTCGATCATTTTTGCTGACCTCGATATTGGCCTTTATGTTTACATGCGTGTTTGTTTACATACAGTGGGGGAAAAAAGTATTTGATCCCCTGCTGATTTTGTACGTTTGCCCACTGAAAAAGAAATGATCAGTCTATCATTTTAATGGTAGGTGTATTTTAACAGTGAGAAACAGAATAACAACAAAAAAAATCCAGAAAAACGCATTTCGAAAAAGTTATAAATTGATTTGCATTTTAATGAGGGAAATAAGTATTTGATCCCCTATCAATCAGCAAGATTTCTGGCTCCCAGGTGTCTTTTACACAGGTAATGAGCTGAGATTAGGAGCACTCTCTTAAAGGGAGTGCTCCTAATCTCAGTTTGTTACCTGTAAAAAGACACCTGTCCACAGAAGCAATCAATCAATCAGATTCCAAACTCTCCACCATGGCCACGACCAAAGAGCTGTCCAAGGATGTCAGGGACAAGATTGTAGTCCTACACAAGGCTGGAATGGGCTACAAGACCATCACCAAGCAGCTTGGTGAGAAGGTGACAACAGTTGGTGCGATTATTCGCAAATGGAAGAAACTGTCAGTCTCCCTGGGGCTCCATGCAAGATCTCACCTCGTGGAGTTTCAATGATCATGAAAACGGTGAGGAATCAGCCCAGAACTACACGGGAGGATCTTGTTAATGATCTCAAGGCAGCTGGGACCATAGTCACAAAGAAAACAATTGGTAACACACTACGCCGTGAAGGACTGAAATCCTGCAGCGCCCACAAGGTCCCCCTGCTCAAGAAAGCACATGTAGAGGCCCATCTGAAGTTTGCCTGAATGATTCAGAGGAGAACTGGGTGAAAGTGTTGTGGTCAGGTGTGGTCAGATCTCTTTGGCATCAACTCAACTCGCCGTGTTTGGAGGAGGAGGAATGCTGCATATGACCCCAAGTCATAACACCATCCCCACCGTCAAACATGGAGGTGGGAACATTATGCTTTGGGGGTGTTTTTCTGCTAAGGGGAAAGGACAACTGCACCGCATCAAAGGGACGATGGACGGGGCCATGTACCGTCAAATCTTGGGTGAGAACCTCCTTCCCTCATCCAGGGCATTGAAAATGACCTTAATGACTTGGAGAGGATCTGCAAAGAGGAGTGGGACAAAATCCCTCCTGAGATGTGTGCAAACCTGGTGGCCAACTACAAGAAACGTCTGACCTCTGTGATTGCGAACAAGGGTTTTGCCACCAAGTACTAAGTCGAAGGGGTCAAATACTTATTTCCCTTATTAAAATGCAAATCAATCTTTTTTGAAATGCATTTTTCTGTTTTTTTTTTGTGTTGTTAATCTGTCTCTCACTGTCAAAATACACCTACCATTAAAATTATACACTGATAATTTCTTTTTCAGTGGGCAAACGTACAAAATCAGCAGGGGATCAAATACTTTTTTCCCCCACTGTAAGAATGAATGTCACCAACATTTTAGACATTTGTGCTGTTTCTGTCCTGCTCTAGGGCTGTCAAATTAAAATTCGAACTTTGAATATATGTCGAAATTAAGATACAAAATGCATATTTGAATGCAAAAACTGTTGTTTTTGATGTGTAGCAAGCACTAGCACCAATTTTAATTAAAACACACTGTTGAAAAAATGACACACAAGATATTAACAATGCACTAACAATGTTTTTTTTTTTGAAGAAGAAAAATCTAGAAAGAATAGTTCTAGTGTTTCAAATAATCCAGCTATAGTCAATAATGTGGGGGATTGAGCCGCTTAAGCTGCGTGAGCTGAAGCCGAACAGTGAATGAACAGCAGTAAACTGAAACGCTTTACTATTGGGTTAATTAACTCACCCAAACACATCCTATACACATACAAGATTATTCAGACATATACACAAAATAAACCTATGATTATAACTTGCTTCTGCACGAAATGATTCGAAATGAATTTGAACTTAAGTAACGCGCTAGGTAGAAAGGTAAGACACGTTGTGAATACGCTCTTTCCATAACAACGCACTAAAACACGGACAATGAAGAACTAAAGCATAAAGAATTCACAATATTGTATTACAATAGTGAACTCATTGTAATGTTATTATTTCAGGAGATCAGGTTTTCACAATAAGGGCAGTTTTCACATATTTGTTTAAGTTAATACATAAAATGTCTGAATATTTGTTTTAATTTTTGCATTTTCTCATCAACTAAAATGCCGTAGACTGATATATGATGCCATTTTAGTCAGAGTACAATTTAATAAATTTAATAAATATGACGATGAAATACTGACTAAATTAAAAATTTCGTATGAAGACAAAAACTATTTTTTGACATTCCAATTCCAATGTCTGAATATTCTTAAGAATTAAATTTCATTCCTCTTTGAAATGGTGTACTTCCATTATTATGCTATTATATTATCACTGTATCAGTGGCATAAAATGGACTTAAAATGACAATAATATCGTTTATCACAATGATTTCTGGGACAATATATCGTCCACAAAAAGTAGTTATCGTGACAGGTCTACATACTATAATGTAATTGTTTAGAGGAAATTACATGTTTCCTCTAAACAATTACATTATAGATGTTAGTACAATGTTACTGTCCCATCATGGCTAGTTTAATACAATGATGATGTTACCATAATTGATGGAATTCACTTTACTATTCAATCCATAATTATGTGTTAATTAATGAAGTATCAAACACTACTACCTACTACGTCAAACAATTAGATAGCTAAGGATTTTCTTCATTTTGTACTGTTTTCTATTTTAGAATAATAATGAAGATATTAACACTATTTAAACAAATTAAAACTATGTTTTAATCTATATTATAAATTCTTAACAGTATTCCCGGTGAAGCTTTTCACACACACATTCTCGACAAGGAGCTTCACCCAGTAAGATTTTCTTGAACGTCCCAAAACTGCTTGTTTGGGGAAATTATTTAATTTTAAGAACAAACTGCTTCTTTTGTGTCCCAAGTTGTGCAACAGAAAAACATTCACACTATTGTTGGGGGATCGTTTGAATCCCAACAATGCCACAGCCATCCATGGTCAGAAGCCAAGCGAGCAAAATTGGCCACTGGTGCTCTCTGGGTGGGAGGGATGGCATGCTCTCATTCCCCTGTCAATCATAGTGATACTAGCCAATCTATGAGCTCAGGTATGCAGAAGAGGGCAGACAGCAGACATCCTCTGAGTGTTTTACACTATCATGTGCCGCATCATTGGCACAAGTTTGAAAAGATGCAGTTGGCTGAGGGAAGCATGTTCACCTTTTCCCTCCCATTTGTAGTTGTCATATGATAGGGGAGGGGCTGGCTTGTGGGTGGGAAGTGACAGGTGATGAAATTGGGGAGAAAATGCAAGGGGGGTGGGGGGGGAGACCCTATTTGTTTTAAGTGAAGACTACTTAAACAAATTTATACATGGACTTCAGCTTGACTTACTTTTGTCTACCACAAGCTTTTACAAAAATGATGGTTTAAGCTATAACCTCAGGAGAAAAGTATTACATGCCTGAGAAAACCTCTTTTGAAAACTGTTATGGTCCGAAATGCATGTTTGTGTTTACATGGCTATCCTGTCATTAATTTTACAAACACCCCTCACTCCTTCTCTTCACACCCTGATAACATGCTAATACCACTTATTATGAAAAAAATGACAGGGACTGCACTTGGGACCATTCTCATAAATCACTGAGCCAGATTTTGTGTTTATATTATAGTGTTATATAATGTGCTGGAAAGTGATGTCATGACAATCCTTGCTAATGCTAACTCTAGTTGAACCACCGCTTTGTGTTCATGGGTAGGGAAAGGCAGGCGGGCTCAAAGAGTAAAAAAATCTTATTCAGCTCCAACTACTTAACTGATAGAGACCTAATCTTGATACATTTTGAAAAATCTTACCTAATGCACATTGAAGACATTAAAAACATGTATTCACTGTATTGTGTCCACACTTCTGACTAGTAATATAGTATATTCTGCAATACAGTATATAATTGCAATACAGTGCCTGTTGTTCAACACTGTAATTGAGGGATGTCTGTTTTCAGCAGCGTTGTAACTGGATGTGGATTATAAAGGCGTTGACCTAATATGGTTCATTGTGAGGTTACAAAGAATAAAAAGTCTGGAAACAGACCATAATAGTTTATGGAACCTAACACTGAGTGCAATATTATTTTTTTAGAAGGCTACTGTTAACTACTGAGGTCCTATATTCGTAGGTAAGAACCAAACAGGGTTGAAACTGAAACGGACTAACTTTTCCTGTGTTCGAACAGGAACGTGAGTATTAGAGGAAACAACAGAAAAACACAACCGTCCCTCCCATCCATGAGGTCTTTTCCAGTGTAAGGCACAGACACAAACCGTGTGAACGTGCTAATTTTCCTTGCCTGTCTCCACAGTCATAATATAGCATTCATAGACCTGAAGAATTTGTCTGGAGACTGGGAGGCCAGGGCATCGTGGCACATGCATATAATGTGCATGTGGCTTTCTGAGAGCCTTGTTTTAAAAGGGATGAGGTGGGGCCGGCCTGGCTGCTGAATAAGCCAGAGCAGTCGCCTTCCAGTACAAACAGAGGCTTTAAAAGAAAACATTGCCTTCCCCCGACCCCGGGTACGAGCCCATGTACTAGATCTGCAGCTTAAAACAAGGTGGATTAGAGTTCAACACAGTGCATATGAATGCACATACTGTACGACAAATCAAAATTGGGAATAAGGACAGCTGACAATGAAAATATCTGAGGAATACTTTATTATCAATGTGTCCATGGTACTCATTTTTTTTTTTCTGGATATTGATCGTATATGAAAACTATACACCAAAACCAGGGTTTCTGTACACATCCGTTAGTAAAAATGGCAAAGATTCCATGTGAGCATACAGAATCCAA